>CM032452.1:106628774-106880872 GCA_019049505.1 Pachyrhynchus sulphureomaculatus
TACCACCACTCACACGACCAGATAATTCCATTGCAACCACACCTGTTGAGAGAGCGAACTTGTTGGCTGAACTCTTTGCTTTAGATTCTACTGTCGATTTCCAAGGAAAAACACCACCTACTATTCCCATATTGCAGTCAAAGATGCCCGATGTTGTCTTCAAACAGCGTATCATAAAGCGTATTTTAATGAAGCTAGACACCAAAAAGGCTTCTGGCGCTTACGGAATACCTGCCATAGTTCTCAAAAACTGTGCAAGGGAACTAACACCAGTTTTCTGTAGTCCTTTTAACCTATTCTACAGAAAGGGAACATTTCCGTCCTGCTGGAAGTGTGCCACGGTTCAGCCGATACCTAAAAAAGGCAAGACCTTGCCAAATAACCACCGACCAGTCGGACTGCTTTCAATAATATCAAAAGTCATGGAAAAGGTTATCAACCAGCATCTTCTAAACTATCTTGAACGATCCAATATTATTAACGATCACCAATACGGCTTTCGTAAACATAGATCAACAGGAGACCTTCTGACTTATGTAACACATGTTTGGAACAACGCAATTGAACACTTTGGAGAATCTCGAGCGGTTGCTCTTGACATATCCAACGATCCACGATGGACTGTTGGCTAAGTTGCGCTCTTATGATATGTCTGAAAGGTTCTGTTTGTGGCTCTCATGTTTCCTCAGAGAGCGTTCTTTACGAGTGGCGGTCGACGGATTTCTTTCTAACACCCTCACTATCAACGCCGGTGTGCCCCAGGGCTCCATACTGTCTCCTACTCTCTTTCTCATTTACATTAACGATCTGCTGGAAAAGACCGGGAATCTAATCAATCTACAGCTGCGAATCTTCATTCCGCAGACAGCAGGAAGGTCCTTCAACTCAAACAAAGACCTGGAAGAAATTTTATCTTAGGGTGACAGTAACCAAGTGGAATTTAACGCTACAAAAACCCAAGCGGCAGTTTTTTTCTAAAAAGTTAACGTTGCTGAACCCGACATAGTTATGTCGGGGCACTCCATTCCCCTAGCATCGTCGCTCAATTTGTTGGGCGTTAGTTTGGGAGCAAATATGTCTTGGCATGAACATGTTGCAGGCATAGCAAGGAGAGCTTCTCAAAAGTTGGGAATATTATTTAGAACCAGAAAGCTTTACACCCCACAGCAACTGTTAATTCTTTACAAAGCCCAAATTCGACCAACTATGGAATACTGCTCCCACGTTTGGGGCTCCGCTCCCAAACATACACTGCATTTGTTGGAATTCTATTCAGAGAAGAGCTGTTCGTCTGATTGGAGACCCGGAACTGACCGGCGGCCTTGATTCGCTGGAACATCGAAGAACGTTTGGCGACTTGAGCCTATTGTACAAGTATTTTTATGGAGGATCTGGCCCGTTTAATTCCTACCAGAGCGGTGCATGTTAGAAATACGCGTCGCGCTGATACTTCACATCCGTATGACGTTCAGCTTGTTACTCCTCGTACAACGCTTTTCAAGCAGTCTTTTATATGGAGAACATCATCCCTTTGGAATAACTTACCCAGGGCTGTGTTTCTCACCGAGTACGGTCTACAGTGATTCAAGAACAACGTGAATCGCTTTTTCCACACACATGCCGTTCCCTGGAGCGCTTTAGGGACTTCCCTGCAGCAAGTGTGCTAGACCCATAAAAAAAAAACGTAGATCAGATGAACGACAACAGACTGGTAAAAAGGCCAGACTCAATAAACCCTGTGGTAGAAGAACTAGGGACAGACCTCCGAAGACGGTGGAAGGAATGCTGGACGTCCACATCGGAAGACGCTTAATGGGGGATAAAACAAGCAGTATGTGCCTACTTATGTGACACGCCATACAATAAAAAGTTATTAAGAAAAGTTGTATATTATTATACATCCTACAAAAAAAATCTTTACAAAATTTTGGTAGATTTACGGTTACCGAAATATATAACAAAAACCATTTACACCCCTATTTTTAGTATGGCAAACAAATGGGTGCACCCACGACTTCAAAAACCTAACTTTGGACCCCCCCACATTATAAAAAAATAAAATCGCATCCTGCCCAAAATGCACGGTTGACCTTTTTTTAACGACCAAATCATTGGACTATAATTTTTTCAAATTATTTAGCAAAACTGCAAATTTTACTGACACCGTGATTGCTTGAACAATACATTTCTCTGTTTTCATTTATTTATTTTATTTCCTATGAAAGCCTGCTCCCTAAAATACGTTTTATTTCAAAAAAATACTCTCAGACTCAATTTGAAATAGTAAAATAGTTGTTTTTCATTATTGTGAACACAGACTTCGTAATCGTTTGAAATTTATTTTTAGTTTAGCATGTTTTGGTTTTATGAATGGAACTTTTAATATTAGCCTCAGACATTTAGAAAGATTAAACGTTCCGATTTTTGTAACTTTCTTGTGGGTTTTTAAATACACTGCCCACACGTAATATGAAGTACGAAAAATTTATATATTTTATTTATATGTGAAGACATATGGAGCTGTCCTCTAAAGCAACAATCCAATGTTGAATTGTCAATGTTTTGGATAAAGTAAAGATATCGAAAGTCGATAAATTTGTGTTAATAAATGACGGAAAATTTATATTTCTTTTAATAATATGTGAGAAACATATCAAGTGCAGATACGATATCACAAGTTATTATGAGTAGTGTAACCTTTTAATAAATCTCGACAGTCACATCTAACTTTTTTTGAGGCGAAACTTTTTATTAATGTAACCCGAAACATGATTTATTCTTTTCCTATCGAACAACGGGTACTAGCTATTAAAAGTTCCCCAAGAAGGAAAACTTCTTTTTTCTCCTAACATTGGTTTTTGGAAAGTAGGGCCAAACGACGAAGCAAAAATACCATTCTTGAAGTTTAACTTTGTTTATTTCATTTTTTTTTGAGTTCTGAAGTTTTGCAAACTATATATATATATATATATATATATATATATATATATATATATATATATATATATATATATATATATATATATATATATATATATATTATATTTTACGTGTTCTTGGAAGTAGATCATTAAAACTATTCTTGGATCTGTTATATATTTATTGACGTTTCGACCTTCGGAAGAGGTCTTCTTCAAAATTTTTATTATTACAAAAAAGTTCTTCTTTCTCACATTTGGTCAATGTGGTTCCATGTTTAGCTGACGGGCCAAAGCCAAGTCAGCACAAACGCTATTACCATTATGTATGAAGCCATAGCCTTTTTATTTCCGCTGCAAGGTCTGTGTATTTGGAAATTTTTTCTGTGTATTTCGTTTGGATATTTGTGTCGTTGGGGACAACTATGTTAATTAGATAGATGACTTTTCCTTTTTTGCACTGAAAAGTAATATCGGGTCTATTGGCGGAGACTGTTTTATCCGTATGGATACTGATGTCCCAGTAGAGCTTGTAATCTTTATTTTCAAGTATGGATGTTAGTGTGTATTTGTAGTAGGGATCTGTGTTTTCTATGAGTTTGTATGTTGTGGCTAGCGCTTGGTGAGCTACTTTGGCAGCTGAGTCGTGTCTGGCTGTGTAATTCCATTTCGGTTAATATTTTACATCCGCTTGTTATGTGTTCGATCGTTTCTTTCTGCTGGTGGTATTTCCTGCATCTGTCTTCTGTAATAGTTGGGTCTTTAATTTTATGCTTTTGGTAGTTTCTGGTTAATATGACTCTATCCTGGATGGCAAGTAAGAAGCCTTCTGTTTCAGGGAAGAGCTGCCCTTCCTGTAACCAGGTGTATGATTGTTTTTTATTTACGTAGTCTTGTTCTATGTGGTATCTGTGTTTTCCGTGGAGTGTTTTCTCTGACCACGTTTTCATCTTTTCCTGTTGTAACTGGGTTTGACTGTGTATATCTACTGAGTGGTCTGCCCGGGATAAGTCGAGAGGTGTGCAGTTTTTGTCTGCTTTCACTGTCGCTGTGTGGAGGCTGGTTTGCTTGCTGTGGAAGAATTTCCTAAGTGGTTGTATATATATATATATATATATATATATATATATATATATATATATATATATATATATATATATTATATTTTACGTGTTCTTGGAAGTAGATCATTAAAACTATTCTTGGATCTGTTATATATTTATTGACGTTTCGACCTTCGGAAGAGGTCTTCTTCAAAATTTGCTCTAAAAGATGGCATTAGAAGAATTAAATATAGATAAGTAATTAATCAGTTTGTTGTATATTTCGGGGTTAAAATATTTGTATCTTTTCGTAGTTTTTGGTTTAAGACATTGAACTGTATACATTAATGAGGGCCTTACCTTAGAAAGTAGTTCATTGTGTGGGGTGTTAATTTTAAATCACTGTTAAAATCACATTTTTACTTTCTACAAACAAACCACTTAACTTGAAGGACTTTATATGACTGGTAGGTAGACACGGTTTAGGTTATTTACAACTGTTTTTTCGTTTATTGCAGTGAGTGTCAACTGAATGTGTACGGATTCGAGTATTTCTCTTTTTTTGTATTTATTTCGGTGTTGATAATTTTGATGTTTTTGAAATCAAAGGTATGACTTTTATTTATTTCATGATTCGTAAGAGTTGTACTGTTCTTTTTGTCGTATTTATGGCCTTTGATTCTATTTTTTAGATATTGGCTTGTTTGCCCGACGTATATTCCTTCGCAGTTATTACATTTGATTTTGTAGACTATGTTACTTTTTTTATTATTTGGGGTTTTGGTTTTAAGCCTGAACAAATTGGATGAGAGCAGATTATATGATTTGTGACATAACCGAATTTTGTAGTTTTCAAAAAGTTTTTTGAGTGGTTGGGATAGTCCATTTATAAACGGTAAAGCAATATCTGTTTTATGGTTGTTGTTATGTACTTATTATGGTATTGTATAAGTTATGTATTCGTTGTTTGAAAATTTTGTTTATAAGGTACATCGGATATTTATTAAGTGTTAATGCTTCTTTAGCTTTGGTTATTGCACTCTCTCTGTATTCTGTGCCAGAAAGCTTGATTGCTCTATCTGCTAGACCTATGATTACAGATTTTTTTTGGGAATTCGGGTGTTGTGATCCTTAATTAAGGTATCTAGAAGACCATGTGTGTTTAGTATACCATTCAGTTTTTATATTTTCATTATTGTGGTGTAAAGTTACATCTAAGAAATTTATCTTATTGTTGTCTTCTGTTTCGAATGTGAATTGAATATTTTTGTGGTATCAGTTGAATTTTTGTAGGATATAATTAATTTGGTGTTTAGGTATACCGGTCAAACAATCATCAACGTATCTGTAAAAAATAGAATGTTGAAGTTTAATTTTGGTATGACATCAGTTTCTAAGTCTTCCATTACTAATTGTGCAATCACGCTAGAAATAGATGCTCCCATTGTACACCCATCTATTTGTTCGTAAATTTTATTTTCGTATTGGAAATACATCGATTTTAGAATAAGTTCTGTTGCGTTAATAAATTTACCCATAGGGATGTCGGTGAATTGTTTAATTTTATCCCAGTTTTTCTTAATGGTTTTAACGGCTAATGCTATGGGTATACTGGTATATAGTGATATGACGTCCAGTGATATTAAGATATAATTATTTGGAAGTTTTATGTTTTTTAAGTTCATAGATTGGAAAGAATCTTAATTATGAATCACACCACCCGAATTCCCAAAAGAAATCAGTAATCATAGGTCTAGCAGATAGAGCAATCAAGCTTTCTGACACAGAATATAGAGAGAGTGCAATAACCAAAGCTAAAGAAGCATTAACACTTAATAAATATCCTATAAACAAAATTTTCAAACACGAATATATAACTTTTACAATACCATAATAAGTACATAACAACAACCATAAAACATATATTGCTTTACCGTTTATAAATGGACCATCCCAACCACTCAAAAAACTTTTTGAAAACTACAAAATTCGGTTATGTCACCAATCATATAATCTGCTTCTCATCCAATTTTTCCAGGCTTAAAACCAAAACCCCAAATAATAAAAAAAAGTAACATAGTCTACGAAACCAAATGTAATAACTGCGAAGGAATATACGTCGGGCAAACAAGCCAATATTTAGAGAATAGAATCAAAAGCCATAAATACGACAAAAAAAAAACAGTACAGCTCTTACGAATCATGAAATAAATAAAAGTCATACCTTTGATTTCAAATACATCAAAATTATCAACACCGAAATAAATACAAGAAAAAGAGAAATACTCGAATCCGTACACATTCAGTTGACACCCACTGCAATAAACGACAAAACAGATGTAAATAACCTAAACCGTATCTACCTACCAGTCATATAAAGTCCTTCAAGTTAAGTGGTTTCTTTGTAGAAAGTAAAAATGAGATTTTAACAGTGATTTAAAATTAACACCCCACACAATGAACTACTTTCTAAGGTAAGGCCCTCATTAATGTATACAGTTAAGTGTCTTAAACTAAAAACTACGAAAAGATACAAATATTTTAACCCCGAAATACACAACAAACTGATTAATTACTTATCTATACTTAATTCTTCTAATGTCATCTTTTAGAGCAAGTTTTTAAGAAGACCTCTTCCGAAGGTCGAAACGTCAATAAATATATAACAGATTCAAGAATAGTTTTAATGATCTACTTCCAAGAACACGTAAAATATAAAATAATATATATATATACCAAGATAAATAAATTTATACTCAAGATATAAATATATATATAAAAAGAAAAAAAACATTCAAGAAAAAAAATATATATATATATATATATATATATATATATATATATATATATATATATATATATACTACTGTGATCACAAAATAGTAATCGCCCGGGCATTTCCAAATCGAATTAATTTTTTTTCGTTAGGTTGGTAGGACCTTAACTGCCATCTGTGTAGCAAAAGCAATTATATAACAATACTAGTAAATAGGGCTCTTCAATAATAATAATAATATATATATATATATATATATATATATATATATATATATATATATATATATATATATATATATATATATATATATATATATATATATATATATATATATATATATATATATATATATATATATATATATATATATATATATATATATATATATATATATATATATATATATATATATATATATATATACATATATAACGTGTAAACCAAGCCTACCTCACACATTCTGGCCACATCGCCAGAAGAAGAGACATCATGGAGAAACTGGTAGTCGAAGGAAAAGGCAGGGGCAGGAAATCAAGAGGCAGGTCTCCTACAAGATAGATAGACCAACTGCAGCCCTTGTTGGAAAAACTTGATCGAGGTGACCTTATATTCATTTGCTTTTTCCACTAGTAATCTAATTGTTTGAAGATGGTCCAAAGTTCTGTATCCCCGTTTAAATCCTGCTTGTTCACGTGGTGGATAACTGTCTAATTTGTTTGTTGATCTATACGTTATAATTCTGGTGAATATTTTGTACCGTTAACAGGCTGATTGGTCTGTAATTCTCCAATTTATATTTGTTCCCCTTTTTAAAAATAAGCACAATGAAGCCGTCTACCCAAGGTGTTAGTATTTTACTTCCTATCAGGCACCTATTGAACAGCACTTGAAAAGATTGTATTATCGATGCCTCTCCATACGTTAAATTTGTTGATCAGTTTCTATTTGATAATTGTAAAATTATTTTCATAAATACTAATATCGGATTTAGTTTGAAACAGAATGACACTATTTATCTTTGGTTTGTATTTACGTAAAAATATATGTTTAGGTTTGCTTATTAATTTACATTTGAAGTTATAAAATTCTCAGTTTTATTACTCTGTTTACGAAAAATTATACTCAGTATTTATTTATAAAGCATTATTGTAGTTTTTTTAACGGTTAAACAAATATATAGTGTTGGAAGCAATACAAGAAGTCGCGCTGACAGACAAATCCCCTGGTGTATATTCATTTAAATGTGACACGATTCAGGACAAAAAGTTTTCATTTTGCCGAAAATCTAAAAATAGCCAGAAGTTGTTAAACTCACCCACAAAAAGGTTGTGTCTGGCCTGTGGTCTCGAACGTCAAAATGCGAAATCGGTGGAGTTGCCCACTAATATCGGTATATTTGTACCCAAAATCGGTATATGAAAAAAAAATCCATTATTCAACTATTTTTTTTTTATTTTTTTTAACTTTCTTTGCCTTTGTAAGATAATAGGTACTTACAGAATATACTAAGTATACAATTAAAACTAATAAGAGTAACTTTTTTTTTACAATATTTTATATTGTATATAAACACTAGTGAATACTAGTAAAACATAATGAAATCGAAATAACAAAAAACATAACAGACTAAGTAATTTGTAATTCGTTTATTACTAAAGATATCTAACATCAAATAGGTACACAAAAAATCCAATTAATTTTTACGATTTTTTAGGGTCATACTAATATTCTTTGGCAATAGTCGCAGTCATCTTTGAACTAATTTCGAAGTCATAAAATTAGCGCCATTAAATAGTCGTTTTGTATGTAATAGACCAGTGATTGATTCAGTAGACAGCTTATTTCGCTGTTTTAATAATAATAATAATAAAAACTCAACATCCACATCAAAACGGAGCTCAGAACCGAATTCAAAAACAGACTGACGAAACTTTTACAAACAAAACTCAACTCCAAGAATTTTACACTAAAGCCATCAACACGTTCGCTATACCTATACTCACATATTCATTTGGTATCATCAAATTGTTAGAAACAGACATAGAAAACATTCACATCCTTATACGTTCTCAATTCACCAAATACAGGAAAGTACACCCCAACGCATGCAAAGAAAGACTTACTATCGAGAGGAAGGCAGGAGGAAGAGGAATCATAGACATCAGATCACTACATACAAAACAAATACAAGCACTTAGGAAATTCTTCCACAGCAAGCAAACCAGCCTCCACACAGCGACAGTGAAAGCAGACAAAAACTACACACCTCTCGACTTATCCCGGGTAGACCACTCAGTAGTCAAACCCAGTTACAACAGGAAAAGATGAAAACGTGGTCAGAGAAAACACTCCACGGAAAACACAGATACCACATAGAACAACACTACGTAAATAAAAAAAACAACCATACACCTGGTTACAGGAAGGGCAGCTCTTCCCTGAAACAGAAGGCTTCTTACTTGCCATCCAGGATAAAGTCATATTAACCAGAAACTACCAAAAGCATAAAATTAAAGACCCAACTATTACAGAAGACAGATGCAGGAAATACCACCAGCAGAAAGAAACGATCGAACACATAACAAGCGGATGTAAAATATTAACCGGAATGGAATACACAGCCAGACACGACTCAGCTGCCAAAGTAGCTCACCAAGCGCTAGCCACAACATACAAACTCATAGAAAACACAGATCCCTACTACAAATACACACTAACATCCATACTTGAAAATAAAGATTACAAGCTCTACTGGGACATCAGTATCCATACGGATAAAACAGTCTCCGCCAATAGACCCGATATTACTTTTCAGTGCAAAAAACGGGAAAGTCACCTATCTAATTAACATAGCTGTCCCCAACGACACAAATATCCAAACGAAATACACAGAAAAAATTTCAAAACACAGACCTTGCAACGAAAATAAAAAGGCTATGGCTTAATACATAATGGTAATAACGTTTGTGCTGACTTGGCTTTGGCCCGTCAGCTAAACATGGAACCACATTGACCAAATGTAAGAAAGAAGAACTTTTTTGTAATAATAATAATAATGTCTTTATTGTGCATTCACATTATAATTACAATAATATAGTGACAGTAACTTGAACACACAAAAGGCGAAATAGAACCTAGGCTTCCTCACTTAACCTACTTATCATAGTATGCAATTTAACTAGACTTACGACTAGGATAACAGTTTTTTCTTAACTTTATTTTGCAGAGGGCAAAAAAGTTTTTATAAGATTAATATGCGAGAATATGCGCTCAACATTAGCGTATAAGTGGGGCAGTGATAAAATAGTAAGATGAAAGTAGACAACAAAGGAAGCATTTGAGTGTCATCGCCATACTTTAGAACACTGACATTATCCCAAAATAGTTCTATGTCATCAGAAAATACTTCGATTTGTTCACAATTTCTTAAAATACGCTAATCTGCATCAATTTGTTGGAAATCATTGTTCTGAACAATATTGGGAAAGAGTCCACTAACAGGAATTATCGATATAAAAATCTAGGGACCTGCGATTAAACAAATTTACCTGATCTGACATATCAACAATTCATAAGAAAGGGGACAAAAATAATTGCGATAACTATAGGGGAATAACGGTTACAGGATCTATTAGCAGAATATACGGAAAAATACTTAAAAATAGAATAGAAACGGAATACGTGGACGTAGAAGCTGAAGAACAGGCAGGCTTTAGAGCAGGAAGATCTACAATAGGCCATCTCTTCTCACTGACACAAATCCTAGAAAAGAAAACAGCATTTGATCAGGAAGTCCATGTCTTGTTTGTTGATTTAAAAAAGGCCCACGACAGCGTGCCCCTAATGAGATTGTGGGAAACACTACAACAGAGTAATGTAAGCACCGGAATAATTAAAGCCGTAAAATCCTTATACCAAGACGCAAGAAGTAGTGTGAAAACCAAATATGGTATAACAACAGGGTTCCCGGTCACAAAGGGTCTCAAACAGGGCTGCCGTATATCCCCAACGCTGTTTAAAATCTATTTGGAGAGTGCAATGAAGAACTGGAAAAGGAAATGCAGCAGTATGGGATTACCACTGGATGACGATACTACATTGTACGCGCTATCATTCGCAGATGACCAGGTAGTAGTCGCTCAGGACATCGATGATATGGAATACATGACACGAAAACTTATGGAGGAATATGAAAAATGGGGCCTAGAAGTCAATATTAAAAAGACCGAGTACATGTGCGTCGGAGGACAACAGCAGGACTTGAAACTGGCCACAGGACACACCATCAAACACTGTGCCAGTTATAAGTATTTGGGAATGAGAATATCTAGGGACGGAACACTGGAAGAAGCAATATTCGAGAGGAATTTCCAAGGAAGAAAAGCGATTGCAATGCTTAATAGTATACTATGGGACAAAAACATAACCATTGAAAATAGGAAGAGGATTTACAAGTCAATAGTGAAAAGTATAATAACTTACAGCTCCCAGGTGTGGCCATTAAAGGAAAGAACAGAAAAAATACTAAAAGCTACAGAAATGGATTTCTGGAGACGAGCAGCCAGAAAATCCAGAAAAGACCGCATACCAAATGACACAATAAGGCGAGCTTTAGAAATAAAGCACGATATAGTGGCTGAAATCAGAACCCAACAGTTGGTATGGTACGGACATGTACAGAGAATGTCACAAGACCGACTACCTAAAAAGATTTTAAATTGGAACCTTCATGGAAAAAGAAAGCGAGGAAGACCACGCCAAAGCTGGAGAGCAGGAATCAACAAGGAAGTACTAGAGAGAGATCTGGAGGAGGAGGGATGGGAGAAACCGGGAGGAGTGGAAATTAGGCATCGGAAGACGTTATAAAACCGATTGATATATATATATATATATATATATATATATATATATATATATATATATATATATATATATATATATTTATATATATATATATATATATATATATATATATATATATATATATATATATATAAATATATATGTACTTGATCTGAGTTTAAATCCGAATTACTAAGTAGTGTATTAGAGGCCGCGGCGCCGTAGTATACGGCATCGATATCCATGAAATGTCTAGGATTTTTAAAATCAACATTTTCGATTGGAGTACTTGTTAAATATTCTCTTTTTAAAAAGCAATCAAAAGAAGTTTTTAGTGTTTGATTTATTTTTTCATATAAAATATGAATTTTCGGGTGTTCTTCCTGCATTTTTTTGTTTAAATCGTTAAATAATGATAAAACAAATCCGAAAATTCCCAAAAAGAGCAATGTAGTGGGATCTTGAAGCTTCTGTAACATATTTTCTGCAGGTAAAAGATGATCATTATTAGATACTTGGTCTGTGAAAAATAGTTTTAGAACAGAAAATTATTCCAATACTCTTCTTACTGCTGCACATACTGATAACCAGCGTGTCTGAGGGAGGGGGGGGGGGGGGGGTGAAGTATTTTATGTACCTTCAAGTCACAAAAAATTTGAAAGTCTTTAAACTCTGCAACTCTTTTTGGACTGGAAGAAAAGTAATTGTAAATGTCCCTTATAAAATCCTCTATAAAGAGTGGCAGTTTGGTATAAGCATATGACGCGCAAAGATGAAACGAATGGCATGTGCACTTAAGTATAAAAATATTGGGAATTTCGTTTTGCAGCAATGTCACAACAGAATGATTACGCCCCATTATTACGTTTGCCTCATCAGATGCAAAACCTATTAGATTATTTTTATATGGAATATCAGCGCTGTAAAAAAGTTTACAATATATTCAAACAAGGATACTGCATTAGCAGCTTCTAATGGAGTAAGAGCTAAAAAACAATCACAGATGCGATGCTCTTTCGCATATCGCACGACTAAGTACAAGTGTTTGGATGAGTGGACTCGTCAATTATCTTTGCCACAGATCTTCTCATAAATTATCAAAACTTTCATTACCTGTAATATGATCGATTATGGCGTGAGTTTTCGTCGTCGAATATTTTAGTTTCTCTGCAAGTTTTGAATCGGGACAAACGAACTCTATCAGTTTCGGTAGGTGCTCTACAATGGTGAATGGTAGATTATGTTCAGCAACAAACGAGGCTAATCTTACTTCACCTGAAAATATAAAAAGGAATTAAAAAAGACGTATCTACTATATAGTACACTGGTAGAACACAAAATAATATAACAAGGTACTGGCACTTAAAATAATGAAATATTTTTACGTTGTTTAATGTGTTTATAAGGTTTTTGAGTTTTTGTTACAGAAAATGATGATCCCTTTGGTTGTGATTTTACATTCTTTGATGATAGCAAGTGTGTTTGTGAAGAATTGTGTTTCCCAATTGCGTTTTCCCTGATGTAATATTAATATCCCTATTACAATTTTTACAATAGGCATAGTTTGCGCTTTTACGACTTTCTTGCAGCCAGTCTGAAAATTCTTCTTCTCATTCTTTTTTATAAAATTGTAGGTATTTTTTCTAAAATTATATAAAAACAACACTATGTTTTAATTTCCAATATATTTAAAGTCACTTGACAATTGTTTCACCATACAATGGCTTCTTCAGAAATAAATAAGAAAGAAAAATATTTGGTAGTAATCCTGGTTATATAGTGCTTAAAACTATCCATAATTACCTAAGATTATGCTAATCATTTTATTATATTATTTACAGACAGAATTATTTTAAGAATGCAAATCTGTAGTACTATTTCCGAGAACTAATAAAGATTAAGTAAGGGTGAATGGTTTAAGTCTACCTGTTCGTTTAATAATTGATTGGAGTTTTTCTGTTTGTTAATTTCAAGACATTCAAGCAAATTTAATTTTTTAGATTTATTTTCTACATGTAGGATTTTTTAACGTATCATCAAAATTATGGGATTCGTTTATTATATGGGTTGCGTAATGTGAATTGTTCTTATTTTTTAAACAACTATGTTTATGTTCTTTAATTCGAGTTTCAAAAAATCTACCAGTTTGTCCTACGTAGGTTTTAGTACAAGATCCACAATTTAATAAATAAACTCCTTTTCGGTTTTGTTATTCAAAACTAGCCGGGCCCGCGGCTCCGCTCGCGTGGACTTGAGTCATTACTATCCTCACTGCTTTTTCCTTATGTTACCCAACGTAATAAAATATCCCCCATTATTTCCCCTTATCTCCCAATATTTCTCCTTATCTCCCATTATCTCTACATAATTTCCATTATCTAGGCTTATCTCTGTTCATCTCCCATTATTTCTCCTTATCTCCCATTATTTCTCCTTATCTCCCATTATCTCACCATAACTCCCATTATCTAGATTTATTTCTGCTTATCTCCCATTATTTCTCCTTATCTCCTATTATTTATACTTATCTCTCATAACTCACCTTACCTCCCATTATCGAGGCTTATCTCGACTTATCTCCCATTATTTCTCCTTATCTCCCATTATCTCCCATTATCTAGGCTTATATCGAATTATATAGAACATATGTATAAATTTATAAAAACACGTAAATCGGATAATTGGTTCTCGAGTGATAAGCGCACTAACGGACAGACAGACAGAGAGACGTTGCATTTTATATATATTATATTCCTTGCTACATGATATTGTTCCATATTTAATGATTTAGGCAGTGTATTGCAAGAGAACGCGTTAGCGGCAAACTTTTCTCCGACTTGATTCACTATTATCGTCACTGCTTATTCCTTATGTCACCTAACGTAATAAAATATATCCTATAACCTGGCCAGAGAACATACGTATGTTTAAAAAAAAAGCACGTAAATCGGATAAGTGGTTCTCCAGTCATAAGCGCACTAACGGACGAACAGACAGACAGACAGAAGGAGAGACGTTGCATTTACATATAACCTGGCCAAAGAATACATGTATGAATTTAAAAAAAGACACGTAAATCGGATAAGTGGTTCTCGCATGATAAACGCACTAATGGACAGACAGACAGATAGAGAGACATTGCATTTTATATATATATTATAGATTATAGATATTCTCTGCTACATAATATTGTTCCATATTTAATGGTTTAGATTGTGTATTGCAAGAGAACGCGCTAGTGGCAAACTTTTTTCCGACTTCATTCACTATTATCGTCACTGCTCATTCCTTATGCTACCTATCGTAATAAAATATAGCCTATAACCTGGCCGGAGTACATATGTATGTTTTAAAAAAAAAGTACGAAAATCGGATGAGTGGTTCTCCAGTGATAAGCGCACTAACGGACATACAGACAGACAGTACAGACAGACAGACAGAGATACGTTGCACTTCATATATATTATAGATGTAATAAAATGTATATCTATAACCTGGTCATAGAACATATATATGAATTTAAAAAATCACGTAAATCGGATAAGTGGTTCTCGAAGGATAAACGAACTAACGGACAGACAGACAGACAGAGAAACGTTGCATTTTATATAGATTATTATTATTATATTATATAACCTGGCCAAAGAATATATGTATGAATTTAAAAAAAGACACGTAAATCGGATAAGTGGCTCTCTCGTGATAAACGCATTAATGGACAGACAGACAGACAGAGAGACATTGCATTTTATATATATTGTAGATTATAGATATTCTCTGCTACATAATATTGTTCCATAATTAACGGTTTAGGCTGTGTATTGCAAAGGAACGCGCTAGCGGCAAACTTTTTTCCGACTTTACTCACTATTTTACGTCACTGCTCATTCCTTATGCTACCTATCGTAATAAAATATAGCCTATAACCTGGCCAGAGAACATATGTATGTTTTAAAAAAAAAAGTACGTAAATCGGATAAGTGGTTCTCCAGTGATAAAGTCACTAACGGACAGACAGACAGACAGACAGACAGACAGACAGACAGACAGACAGAGAGACGTTGCATTTTATATATATTATAGATTATACTCCCTAAGGAATTACTGGTTTCGAATGCTATTTTATTGTTCTTTTTAGTGTTCCGTACCGAACACTTATAAGATCACTTCGGTGTCTGTCTGTCTGTCTGTCTGTCTGTCACACCCGATTTTCTCCGAAACTATTTGACATAGAAAGGTGAAATTTGGTAATAATATAGGAATTGATGGCCTCATCAGAGTCGTGTAGTTTTGAGAAGTAAATTTTGACTTAAGGGGTTAGTTTTGGGGGGTGAAGTCGTAAGTGAAAAAAAAAATTTTTTACTAGGTCATCGAGTGTGGTGTCAAATGAAAGCTTGTGAAAACACGAGTAATATATATATATATATATATATATATATATATATATATATATATATAATATTACACTTGCGCGCACTTTTCTTTGTATTATTTTTAAAAATTCGCGAAAAAATCGCTGTCCCGGGCCTTATCTCGAAAAGTACCTATCAAAAAATTTCGAAAAAAATTCTGGAATATTCTCCACGAGGTGTAGATTGAACGAAAATTATCACGAGTGCATTACCTTTAATAATTTATATGGTATATAAAAAAAACAAAAATTTCAAGGTCATCAGATTTCAGTAAAGATTAGAAACAAACTTTGTTGAAAACTCATTTGGGGTGTATTTTGTGAAGTCACTGATCATTTTATACCTCCGTGACAAAATTTTTTTATTTTAAAAGCATTTAACGTACGGAACACTAATTACGTAAGTTCAACTTGCACTTGACCGGACTTTTTAACAAAGAATTCAACATAATCAAACAAATAGCAATTAATAATGGATATGACCCCAACATTATAGATAACATCTTGAATAAAAAATCCTTTAAACAAGCAATCTCTCTAATTTATCCCACAATTAATGACAAAAAAAGGAACATTTAGTACACTCACATACACAGGGAAAATAACTAGAACAATTTCCAAACATTTAATAAAAAAGAACAATAAAATAGCATTCGAAACCAGTAATTCCTTAGGGAGTATAATTTTGAATAACAAAACCAAATCTAAGAAATCCTTAAAATCAGGAGTTTATTTATTAAATTGTGGATCTTGTACTAAAACCTACGTAGGACAAACTGGTAGATCTTTTGAAACTCGCATGAAAGAACATAAATATATTTATTTAAAAAATAAGAACAATTCACATTACGCAACCCATATAATAAAGGAATCCCATAATTTTGATGATACGTTAAAAATCCTACATGTAGAAAATAAATCTAAAAAATTAAATTTGCTTGAATGTCTTGAAATTAACAAACGGAAAAACTCCAATCAATTATTAAACGCCCCCCCCCCCCCCCCCCCCCCCCCCCCCCCCCCCAAACCAACAGGTAGACTTAAACCATTCACCCTTACTTAATCTTTATTAGTTCTCGGAAATAGTACCACAGATTTGCATTCTTAAAATAATTCTATCTCTAAATAATATAATAAAATGATTAGCGTAATCCTAGGTAATTAAGGATACTTTTAAGCACTATATAACCAGGATTACTACCAAATATTTTTCGTTCTTATTTACCTCTGAAGAAGCCATTGTATGGTGAAACAATTATCAAGTGACTTTAAATATACTGGAAATTAAAACAGTGTTGTTTTTATATAATTTTATTATGAATTTCCAAAAAGTATCGGCTAATACAATCAAAGATTGTATTCGGTTCTTCGTCTGACGACATTTTGACTTGGTATTATAATAATATTTTTGGTAGATACTACTAGTAGACGCTATTAGTAACTCGGAGAAAGTTTTTCTTCTAAATAATGAAAATTAATGAAACAATAAAATCCGAATTCTTGTTTACATAGACAAGCGAATTAGCTAGGGGGATCCTCTAAAAACATCGAGTTACGAGTTGTAGGACACAAGGGTATTCCCCAAGAGATATCGGGGACATTCTGGGATTTCCCGTAAAAACAGAAACGAAAAGGGTTGCCAACTTGAAAATGTAAAATTGGTAAAAAAATCAGGATAATTTCCTTGTATTCTTAGAAATTGTGGAAAAATCGTTAAATTTCGATATTTTGGTAGGACAGAGCCCATATCGCTAGAAATACCGAAAAATCAGTAGGTTCGAGACAACTGTATCTGGTAATCATAATATGAAATAACCGGCCAAATGCAAGCTGGATTTGCGCAATTAGTGTTCCATACGTTGATTGCTTTTCAAATAAAAAATTTTGTTACGGAGGTATAAAATGATCAGTGACTTCACAAAACCCCAAATGAGTTTTCAAAAAAGTTTATTTCCGATCTTTGCTTAAAACTTTTGACCTTGAAATTTTTTTTTTATATACCAAATAAATTATTAAAGGTAATATACTCGTGATAATTTTCTTTCAATTTACATCCTGTGGAGAATATTCCAGAATTTTTGAAAATTTTTTGTTTTGTACTTTTCGAGATAAGGGGGGGGGGGGAGACAGCGACTTTTCGCAATTTTTTTAAAATAATACGAAGAAAAGTGTACTCGAGCATTATATTATATATATTTTTAAAGACGCGTTTTGACACCCCACTCGATGACCTGGTACAAAATATTTTTTTTCTTTTCCGATTTCACCCCCCAAAACTAACCCTTTAAGTCACAATTTAATTTTCAAAACTGCACGGCTCTGATGGCACCATCAATTTCTATATTAGTGCCAAATTTCAACTTTCTATGTTAAATAGTTTCGGAGAAAATCGGGTGTGACAGACAGAGGGACAGACGGACACACATACAAACAGACGGACGGACACCGAAGTGATCTTATAAGTGTTTCATACAGAACACTTACCATGTATGAAAGGGTTTTTTGACCGTCTGAAATGAATTGATCTATCAGTTAACATAGAATCATGGTTCTTGTTTACATTAACGGAGAATTTTCGATATCTACAAAGTAAATGCAAATATTTTGACGTTAAACTATTCCATTTATCGTCTGTGTGGACATTAGCATTTTCGGTAGAGTGTTTGTTACGGAGCCACCGCAGGATAAATATATTTTAGCCTGATTAATTTAGATTGAAAATAGACTGAGAGCTAAAACATGTTTCGTGTATTATATGCGTCGCATGGCGTACATTTCGTCTCGAATTTTTAGAAGTAGTTTTCAAATTATTTTCTCCATTTGTACCATCTACACTTCTAAATTTATAAGAAAATTTGAAGCCTCTAGTTTTACGCAAAGATCCCTATATAAATTGACCCAATTGTTTTTTATATTTTGAACTAGTTGTGGCAGCGGCTCCGCTCGCGTGGATTTGATTCACTATTATTGCTACTGCTTATTCCCTATGTTACCTAACGCAACAAAATATAGCCTATAACCTGCCCAAAGAATCTATGTATGAATTAAAAAAAACACGTAAATCAGATAAGTGGTTCTCGCGTGATAAGCGCACTAGCGGACAGACAAACAGGCAGAGAGACGTTGCATTTTATATATATTATATTCTTTGCTACATGATATTGTTCCATATTTAACGCTTTAGGCAGCGTGTTACAAGAGAGCGGCAAACTTTTTTCCAACTTGATTCACTATTATCGTCACTACTTATTTCTTATGTTACCTAACATAATAAAATATATCCTATAACCTGGCCAGAGAACATATTGTTCCATATTTAATGGTTTAGGCAGTGTATTTCAAGAGAACGCGCTAGCGGCAAATTTTTTTTCCAATTTGAGTCACTATTATCAGAACTATATATATATATATATATATATATATATATATATATATATATATATATATATATATATATATATATCGGGTGGCGCATAAGTAACGCTATGATTTATTTAATGAATAACTTTTTTCTTTCTGATTTTATTTAACGTTGGCGTTTATTAAAATTTAGAATATAGTTTGGAAATATGTTCACATTATGTTTTGAAGATAATATCTTTCAAATGGTGCCCATCGAAATCTAGTTTCGGATCGCAGCATAAGTGGGCAGCTTTAAAAAAATGCCCAAGCTTGAGGCAATAATTTTCGATACCTGGAATAGTCTTCTGGAATGCTACGACCAAATAAAAAAAATGGCTTTTGGTGTGCTGACGATCTTTGGGACAACATATTCATGCGAGCAGGTTTCTCTTTCAAGAAGCCAAATAACAAATCAAAATCTAGAGTCGGAGTTACCAAAACTTTCTACAGAAAGACAAGATTTGCGTTGATTTTTGAATAGAATTTAATTGTTCATTTTTTCTAGCATACCATATTTTATTACGAATAAGTGATAATTAATAAAGTCGTCTTTTAATTAATTACCGATTTATTTGAAATAAAATGTAAACGCAGAAACCAAAATTCGTTCCTTTTTGAAACTCATGAAATCGATTTTTTCAGTGTGGGTGGCTCTTCCGGCTTAAAAGTTTGCCGACCCCTGTTCTAGACTAAGGTCGGGTATAATGAAAAGTTTTTTCTAATCTATATTTTTGACTATTAATTAGTGTTCCCAGGTATTTAAAAGATAAAACCTGCTAAATTCTGAAATTATATTTTACAGAAACTTTAAATAATAAAGAGCCACTGATCTTCCCTATTGAGTAAACAAAGATATTACTCAGAATATTATTCAAGGCACATTTTCATTTTCTCGATTTCACCCACAAACGTGTATTTAGAAACGTTCTTCATCTTGTCATGTCTTTAAAATATATTATTTAAAAAGAAAGAAGCGCAGGCTTCCATACTAAAGTCGTGTTATTCATACAATCGTTTCCTGCCAAATCAATCATCCGTTTCAAATTTTCATGAATACAGTAAGGTCAAGTAGAAAATAGTAGTATAAATTACACAGCCCCACAAAAAAAAAGTGGGGGTATACTTTTGATGCGATATATCAGATCCGTAGTATTTTTGCCCGCTGATCACGAATCTGACGTCAGAATATCGCCATCACATCTCAATTTTTTTCTAACCTCAAAAAATAGGTAAAAATTAAGAAAAAATATACTCCTAAAAATTGATTCAAGCTTTTTCATGAATCCAAAGATGTATTAATATGTATTCGGACACGCTAAGCTAATATTCATCGGTTGGATTGAGCCATACAGTTCTGTTTTCTTTCTAACCTCAATAAATCAGACAGTGCTTCTCGAATGCAAAAACGAATTCAAATTAAAATTCAACCGATCCTTACCAAATTTGGTACACGGGGATTTTTTGGGTCGCTGATCACGAATCTGAGGTTGGATTTGCAAAATTCAAGATGGCAGATGTTTTCGCGCCATTTTGAACGCCGAGAAAATTCATCGGTCGATTTTTATTCTTCTACCTGCATCCAGGGCACCTCCACGTGGTGACGGTGGGCAACGGTGGGCAACGGTGTGTTACTCCACTAGCCGGCAGAGTCCCTGGATAACGGCTTAGATGCCGTCATGGCAGGTAGAAGAAAGAGAATTACGATGCAGGGATTCGGAAACCCAGTATCGGCGGTTGGTCAGGGTGGGAAAGCGGGCCCGCAGCCGTCGTCATCCAGCGACCGTAGCTCTTTATGTGTGGGTGACTTGGCTCATGTAGAGTATAATGCTACAAGAAAACGGTCTCACGGTACAAGGACTTTTCATAAGTGCGATAAAAACAGTGATTCATTTTGTTATATTTGCTGTCAACACGTATTGAGTAAAATGGGGTCACCGATAACGGATAAGATTAAAACCTTATATAAGGATTGTTTTAACATTGAAATACAGCACCAGGATACAGATTGGGTTCCCCACATCATTTGCAGTTCTTGCAAAATAATGTTGTACATCAATAAGAAGGCGATTAAATATTCCAGACCAGCAATATGGAATAAACCATACAGTGAAAATGATTGCTACTTTTGTATGAATGTTGTATCTAGGCATAACCGAAAAAATAAAAGCACTATTACTTATAACGATGTTTCGACAGTAACAAGACCAACTAAACTAATTCGGCCTTCTGAACCACTTGATGCTGATGTTATGGAAACAAATGATTTCACCTTATCAGTTCATGCCGAAAACATTGAGACTGTCGAAAAAGATTCAAACACTGTTACTAATGAATGTTCTAGTGACAACCTATCATATACTAGTGACACAGATAAAGAATTTTTACCATACAACCGTAAACCAGAATCAATACTCGTATCACAGTCAGAACTTAGTGATCTAGTCAGAGATTTAGGCTTATCCAAAAATGGTTCAGAGCATCTTGCTTCCTTTTTAAAGAAAAGACATTTACTTAAGCCAGAAGCTACGATTTCTTATTATAGAAACAGAGATGAAGAATTTCGAAAATATTTCACAATGGACGAGGAATTGTCACTTTCATATTGTACCGATGTAAAAGGTCTAATGGATGAATTTCAAAATAACTCATACGATCCTGAAGAATGGAGACTGTTCATTGATTCTTCTAAACAGAGCATTAAGGCAGTTTTGCTGCATAATACCAACGTTTACGCTCCCATTCCGATTGCTCATTCCACAGTTATGGAAGAGCAATATGAAAAAATGAAGCAGCTTTTGATAAAAATAAAATATGCTGATCATAACTGGAAAATTTGTGGAGATCTGAAAATTGTAACAATATTGCTTGGCCAACAGTCAGGGTTTACACTTTATCCCTGTCTGTGGAATAGCAGAGACAGGGAACGTCATTATAAGAAAAAAATTTGGCCAACAAGAGAATCGTTCACTCTGGTGAAAATAATGTATTGTTTTCACCATTGGTAGATCCAGGAAAAGTTCTTATTCCCCCGCTTCACATTAAGCTTGGACTTATGAAGCAATTCACGAGAGCATTAGATACAAACGGCCCATGTTTCAAATATTTGCATAAAAAATTTCCGAAATTTTCTGAAGCTAAAATTAAGGCAGGCGTATTTGACGGGCCACAAATAAGAAAATTGTTTCAAGATTCATTATTTGTTACTAAAATGAATAAAGTTGAAAAAGCTGCTTGGCTTAGTTTTAAAGAAGTCGCAACAAACTTTTTGGGAAATAATAAAAATACAAAGAAATAGTCGAGAAAATGGTAAAAAAATTTTCAAACATTAGGTTGCTTAATGAATCTAAAATTACATTTCCTGGACTCCCACATCGATGATTTCCCAGATAATCTTGGTGACTACAGTGAGGAGCAAGGGGAACGTTTTCACCAAGATCTGAAAATGATAGAAAATAGGAATCAAGGACGATGGGATGACCATATGCTAGCGGACTATTGCTAGTCGCTAAAAAGAGAAACAAGTCCTCAAAAGCGTTTGGGCAGAAAGCCTTTGAATAGGTCATTCGCGGAAAAAAGAACAAGATACAGCCAAAAAAAGGAAAGTTAGGCGCGGGGGTCTAACCTTCGCAATTCTAGGGCTTAAGGGTCTACTATTTGAGAGTATATGGTTTAAAAGTCCTGGTTTTGAGTTTATTGGGTCTCATTTTTAAAGTTACAGGGTTATTGAGGTCTATTTTTTGAGGTTACAGGGTGTGGGAGTCTAAGGTTTCAGGGTTTAGGGTTTAAGAGTATCAGGTTTGAGGATTCCCCAACTGTATACCAAATTTGGTAGGAATCGGTTGGTTTTCAAAAATTTTGTCCGCCATCTTGGATCCGCCATTTTGAATTTTGCAAATCTGACCTCAGATTCATGATCAGCAACCCAAAAAAACCCCCGTGTACCAAATTTGGTAAGAATCGGTTGAATTTTAATTTGAATTCGTTTTTGCATTCGAGAAGCACTATATCTGTCTGATTTATTGAGGTTAGAAAGAAAATAGCTGTATGGCTTAATCCAACCGATGAATATTAGCTTAACGTGTCCCAATACATATTAATACATCTTTGGATTCATGAAGAAGCTTGAATCAATTTTTTAGGAGTATATTTTTCTTAATTTTTACTAATTTTTACCTATTTTTTGAGGTTAGAAAAAAATTGAGATGTGATGGCGATATTCTGACGGCAGATTCGTGATCAGCTGTCAAAAATACTACGGATCTGATATATCGCATCAAAAGTATACCCCACTTTTTTTTGTGGGGCTGTGTTATCACTCTGTCTGACGTTCAACACGTCTAATACTATGTCAATGGCAGCGCCGCAAAAAACTGAATAACACTTACCCTTTTGTAGTACAAACCACTTTGGATTGAATTAAAACAGAGAAATCTTTAAAAAAAAATAGTTGCATTTGATTTTTACATCATCACTGTGTATACGAGACAGACCGAGAGCTGTTTGGACAAATGGGGCATTATGTGTCATATAGGATCATAATTCATATTCGAGTTTGATTAGGACTGACGTGAGTTTGGTGAATTATTAGCGAAATAATAATTTTATGGTCTAAGGACAATGCGGTTAAATGAGTTATTTGTTTTATTATGCTTGATGCCGATCTGAAGTGTTTATTTTGTTTAAATTTTAACGTACTAATAATATTATTAGTGCTAACTTGCAACTGTGGGCACAAGAAATATACAACTGGCATCCTTTAATTAATAAGTGACGTTAAAAATAACATTACAGGAGTCTCATGAACTATTACTAACCCAAACTAATTTTGGCGCTTCCTAATCATGTGCTTAGGGTTGAGTTAAAAATCGTCAGCCATTTATCTAATATATTTTTAGGGGCATAGCATTTGTGCTGCAGGGAAAGCCGCAAAGCACCACAGGAGCGATGCATGTACGGACAAAGCGGTTCACGTTTGTTTTGAATCGCTTTAAATTGTACTCGGTATGAAACACAGTCCTGTTCAAATCACTCCAAAGCGATGAGGTGCTCCATACAAAAGACTGCTTGAAAAGGGTTGTACGACGAGTGATAATCTGAACCTCATACGGTTATGAACTACTAGTGCAACGTATTCCTAGCACGTACTATGCATTTGATTCCACAGTTAACATAGCGTTATCCTATATACGGATGGGCGCTTCCCACTCTTCGCGCTCTATCTCGAAAACGGTTAGTTATATAAAATGTCGCCTGAAATCTGTAGGGAATTTTATTCTCTACAAGTTTTATTATAACGTCAAACATCATTCGAAACATAAGAAACAAGATATTTGCAAAAAACCGATTTTCACAACGTTTGAGTGGCGCACACGAAATTCTATGGGACTTTTTACTTTTGAAATGTCAAAGCAAAGATTTATGCAAATTTTCAGCTTTCTAAATATGAAATTTTAATATTTTTGTTATAGGTACCTGTACTTCTGCTAGGTTGTTTTTTTTTAAGTTTTATTCATCTAGCCATGAAGCCATCAGTCTTACAAAAAAAAATTGCCTAGTTGTCAGGTTACTGTTTGCTATTTTAAGTACAATTTGTTGGGTTTTACAAAAGGTAATTCGGAGCATTGCAGTGATAAATTTTCGCGTTAAAGAAGGAAATGGGCCAAAAGTTATTCATGCAGGAATGTTCTACGCGTATAACAATAGTGGCTTGTCCTGTTTTTAACTAAAATTTTGGTAAAGAGGTTCCAAATTAGGTAAATCGGTTAAGGCAAGGTTGAGGAGACATCATGTTTATCGAGGATTTGCTGCTATCAGATCCTCGAATAAAGACCCCAGTGCTTACTCAAGAAGCTGGCAGTACCCCAAACTACGAGTATTGTTTTGAAGATTGCAAGGCAGACACTGGCGAGGACACAAATTTTTTAAGAACATTTAGTCATTTTAGAGAACTAAAAGTATTACTTTTCCCGAATTGTCACAGACTTCTATTGGGATTGATAAGGACTCTCCACCTCCAGAGACAGCGGGAAATCAGTTGTCTTCTGAAAAGTTGATAGCGACGTTTGTTTTGAGATTCTGAAGGGGTTTTTCTTATGGAGTATATGTAAAAAGAGTTCACAATTAATGGAAAGGTTTCCGAAAGGACGACCCAAAACCTGAAGTAAGACATTAGAGAAACCCACTCAGATTCATGAAGAATTGCTAGCTATTAAAAAAAATAACGTATTTCAAACAGAAAACTTATGGATAGCGCCAATAAATTATGATATCCAGCACACTTATACAATTTTACTCATAGGGTGAAAAGTACCGAAACTTAAAAAAAAAATAATGTTTTTGCCAAAAATCGATATTATTTGTACCGAAACTTAAAAAAAACGATTTTTTTGCCAAAAATCGGTTTTATTCTTCAACATAGTTTCCTTTTAAAGCAGTACACTTAGTCCAGTGTTCTTCCAACATTTGGATACCGTTCATATTTAGAAATAGGTAATAATCACTGGGGCCTAGATCTGGCGAATTCGGAGGATGAGGGAGCAATTCATAGTCCGATTGGTCTATTTTCACCATTGATTTTATGGAATTGTGGGCTTATGTATTATCTTGAAGACACGTCGCTAAATGCGGCCTTTTTTCTTGATTTCACTATTCAAATGGTCCAAGAGAGTCGATCAGCATTATTTCATGCGCATCCCAAACCATACTTGCCAAAAGCCTTCCAGCTGATATTTGTGTTTTTGGACGCTTCGGTCGGCTTTCATGTGTTCCAGCCATTCTGCGGACTGCCAGCTGAACTGAGTCGTGTAGCGGTCGCTTCATGTTTCATTCATTGTTACGAATCAACGCAAAAACTTCTTTGGATTACGCCGAAACTGTGATAAACAGCGTTCACGATGTCAGCTATCTCTCTCCCTTTCAGTGTGGGGTCATTCAGTACAATATGGTGGATTTTTCGTGTTTTTGGAGTGACTGCCTTATTTGGATGTCCGGAACGTGGTACATCATCAGTGATTGTATACTGCATTTAAGTTCACTAAAATATCGACATATAGTTGCTTTCGACGGAGCAGATGTCCCGTAACACTTCTTCAGTCATTCTTAGGTTCCAGCTGTATTTTTTCCCAACAAAAAAAGCAATGTTTAATTAATACACCAAATTCTTTTTGGTCCATCGTTTTGCAAAAAACCAAAGTAGCGTCACTCAAACATCTGTAACTCGCAAACTAATAAAATTATATAAAAAATAAACCGGTCAAGTGCAAGTTGAACTTGCGCAATTAGTGTTCCGTACGTTGATTGCTTTTAAAATAAAAAAAATTTGTCACAGAGGTATAAAATGATCAGTGACTTCACAAAATACACCCCAAATGAGTTTTCAACAAAGTTTGTTTCCAATCTTTACTGAAATCTGATGACCTTGAAAGTTTTGTTTTTTTTATATACCACATAAATTATTAAAGGTAATGCACTCGTGATAATTTTCTTTCAATCTACACCCCGTGGAGAATATTCCAGAATTTTTTCGAAATTTTTTGATAGGTACTTTTCGAGATAAGGCCCGGGATAGCGATTTTTCGCGAATTTTTAAAAATAATACAAAGAAAAGTGCGCGCAAGTGTAATATTATATATATATTTTTTACTCGTGTTTTCACAAGCTTTCATTTGACATCACACTCGATGACCTAGTAAAAAAAATTTTTTTTTCACTTACGACTTCACCCCCCAAAACTAACCCCTTTAGTCAAAATTTAATTCTCAAAACTACATGGCTCTGATGAGGCCATCAATTCCTATATTATTACCAAATTTCACCTTTCTATGTCAAATAGTTTCGGAGAAAATCGGGTGTGACAGACAGACAGACAGACAGACAGACAGACACCGAAGTGATCTTATAAGTGTTCCGTACGGAACACTAACAACACTATGTTTTAATTTCCAATATATTTAAAGTCACTTGACAATTGTTTCACCATACAATGGCTTCTTCAGAAGTAAATAAGCAGAAGCCATTGTATGGTGAAACAATTGTCAAGTGACTTTAAATATATTGGAAATTAAAACATAGTGTTGTTTTTTATATAATTTTATTATGAATTTCCAACAAGTATCGGCTACTACAATCAAAGACGCAAACTAATAGACAAAATGCTATGAAAATTTTACACCGATCTTCTGAGAGTTGACATTAACTGAAAATCATTTAGTTTTTTTTGTGCTGCCATCTCTTAAAAACCCTCGGGACTTCATTCCGTATATATACTCAAAGAGAGAAATACAAATTGAAACCACCTTTTTCATAAGTTTGATAACAAACTGGAAAATACAGATATGGTAGAGTATAACAAACACAAAATACAATTTAAAATTTGAAATATTACACTAATTTATATTTAAACCAATTACTTTAAAAGGCGCATAACTTGCACGCGTGCATAAACCACTTATTAAGGGTTTTTTTTTTATCCTTCCACCAGTATGTACCTAACTACACTGCAAACAACCGTCCCTACGTAATAAATTTACTCTTAGCTCTTACACAAAGAAGCTTTGCTACTGTATTTACAGAGTTTTCAGTCAACTTAGCGTGGACAATAAATTCTAGCATAACGATGTAGGCTGTTTGGAATGCTCAAAACGCCTAGAAACTCAAGCCCGTATTAAACAGAGGTTTGTTCTTATTTGTTTTTTAATGAAACAACGGGAAGACGAGCTCTTATTTAATGGTAATTATAATTAACGTATTAATTAATGTATTGTGTCTTACAGTTTAAAACAGTGTTTTTGTTATATTGGTCTCACGAAGTTAGAATATTAGCTACGATATGTATGGTGTGTCCCAGAAAGTTTTATACAAATGGATCAAAAGTTTAAAATATTTGATGATATATAGGGAAAATTATAAATAATGATTTATAATGAAGAGTAAAGTGTGCTTAAATTTAAATACATAGCAAATTATTAATCGAAAATGTTAATAGGAACTAAAAAATTATGCTCACGTTTAGATTTGTTGTTTCCTAGTTAAAAATTCAAAAAAAAACTCCAGTAAGCTCGTCCATAATTGATGGAGTATTTACTGAATAAAAAGAAAACGAAATTACTACAAATTTTAGGCTGAAAATAAATGAATTTATCTTCAAGGGGTTATATACAGTCAGGAGGGGCTAAAAAAAAGGGATTTTTTCAGGAATTTTTCCTGAGAAAACTTTTAAATTTATTAATGTAAAAATTTTTACACATATTCTGGTAACTTTTAACTGAATTTCAACATTTTTTAATTGTAAAAATAATAATTTTGAAGGCTGCTATAGCTGATCTCCAGGAGCTCCTCTCAAAAAAGGCGTCTTGCGGTGACCACGATATCTCTGGACTGGATCATCTAAAATGAAAAAACCAAACGGATATCGTTAAAGTAATGTATAATCTAGTTATTGATCGAAGGAATAAGCAAAATAAAATTTTTTGCGAAAATAGCGTCTTTTCAAGAAAAAAAAAAACCGGTCAAGTGCAAGTTGAACTTGCACAATTAGTGTTCCGTACGTTGATTGTTTTTAGAATAAAAATTTTTGTTAGGGTGGTATAAAATGATCAGTGACTTCACAAAACACACCCCAAATGAGTTTTCAACAAAGTTTGTTTCCAATCTTTACTGAAAACTGGTGACCTTGAAATTTTTTTTTTTTTTTATATACCAAATAAATTATTAAAGGTAATGCACTCGTGATAATTTTCGTTCAATCTATACCCCGTGGAGAATATTCCAGAATTTTTTCAAAATTGTTTGATCAGTACTTTTCGAGATAAGGTAGGGGACAGCGATTTTTTAAAAGTAATACGAAGAAAAGTGTGCGCAAGTATTACATTACATATATATTTTTTACTCGTGTTTTCACAAGCTTTCATTTGACACCACACTCGACCTAGTAAAAAAAATTTTTTTTCACTTCCGTTTTTCACCCCTCAAAACGAACCCCTTAAGTCAAAATTTATGTTACGGTGGTATAAAATGATCAGTGACTTCACAAAAACACACCCCAAATGAGTTTTCAACAAAGTTTGTTTCCAATCTTTACTGAAATCTGATGACCTTGAAATTTTTTTTTTTTTTATATACCATATAAATTATTAAAGGTAATGCACTCGTGATAATTTTCGTTCAATCTACACCCCTTGGAGAATATTCCAGAATTTTTTCGAAATTTTTTGATAATTATTTTTTGGAGATAAGGCCCGGGACAGCGATTTTTCGCAAATTTTTAAAAATAATACAAAGAAAAGTGCGCGCAAGTATAATATTATATATATATTTTTTACTCGTGTTTTCACAAGCTTTCATTTGACACCACACTCGATGACCTAGTAAAAAAAATTTTTTTTCGCTTCCGACTTCACCCCCCAAAACTAACCCCTTACGTCAAAATTTAATTCTCAAAACTACATGGCTCTGATGAGGCCATCAATTCCTATATTATTACCAAATTTCACCTTTCTATGTCAAATAGTTTCGGAGAAAATCGGGTGTGACAGACAGACAGACAGACAGACAGACACCGAAGTGATCTTATAAGTGTTCCGTACGGAACACTAAAAACGCATAAAGTAATGTTTAATCACCACACACAAAATTCTTTTTCGTCCATTTCTTGAAAATCACTCGACTTCCTTGATTCACACGAATGCCAAACACAAAGAAATAGACCAATATGGGTGAAACTTGGTGTGCGTTCATTCAAGAGATGCTACTAACTAAACATGACCTCGATACGCGCCGGTGGTGCCATCTCTCGGACTTTGCACGGACTTTGCAAACCAGCCTCGTATTCTGCTGTTACTAAAGGCGTTAAGAACTGCCCATATATTTACGGAAACAAATGCTTTTTCGTAATCAACCATTGCTACCGATAAGGTGACCTTATATTCATTTGCTTTTTTCACTAGTAATCTAATTGTTTGAAGATGATCCAAACTGCTGTATCTCCGTCTAAATCCCGCCAAAATTTCGGCCTTTAAATTGTTTATAAATAAAAATATATTTATCGGTGAGAAAAAACCTTCGATCAATTACTAAAAAATATACTTAAGAAGCTTGTGTTAAAATTTGAGACTGATCGGTTCAGCAATTTCCAAGAAATCTTGGTCACCGACTATAAAAACATGGTTTTCAGAAAAATGCGTTTAAAGTTTGAAAAGCATTTTACATGGAGTAAAAAAATTTTTTTTTCAACTTACCCAAGAACCCTAATACACTTTCACTTTATGTACCTGAATACAATAGAAGGGACATTTACAATAGGCAGGTAAATTAGGGAGAGAACGTTCTAGGTAAGCACTGCCGCTCCGGCCTCCTCTTTTCAAGCGCTCTGATGTCTTTACAAATATTCGTGTAACTTCCAGAATAATCGTCGGATTGACTTAAAATTTTCTGTGCGTCTACTTAAATATATATACGTTACGAAAATGAAATAAAAAAAATCGATTTTTTGTAAATTCTAACTGTATATAACCCCTTTCAAAGCTAAAGTCAGTCTGTATTTGCAATAATTAGAAATATAAGTAAAATTTAGTGTTGAAGATAAAATTGAAATTATTCTCATAGTTGGAGATAATTATAAAACTTTTAGATAAGCAGCAGAAATCTTTAATAATATACACCCTGATAAAACTGTATACTTCACAACTGTCGGATAACTAATAAATAAATTCAAGATTTATGAAAGTGTTGAAAATAAATTTAAAAAGAAACATCGGACGAAATCAGGTATTGCTGTCGGTAGTAGAAAAGCCAAAAGATTCACTTCGGAAAAGATCAACTTTATTGAATGTGAATAAAACTACAGTTACGAGAATTTTAAGATCAAATAAATTTAAACCATAAAAACCCCAATTTACCCATACTTTAAAAGAAGGAGATTTTGAACGAAGATGTGAATTTTATGCTTGGTATCAAGGAAAGCTGGAAGATAACAGGTTGATAAGAAGACAAATACTTTTCTCTGACGAAGCGACATTTACGTCTAACCGGATAGTAAGTTCTCAAAACTATCTCTGGTGGAGCGATGTTAATCTTAACTTCAGTATCCAAACTCGAGATCAATACTCGTTTAAAACCAATGTATGGTGTGGAATTTTTGAAGATAGAATAACTGGGCCATTCTTTTATCGAAATAATATGAATGCTGAACCTTACTTATAATTTTTAAATAATGAGTTCCCTTAGTTTCCTAATCACCTACCAATAATTGAAAGACAACCTCTATGATACCAATATGAGGGTGCATCATGTCACAGTACGAGAAATATTCGAGATTATCTTCTCCACATTTTTAATGGTAGAGTAATAGAGAGGTAGGTGCAGTTTACTTAGCCCCCAAAGTCTCCGGACTTCATCCCTCTAGACTTTTTTTTTGGGGCTACTTAAAAGAAAAGATTTATCTTAAAAGACCGTTTCAAGATGTCGATCATCTTGAGAGAGCCATTAGGGAAACATGTGAAGCTATAACTCCAGACATAATTAGAGATGTAATGAAAGATTTTTCTCAAAGAACAATCATCTGTTTAGAAAGGGACGGTGGATACATTAAAGCACTTGTGCAATAAATTTAGAATTAATCCATAGGTTTAGTTGTTATGTTATGTACGTAGTAATTAAGTAATGTTGCAGTTTCAAAATAAAATGATATTAGCACAAATTTATTATGGATGTAATTGTTTCAAAGCCAATAAAAAGATTATCAAATTTTTAACAAAAATATGATACAATTAAAATCAGTGCACTAGTTTTTAATTAATTTAGTTTTTCTTTATGCAATAAATAATCCGATTACTCACGTGTTTTATTATTTATATCTTCTGTCTTCTAAGTTTGTTCACTCCTGGACGTAGTTCTCTTCCGTGTTTCCCTATTTTTTGCCACCTTTAACCACTGGTTGTCCGCTACTACTCTTATATCATCGACCCATCGTTTCTGTGGACATCCAACGCTTCTCCCTGGTTCTCTGGGTCTCCATTCTGTGATCGTATACACCTATTTGTCTCCAGATGATCTAGCCACATCACCTGCCCGTCGCACAATGGGGAAAAAACAAAAAAATCGTGTTTCAACATTGTCTAGAGCCTTCAATTTTGGTTCGATTTGGACGATTTTTTTTTTTTTTTTAAATTGAAGCTTATTAAATTCCGAACAAAGTTGTCTGAGCCGATTTTTCAATTAAACTCTCGTTTCAAAATGGCGGACGTTGGTTTCTGATTATATAGCGACTGAGACACAGAAAACGCTTACAGTTTCAAACCAAGTTGTGCTAAAATGCGTGCGTGTATGTATGTTTTTTTATGTCGCAGATAATATATCTAATATCACAGTTACAAGATTAATAATAATAAACCTAAAATGGCTGCCATGAACAATAAAAGTATTATAAATATGAATAAACGTACCATTATTATTTTATATCCATAACATTTGCATAAATAATTTCTTTAAGGTTGTTAATTATAAATATGTTTCAACAATTGACTTAAAATGACAAATCAAATATGGCGGATGTCAAAATTGAATCGAGCAAGAAAGTTTCTCTGTGGCATTTAGACTGTGGCAGTCAGATCATTCAAGTTATTCAAGTTTAGTTGCGGGATTTAAATTTTCATGCAGTTATTGCTAGAATGTTGCTGCTGTAAATTTTAAGTATCGTAGACAATTTTCTATATTTCTAATATTTTATGTAAGAGTAAGTTAAGGTTAGACATATTTATTTTCTTATTTTTCTAGTCTATTCCTTTAATTCAGTAGTTCTGTATATGTACTAAAGGGTTTTCTCGTTAATAAAGATTATTATTACTCTTACAAAATACACGCAGAGAAATGCTAAAATAGGGACAGTTAAATATATTTGCTGCATTAGACACTATTTAGCAACAGCAGCCACTTTTTTTTGCTACAACAGCAAACAATGTGGCTAGTGCAGCAAAATATTTAACTGTCCCTATTTTAACAAAACGTTTTAGCTGTTGTAGCCATTTTCTACCTGTGTGAGCTGTCCTTTTCTGCGTGTATCGCTGTTTTTTGTATCTGCTAGAAAATTGTCTACGATACTTAAAATTTACAGCAGCAACATTCTAGCAATAACTGCATGAAAATTTAAATCCCGCAACTAAACTTGAATAACTTGAATGATCTGACTGCCACAGTCTAAATGCCACAGAGAAACTTTCTTGCTCGATTCAATTTGGGCATCCGCCATATTTGACTTGTCATTTTAAGTCAATTGTTGAAACATATTTATAATTAACAACCTTAAAGAAATTATTTATGCAAATGTTATGGATATAAAATAATAATGGTACGTTTATTCATATTTATAATACTTTTATTGTTCATGGCAGCCATTTTGGGTTCATTATTATTAATCTTGTAACTGTGATATTAGATATAATATCTGCGACATAAAAAAACATACATACACGCATTTTAGCACAACTTGGTTTGAAACTGTAAGCGTTTTCTGTGTCTCAGTCGCTATATAAACAGAAACCGTCATTTTGAAGACGTCCGCCATTTTGAAACAAAAGTTTAATTGCAAAATCGGCTCCGACAACTTTGTTCGGAATTTAATAAGCTTCAATTAAAAAAAATCGTCCAAATCGAACCAAAATTGAAGGCTCTAGACAATTTTGAAACACGATTTTTCGTTTTTCCTCACTGTGCGTCGCCACTTCATCTTTGCCGTTTCGAGTGTTATGTCAGTGACTTTGGTTCGTCTCCTTATCTGCTAGTTATGAATTCTATCCCTAAGGGGATGCCAAGTAAGCTTCTCTCCATAGCTCTCTGGGAAGTCACGAGTTTTTTTAACATATTCTTTAGTGAGACACAGCGTTTTCGGTCCATATGTCGTGACCAGTAGAAAACAGGAATTGAGAACTTTAGTTTTTAGGTTTATGGGTATTGTAGTATTTTTTAAGATATGTCCTAGTTTCTCAAAAGCTGCCCATGTCAACCTTATTCGCCATGTAATTTCTGCATGCTGATTCTCCTTTCCGATCTTAATAGTGTAACCTAAGTAGAAATACTCGTCAACGCGTTCTGTGGAGTTACTTCTCATCTGTATGTTTTATAATGTTCTTTTCTCATAACGCCATCGACTTTTATTTCCCAACTCCAGCCAGAGAGAAGCATCCTCACACTAAAACAGACCTACCTCTATGCTTGGCAATCGGAACAATACAGTCTTGTATCATTTTTTTAGTCTTAAACCGACGCACAAAGATTCTCTATTTTTTACTGACAGTTTCTTGGTCGAAATGCTGTCATGAAGATTCCCATCCTGAGGATGCCGCTTTATTGTTTTATCGCGTTTAAACTCCCCAACAATATCTGAGGCACTTAATCTTCTATTTCGGTTACTCATCAGACTGATGAACTCGTCTTCTACATTGAATGTTACTCGTAATTGCCCAGGCCGATACCTATCCCTAAGACTTCCTATCTCTCTGTAGCATTGTAATGTAAGATTCACCGCTGAAGAACGAACCCTTAATTTTTTCACAATGTTAAACACAGTTTCTCGATGTAAAGTGAGAATGGCTGAACGAGTTTCTACGGGGAAATTTCTGCATGCTGGTTCACCTTTCCGATCTTAATAGTGCAACCTAAGCAGATATACTTATCGACGCGTTCTGTGGAGTTATGTCTGTATGTTGGTATCTTCAGGGCTCATAAATTTAGTATTTTTTTAAATTCATTTTTAAGACCTACTTTTGCAGAGACCACATTTAGCTGGTTCAACATTTCCTGTAGCTTACTCGTGTTATTAGCTGTCGTTACTATGTCGACTGCAATCTTAAGGTGAGTCAGTTTAGTGCCGTCAATATTGATGCCCTTCTCATCCCAATTTAACTGTCTAAAGACGTCTGTCTTCAAGGGCCAACGTAAATAATTTAGGTGAGATAATATCTCTTTGTAGCACTTCTCTTTTTTATGGTATGTTGTTAGTGACAGTTGCTTCGTCAATTTTACTATGTATAGGTGCTTCTTTGTAGATTTTGTCTAGTATTTTTATGTATCAGGAATCTATTCTTGCATTGGCTAGGGACTGACTAGATTTCAACAGTATCAATTGCCTTATGAAAATGAATGCAGCCTAGTATTGCTGTTAGGCGATTGGTTAAGATATTAGTGAAGAGCTTATTTGCAATAACAGTATTATCGCCTTTCTTAAAGAGAAGTATAATCTCGGAATCACACCATTTTTTTGGTATTTTTCCCTGATAGAGACATTTACTTAGTAGGACTTTTAATGCATCTTTCAGGGATTTGCCGCCAAGTTTCAGCATTTCTACAGTGATTTGATCTTTTCCAGGGCATCTATTGTTCTTTATTTGGTTCATTGCAGCTTGTATTTCCTCCTCTGTGATATCTGGGAGTTCTTCAGATCCTACGTTCACAATGTTCATGATTTCTTGTCGTCTATCTGACTGGGATGAGTAAAATCTTGTGTAGAAGACCTCAACAGCTCTAATTATATCATTCTTATTATTTACTATTCTACTGTTTTGATCTCGTAGTTTTGTTTTTCCACTAGACAGTCGAAAATGTAACTTTCGTTTTACAGTTATCTTTTATAATTTCCTCTATGATGTTTGAATTGTAGTTTTTTTTTTTATCTTTTCGGATCTCTTTCTTAACTAGCTTGTCTAATTCTTTAAAGCTTGCTGACGTTTTATCTGTGATATTTCTTCTTTCTTCTAGTAGTTTTAATATCCCAGGAGTTAACTTTGTATTTTTATGAAGTTTTGTTCAGGAACATATTTCGTCTATATTCATTTATGAATATGTGTCCTTTGTCAGTATTCGTTTAGGTTCATTTTGGTATTCCTCTTTTCGGTATTAGTTTCATTAAAATACGTTTTATGAGATGCTGGCTGAAAATGTCGGTCTTTTTTGAATGCACTTTTTGAATAGTAGATGGTATTTTTCCTTGGTGATCGACGGTAGAGCATGAAGCAAGAAATTGAGCTAACAGGTTGACGTTTTCAAGAGATGTTGTTGCATTTTTTTTTATGGGTCTAGCACACGTGCTACAGGGAAGCGCTATAGGAGCGACACGTGTGCGGAGAAAGCGATTCACGTTGTTCTTGAATCACTGCAAATTGTACTCGTTGGGAAACACAGTCCTGGGCAAATTATTTCAAAGGGATGATGTTCTCCATATAAAAGACTGCTTGAAAAGCGTTGTACGAGAAGTAAGAAGCTGAACTTCATACGGACGTGAAGTATCAGCGTGATGTGTACTTTTAACATGCACCGCTCTGGGAGGAATTAAGCGGCCTACATCCTTCGAACACCTTCCATGAAAATACTTGTAGAATAGGCTCAAGTCTCCAACCGTTTTTCGATGTTCCAACGAACCAAGGCCGCCGGCCAGTTCCGGGTCTCCAATCAGACGAACAGCTCTTCTCTGAGTAGAATCCAATAAATACAGTGTATGGGAGCAGTATTCCATAGTTGGTCGAATTTGAGCTTTGTAAAGAATTAACAGTTGTTGTGGAGTGTGAATCTTTCTGGTTCGAAATAATATTCCCAACTTTTGAGAAACTCTCCTTGCTATGCCTGCAACATGTACGTGCCAGGACATATTTGCTTCCAAATTAACGCCCAACAAATTGAGCGACGATACTAGGGGAATGGAGTGCCCCGACATAACTATGTCGGGTTCAGCAACGTTAACTTTTTTAGAAAAAACTGCCGCCTGGGTTTTTGTAGCGCTAAATTTCACTTGGTTACTGTCGCCCCAAGATAGAATTTCTTTCAGGTCTTTGTTAAGTTGAGTGACTTCCTGCTGTCTGCGAATATTCGTCTGAGTAGCCGATGTCCGAGCGTTCAAAGTGAATGAAGTGACATGTGTACTGTCATCTGCAAAGCTGTAGATTGGATTCTCGGTCTTTTCCAGCAGATCGTTAATATAAACGAGAAAGAGAGTAGGAGACAGTATGGAACCTTGGGGTACACCGGCGTTGATAGTGAAGGTGTTAGAAAGAAATCCGTCGACTGCCACTCGTAAAGAACCCTCTCTGAGGAAACATGAGAGCCACAAACAGAACTTTTCAGACATACCATAAGAACGTAGCTTAGCCAACAGCTCATCGTGCCAAACACGGTCGAATGCCTTGGATATGTCAAGAGCAACCGCTCGAGATTCTCCAAAGTGTTCAATTGCGTTGTTCCAAACATCTGTAACATAAGTCAGAAGATCTCCTGTTGATCAATTTTTACGAAAGCCATATTGGCGATCGCTAATAATGTTGAATCCTTCAAGATATTTTAGAAGATGCTGATTGATAGCCTTTTCCATGACTTTCGATATTATTGGAAGCAGTGCGATTGGTCGGTAGTTATTTGGCAAGGTCTTTTTGCCTTTTTTAGGTATCGGCTGAACTGTGACACATTTCCAGCAGGACGGAAATATTCCCTTTCTGTAGGATAGGTTGAAAAGTCTACAGAAAACTGGTGTTAGTTCCCTCGCACAGTTTTTGAGAACTATGCCAGGTATTCCGTCAGCGCCAGAAGCCTTTTTGGTGTCTAGCTTCATCAAAATACGTTTTATGATACGCTGTCTAAAGAGAATATCGGGCATCCTTGACTGCACTATGGGAATAGTAGGTGGTGTTTTTCCTTGAAAATCGACAGTAGAATGTGAAGCAAAGAGTTCAGCCAACAAGTTGGCTTTCTCAATAGGTGTCGTTGCAATAGAATTATCTGGCCGTGTGAGTGGTAGTATGGTGGATTTGGTAAAATTTTGACTAGCGACTGACCAAAAGGACCTGGAATTGTTCGGAGAAGCGAGAAGTTTGTTTCTAATCCGTTGATTGTGTGCCTCCTTGGTTTCGTCGATAATTTCTTTGCATCTGTTCCTGGCACGAACAAAGGTGTTACGATTTATGGTGTTAGGATTTTCACGCCACTGTCGGTATGCAAGATGTTTAGAAGCAACAGCTTCTTTGCATTTTCGGTCATTCGGTATTATCTGGAGGTGTAAGTTGTAAGTGGTAGTGTAGTGGATTTACGGAAATTTTGACTAATGGTCTTAGTGACCAAAAGGACCTGGAATTATTATGGTAGGCAAGAAGTTTGTTTTTCATTCTTTGATTGTGTGTCTCCATGATTTCGTCGATTATTTGCTTGCATGATATGCACCAAGTTGTTACGATTTGTGACGTTGGGGTTTTCACGATATTGTCGGTAGACAATATGTTTAAAAGCAACACCTTCTTTTAAAATTAGTACTCATTAATTTACAGTACGTACATGACTACAGTATACGACTATTTCTATAGATAATCTAAAAGTTTAACAGGAATTCCACGGGCGATTTATATTCTATGGACGTGCCGAAATCGAAGCTTTCCGTTAGCGAAATGAGAAAACTTTACAAAAAAAACTTTGTTAATTACGGATCGAGGTGATTTAAACCTGTGATTTTTGTCGCCGGTGGCTCAAAAAAAATCCAATTTAAACTCTATCCGGAGAAGTTTATATTTGAAGTGGAAGTTTTCAATTCATTTTTACGAGAAAAACAAATGATTTTAGTGTTTCCTTGAGGTACTTTTACTGCGCAAAGTTACCTACTGTGTAAATGAAAAAATAAGATAGGAAAAAAACAACAGTACTGTTTAACACTCACATATTCATTTTATAGATTTAGTACTAGCCGGGCCCGCGGCTCCGCTCGCGTGGATTTGATTCACTACTATCGTCACTGCTTATTCCTTATGTTACCCAACGTAATAAAATATCTCCCATTATTTCCCCTTACCTCCCAATATTTCTCCTTATCTCCCATTATCTCTACATAATTTCCATTACCTAGGCTTATCTCTACTCAACTCCCATTATTTCTCCTTATCTCCAATTATTTCTCCGTATCTCCCATTATCTCACCTTATCTCCCACTATCTAGGCTTATCTCGACTTATCTAGGCTTATCTCGACTTATCTCGCAATATTTCTCCTTATCTCCTATTATTTCTCCTTATCTCCTATTATCTCGCCATAACTCCCATTATCTAGACTTATCTCTGCTTATCTCCCATTATTTTCTCCATATCTCCCATTATTTATACTTATCTCCCATTATCTCTCATTATCGAGGCTTATCTCGACTTATCTCCCATTATTTCTCCTTATCTCCCATTATCTCATTTTATCTCCCATTATCTAGGCTTATATTGAATTATATAGAACATAGGTATAAATTTATAAAAACACGTAAATCGGATAAGTGGTTCTCAAGTGATAAGCGCCCTAACGGACAGACAGGCAGAGAGACAGGCAGACAGACAGACAGAGAGATGTTGTATTTTATATATATTCTAGATAGAAGATTATAGATAACCTGGCCAGAGAACAAACGTATGACTAAAAAAAACAGATACATCGGATAAGTGGTTCTCGAGTGATAAGCGCACTAATGGACAGACAGACGTTGCATTTTATATATATTATATTCGTTGCTACATGATATTGTTCCATATTTAATGCGTTAGGCAGTGTATTGCAAGAGAACGCGCTAGCAGCAAACTTTTCTCCGACTTGATTCACTATTATCGTCACTGCCCATTCCTTATGCTACCTATCGTAATAAAATATAGCCTATAACCTGGCCAGAGAACATATGTATGTTTAAAAAAAAGCACGTAAATCGGATAAGTGGTTCTCTAGTGATAAGGGCACTAACAGACAGACAAACAGAGAGAGAGACGTTGCATTTTATATATATTATAGATATTCTTTTCTACATGATATTGTTCCGTAGTTAATGGTTTAGCATGTTTAAAAAAAAAGCACGTAAATCGGATAAGTGGTTCTCCAGTGATAAACGCACTAACGGACAGACAGACAGACAGACAGACAGAGATACGTTGCATTTTATATATATTATAGATGTAATAAAATATATATCTATAACTTGGTCAGAGTACATATGTATGAATTTAAAAAATCACATAAATCGGATAAGTGGTTCTCGAGGGATAAGCGCACTCACGGACAGAAAGACAGACAGAGAGACGTTGTATTTTATATACATTATAGATATAGTTTATTAGTATTATTATATAACCTGGCCAAAGAATATATGTATGAATTTAAAAAAAGACACGTAAATCGGATAAGTGGTTCTCGCGTGATCAACGCACTAATGGACAACAGACAGACCGAGAGACATTCTATTTTATATGTATTATAAATTATAGATTATAGATATTCTCTGGTACATAATATTGTTCCAAATTTAATGGTTTAGTCTGTGTATTGCAAGGGAACGCGTTAGCGGCTTCATTCGCTATTTTACGTCACTGCTCATTCCTTATGCTACCTATCGTAATAAAATATAGCCTATAACCTGGCCAGAGAACATATGTATGTTTTAAAAAAAAAGTACGTAAATCGGATAAGTGGGTCTCCAGTGATAAGCGCACTAATGGACAGACAGACAGACAGACAGAGAGATGTTGTATTTTATATATATTATAGATGTCTTTCTAAGGTTGTCACTTCTCGCTCTCTGTATATCTTTTTAGTGTTCCGTACGGAACACTTGGTTGTCACTTCTCGCTCTCTATATATCTTTTTAGTGTTCCGTACGGAACACTTATAAGATGACATCGGTGTCTGTCTGTCGATCTGTCACAGCCGATTTTCTCCGAAACTATTTGTCATAGAAAGTTCAAATTTGGTAATAATATAGGAATTGGTGGCCTCATCAGAGCCATGTAGTTTTGAAAGTTAAATTTTGACTTAAGGGTTTAGTCTTGGGTGAAATCGGAAGTGAAAAAAAAATTTTTTTACTAGGTCATGGAGTGTGGTGTCAAATGAAAGCTTGTGAAAACATGAGTAAAAAATATATATATAATGTAGTACTTGGACTCACTTTTTTTTGCATTATTTTTAAAAAGTCCCCCGCTTTATCTCGAAAAGTACTGATCAAAAAATTTTGAAAAAATTCTGGAATATTCTCCACGGGGAGTAGATTGAAAGAAAATTATGTGTGTATTACCTTTAAAAATTTATTCGGTATATAAAAAACAAAAATTTTAAGGTCATCAGTTTTCAATAAAGATTGGAATGGGGTGTGTTTTGTGAAGTGACTGATCATTTTATACAACCGTAACGAAATTTTTTTTTTTAAAAGCAATCAACGTACGGAACACTAATTGTGCAAGTTCAACTTGGACTTGACTGGTTATTTATTTCCTGGTAATCTGAGCACCATTTTAGTTTCTGTTATATCCGACATTTATCAAGTTTTTGATGGTGTTTGGGTCGCGTTTCTTCTACGAATGTTTTCATTCATCGTAATGGCTTTGTGCGTAGAACGGCGATCGCATAACGCTGCAGCGGCCATATTTTCAAACGATACTTGTTTAAAAACGTGCCTCGTGTTAGAAAGAAACCCGACAATTTCCACTCGTTAAGAACTCGAGAGCCATATTAGAAAAATGTCATACTATATAGTAATTAAACCAAATTGTTGACCATTATTTATAATGATGAATAAATGGACAAATAAATGTATTCCAATAAAAACATTGTTTCCTAAGTTTTAATTTTTGTTCAAATAAGCCTTGCGTGACTAAACGAATGTACACTTTAACAATTTATCGTCAAAATATATGAACCATTTACCTATTTAATAATACATACCCTATTATTTTTATGTATTTTTTTAATTTGAACTAATTACCTTTTAGCAAGAATATCGCAAAATTTGTTATCTACAGTTCTTTTTAGTGTTCCGTACGGAACACCTATAAGATCACTTCGGTGTCTGTCTGTCTGTCTGTCTGTCTGTCACACCCGATTTTCTCCGAAACTATTTGACATACAAGACATTCGACCGTGTTTGGCACGATGGGGTGTTGGCTAAGCTACGTTCTTATGGTATGTCGGAAAAGTTCTGTTTGTGGCTCTCATGTTTCCTCAGAGAGCGTTCTTTACGAGTGGCAGTCGACGGATTTCTTTCTAACACCTTCACTATCAACGCCGGTGTACCTCAAGGCTCCATACTGTCTCCTACTCTTTTTCTCATTTACATTGACGATCTGCTGGAAAAGACCGATAATCCAATCTATAGCTTTGCAGATGACAATACACTTATCTCTTCATTCACTTTGAACGCTCGGAAATCGGCTACTCAGACGAATATCCGCAGACAGCAGGAAGTCGTTCAACTTAACAAAGACCTGGAAGAAATTCTATCTTGGGGTGACAGTAACCAAGTGGAATTTAACGCTACAAAGACCCAGGCGGCAGTTTTTTTCTAAAAAAGTTAACGTTGCTGAGCCCGACATAGTTATGTCGGGGCACTCCATTCCTCTAACATCGTCACTCAATTTGTTGGGCGTTAGTTTGGGAGCAAATATGTCTTGGCATGAACATGTTGCAGGCATAGCAAGGAGAGCTTCTCAAAAGTTGGGAATATTATTTCGAACCAGAAAGCTTTACACTCCACAACAACTGTTAATTCTTTACAAAGCTCAAATTCGACCAACTATGGAATACTGCTCCCATGTTTGGAGCTCCGCTCCCAAACATACACTGCATTTGTTGGATTCTATTCAGAGAAGAGCTGTTCGCCTGATTGGAGACCCGGAACTGACCGTCGGCCTTGATTCGCTGGAACATCGAAGAACGGTTGGCGACTTGAGCCTATTCTACAAGTACTTTCATGGAAAGTGTTCGAAGGATGTGGCCCGCTTAATTCCTCCCAGAGCGGTGCATGTTAGAAGTACACGTCGCGCTAATTCTTCACATTCGTATGAGGTTCAGCTTGTTACTCCCCGTACAACACTTTTCAAGCAGTCTTTTATATGGAGAACATCATCCCTTTGGAATAATTTGCCCAGGACTGTGTTTCCCACCGAGTACAATCTACAGCGATTCAAGAACAACGTGAATCGCCTTCTCCGCACACGTGTCGCTCCTGTAGCGCTTTAGGGACTTCCCTGTAGCACGTGTGTGCCTGTCTAGACCCATAAAAAAAAAAATAGAAAGTGGAAATTTGGTAATAATATAGGAATTGATGGCCTCATCAGAGCCATGTAGTTTTGAGAGTTAAATTTTGACTTAAGGGGTTAGTTTTGGGGGGGTGAAATCGGAAGTGAAAAAAAAAAAAATTTTTTACTAGGTCATCGAGTGTGGTGTCAAATGAAAGCTTGTGAAAACACGAGTAAAAAATATATATATAATGTAATACTTGCGCGCACTTTTCTTTGTATTATTTTTAAAAAATCGCGGAAAATCGCTGTCCCCAGCCTTATCTCGAAAAGTATTTATCAAAAAATTTTGAAAAAAGTTCTAGAATATTCTCCACGAGGTGTAGATTGGACGAAAATTATCACGAGTGCATTACCTTTAATAATTTAACTGGTATATAAAAAAAACTTTCTTTCCGTTATGCAAAATTTTGAAATCTTCATTGAATGTATGATTTTCCTCTGTTAAATGTTTGGCGTAATGAGATTTGTTATTTTTCATTCTAAAGCTATGTTTATGTTCGTTTATTCTTTTATAAAAAGGTCTGCCTGTTTGTCCTATATACGTTTTATTGCAACTGCCACAGCATAATTCGTAAACCCTCGATTTATTTTCTTTTTTTGTTTTGCTTTTATTATTTTTAATATATCGAGATATTGTGTTATTTGTACGGAAAGCGACATTCATGAATTGATAGCAAAAATTAATCCGTTAATTATACCAAGTAACTCCAGATTTATATCGTTTGATGTACAAAATCTTTTTCCTAGTATACCACCATTAGACGCTATAAATTTGGTCCAAAGATTGCTCAATAAAAATAATGTTAACCCGATAATTAAACAAAAAATATGAGATATCTTAACATTGTGCTTAGATCAGAATTATTTTGAATTTAATGATAACATTTACGTAAGTAAGAAAGGTTTAATAATGGGAAACCCTCAATTTTACCTGAAATTTTCATGGACCATTTAGAAGAACAAATCAGTAATTCTCATCTTTTTAAAAATTTCTTTTATTGGTACCGGTATGTAGATGATATATTGACTTGCTTTACAGGCACAGATCGACAATTAAAACTTTTTCTAGATTTTATTAACCAACTTCACAATAATATTACTTTTACAACAGAAATTGAAACAAATAAATCGATTAATTTCCTAGATTTAAAAATATCAAACAAAATGAATAAACACGATTTTGAAATCTTCCATAAACCAACATACTCAGATATAAATATACACGCTCATTCTAACCACCCATTCACACATAAAATCTCGGCTTATAATAGTTTCATCCATAGACTAATAAATACACCATTAACGGAGGAAAATTTTCAGAAAGAATTACATATTATAAAACAAATTAGTATAAACAATGGACATAGTAGCGAATTCGTAGATAATATTTTAATGAAAAAAACAATTTAAAAGAGCAATAGGACTGGTGTACCCGTACAAACAACTAAACAAAGGAAAACATTTCATACACTCACCTATACTGGAAAACTAACTAATAAAATTCAAAATTTTTTCCATAGAAATCATGCAAATATCGCTTTCCGTACAAATAACACATTATCTCGATATATTAAAAATAATAAAAGCAAAAGAAAAAAAGAAAATAAATCGGGGGTTTACGAATTATGCTGTGGCAGTTGCAATAAAACGTATATAGGACAAACAGGCAGACGTTTTTATAAAAGAATAAACGAACATAAACATATCTTTAGAATAAAAAATAACAAATCTTATTACGCCAAACATTTAACAGAGGAAAATCATACATTCAATGAAGATTTCAAAATTTTGCATAACGGAAGGAAAGAAAAATTACTGGATTCTTTAGAACAGGTAGAAATTAATCAGAAAAAATCCTCAGGTCTATTACTCAACGATCAATTAGATGGGGGAGGGTCTCCTTTATTGAACTTATTCTAGGTATTAAGGTAAATATTGTTAATGAATTGAGTACTTGTAATTAGGTAAACTATGTATTCTGAAACATGCTTTGTTAGTTAATTTACAACGTGCTCCAGAAGAAGACACAGTGTGTCGAAACAATTGTCAGCAATAATAAACATAAGTGGTGATCATAAATATTCGTTTAAATTTTTATTCCTAGTTATTATGAATCTCCATCAAGTAACGGCTAAGTCAATGCAATAGGAAAATATAAAATAAAATACAATACCAAATATAACATTAAATTTACAGTCTCGAATTTCTTTCCGAGCGACCAGAGAGCAACACAAAGTGAAATTATTTAAGAACGTAATCCAAAAATTAAATCCCTGATTTGTTCAATGTCTATTTGTCTTCGTGTATGTTAATTTGTATATTAAAAACGTGTTTATTATTGTGTCAACTATGTATTCTGAAACATACTTTGTTAGTTAATTTACATCGTGCTCCAGAATAAGACACAGTGTGTCGAAACAATTGTCAGCAATAATAAACATAACACATGGGCTGAAAAGTCCCGGGCCTAACACATAGATGGCGCTAGTTTTATTACAGTCACCTTTTTTTCAGTTAATACTAACCTTCAAAAGACAGCTGTTAAAATTTCATGATATTCTATTCATTAGTTTGTGAGTTATTGTGCTAAGAGTGACGCTACTTTTGTTATTTTCAAAACAATGGATCAAAAACAATTTCGTGTTTTAATTTTACACTGCTTCTTGATGGGAAAAAATACCGTTCAAGCGAAGCAATGGCTTGAAAAGTGTTATGGGGACTCCGCTCCATCAGAAACAACAATAAAACGTTGGTTTGCTGACTTCAAACGTGGTCGTAGAGACACCGATGATGCAGAACGCAGTGGACGTCCAAATGAGGCGGTAACACCAGAAAACATCAAAAAAATCCATAAAATCGTTTTGAATGATCGAAAAGTGAAGTTGCGTGAGTTAGCTGACATCGTAAAGATATCAAAGAACGTGTTGGCTTTATATTGCATGAGCATTTGACTATGAGAAAGCTCTGTTCAAAGTGGGTGCCGCGTTTGCTCACTGTTTATCAAAAACAAGAACGTGTTGATGATTCTGAGCAGTGTTTGGCCATTGTTAGAGCGGCGCTGGAATGATTACGTTGCTCTTGATGGAGATTACGTTGATGAATAAAGCTAATTTTGAACCAAAAAAACCGTGTTTTCTTTGTTAGGCCCGGGACTTTTCAGCCCATGTGTTAAGTGGTGATCATAAACATTTGTTTAAATTTTTATTCCTAATTATATTTTCCTGCTTATTTTACCTGTATTAGTTTATTTTATTATATTTAATAATGTAGCAGGAAAGCTGCCTCCTTTTCAAGTCGCTCTGCTGCACCACTGACATATATTTATAGTCAACTGTCAGGAGTAGATACTAAGTTTACTGCCTGGATTTCCATAAATATCCTTCAAACCTTAATTTAAAGGCATAATATCATACGCTCACCAGAGGCACATTACCCTCAAACCATACAAGAAATTAATACTCACTCACCTAATAATCCAATATCTCTCCGGCGAATTTCTCTGTATGTTCAGGGCATGTCAAAGTGGAACAAGTACAAGCTCTAATCCACACTTCACAGCATGTTCCTGCCTCTAATGGTGCTGTTTAAGGGGCGGAAACCCACAGGAAGGGATGGGCAATTACAGTCTTACTTGATCCTGCCCAAGGGCTACGCGTTAACTTGTAGCAGGATGCAGGATGATACAATTATGTCTTGCTTAAATTGAAATTTTAGTGGTTACAAGGGTAAAGTGGAAAAATATTTCGTATTAAAATCATATTAAGTAAATTCGTAAAGTGTAACTTGAACTTACACGCACTATATATATATATATATATATATATATATATATATATATATATATATATATATATATATATATATATATATATACAGTCCCTGGCCAAATTATTAGAAGCACTGCAAGATTTCATGTAAAATATTAATTACCGAGTGATATTGTACCATTTTATTATTTTAAATTGATTTGTTTTTTATTTTTTATATTATCCAATCAATTACCTATTTATTTGACATAAATAAAACAGCATTAATTTAGAAAAGCATAAGTTTATTAAGTTTTAAAGAAAAGTGAAATTAATGTTAGTAAAAGTCAATATTTAGTTGAGCCACCTTTAGCCGCTATCAAAGCTTTAATTCTGCGCGGCATGCTATCAATGCAAGATTGTACTGTCTCCTGCATTTGAGGATGATGATTCCACGCATGAATAATCTTTTCTAGGAGCTGGGTTTTGTTGGTAATCACATCTTTAGCCACTTCTCTTTTCATCAACTCCCACACATTTTCAATGGGGTTCATATCAGGGCCAATCCAACAGAGGGATATTTTTTTTCTGCCAAAAAAGCTTTAACAGACCGAGCAGTGTGGCAGGGAGTTCCATCTTGCATGAAAGTGAATGGTTCCCCATTTGGAAACCATTCTCTGAGCTGCGGAATCAACCGATTTTGTAATACTTCTTTGTACTGATCTTGCCTCATTATTCCTTTGACGACGTACAGACGTCCAGTGCCCTTGCCGCTGACGACTGACCAAATCATCACTTTAGTAGGATGTTTAACCGTCGGGACGACACAATCAGGATGAAACTTTTCTCCATGACGACGACGCACATACTGAGCTTTATTCTGCAAAATTTCGAATGTGCTTTCGTCACTGAAGCAGACCTGTCAAAAATAGGAAAAATATATAAACTTCCATGTTTATTTGCTTTATTTAACTGAAAATGATAATAATGTATCAATTATTGATTAAATTGCTGTATCTTACCGATCTCCAGAAGTCCACATCTTTGTCTTGCCATTGTTTGGCCCACTTCAGGCGCTTTGCTTTCATTGCAGCTGTTAACTTGGGCTTCCTGGTGGGGCGACAGGCCTTAAAATCTAATTCTTTAAATTTTCTTCGAACAGTGCGCTCAGAAGCATTTACGCTAGCATCCTGGAGTTGTGATTTTATTACCTTTGTGGTAGCAAATCTGTTTTCTACACAAATTTTCTTCAAACATCTCTCTGACCGTGGAGTGAAAATTGGTTTTTTCTACCGCATCTTTTCTTTCTTTTCGGGCTTAATTCCTTCCCTGACTCAATTTTCTTTTTTATGTGTCGTACACTAGCTTCAGAAACCTCCAATCTTCGTGATATTTCTCGGTTTGTAAATGTTTTCGCAATCACAAGAGCCTTCACTTCAGCTTTTTTACATGGTGAAAGATCGCCTTTTCTACCCATAATGAAAATAGTCCAATTACTTTTTTAAAACACTGCATACAAAATAAACTAATAACTGAGTAGTATAAAACTGTTAAACAAACAATCACAGTCCATAAAGCCACAGAAACACGTCCGTACCTGACTCGATTCCGATCGCGACTGATACAGGTTTGTACTTGTTTACGTTCATGTATCACTTTGTCAACACAGTGTTGCCATATGTTAAAAATAAATACAAATATGTAGTCTACAACAATTCTTTTAAATAAAAATCAATAATATTGTAGTTTAAAATATACTATTATTGCATAAAAACTCTTAAGAAACATAAAATTACTAAAAAAAATACAGTGCGTCTAATAATTTGGCCAGGGACTGTATAGATATATATATATATATATATATATATATATATATATATATATATATATATATATATATATATATATATATATATATATATGTATATATATATATATATATATATATATATATATATATATATATATATATATATATATATACACATATATATATATATATATATATATATATATATATATATATATATATATATATATATATATATATATATATATATACAGTAGAACCCCAGTTATCTGAGGTAACGTGGGGGCACCCTCCTCGGATAACTGAAAACTCGGATAATTCGGATTTGTTTTTTATTCATTCAAAAAATAAACACCAATACTTTAAACCGATGCCGATGTATTAACCGTTTTTAACATATAAATAGGTACATACATTATAAAACAGTGAAATAGGTATCTATGCTCTTCTGTTTCATATTGCATCTTCTTTTTCTCGCTGCAATGTTTCTCCATCTATTAAGAAGAAGCAAATCCGCTGGGGTTGCCTCTGTTTGTTGTTCGATATACCTTAAAGCTTTTTCTCAAGAAGCAAAACCTTCTTGATGAGAGATCTTAGTGGGAGACTGTTCATCCACCGCCCCTTCGTCATCGTCATCTGATTTTTCGGTTTCCTGAAAGACATTCGTTATTTCGTCAATACTCATTTCTTCTTCTAAATCATCTGCTGTAATCCATTTAACAACATCTTCTCTTGTCATATTTTCGCAACTTTTTGATTTTTGCATTAATTCAAATAAACTTTTTCTTTTTCTTCTATCTCGCTGTCAAAATTTGAACAGGACATTTCTCCATGACTTCTCAATTTCAAAGCTAATTCAATAATTTTATCTTCACTGTCATTATAGTCCTCAAAATCAATAACTTTTGACCAAGATTTTTGAATAGTGGTAGTACGCACAGAATCCCAAGCTTGACTTACCCAGTAAATAACATTTTTCAGTGTAACCTTTCTCATCCCATTGATAATATCCTCCTTTTCTGTGTATTCTAACAGATGTTCAAGATATAAACGCCTATAATTTTTTTAAATGTTTTCGAGGATGCCTTGATCCATTGGTTGCATTATGCTGGTTACATTTGGAGGAAAAAATTTTACAACAATTTCGCCCACATGAAGTCCTTCTCCATTAACAAAATTGCTTTAATAGGAAGACGGTTTCTGTTCAAAAATTTAGTCACAGATGGCACGAACTCTTCTTCAAACCAGTTAGTAAATAAGGTCGCATCCATCCATGCGCTCTTCTAACTTCTGTAATAGACTGGTAGGGCTTTGGGTGAGATGTCTTTCAAAGCTCTTGGACGTGCAAACTTGCCAATCACCATCAGTGTGATTTTGTGCTTACCAGGGGGATTCCCCGAAGGCTCCGACAATTTTAAATGGAAATATGTACATACATATTTTAGAAGCTCGGTTAATACGCAGCATAGACGCGCGTACCTCGGATAATCAGGTTCTTAGATTGGCTCGGTTAATCCGGAGCTCGGATAATCGCGACTCGGTTAATCGGGGTTCTACTGTGTATATATATATATATATATATATATATATATATATATATATATATATATATATATATATATATATATAGCGCGTCCATCAAAAGAAAATATTTTTTGTGTGGAACAAAAGAAAGCGAAAAAGGCGAACGACTTTTGACCTACCCCAATTTATTTATTAGGCTTGTTAGGTCAGTTTTATAATCAGGCAAATAAAATTTTTGCGAATTACAATGTTAAAATTTTTTTCTTATTAGGAATAAAATATTCAAATATTAAACTTGTTTATTAATGTAATTATTTGAAAAGGTAACAATTTTTTGAATAGTAACAAATTTAATTGAATAATAGAATTATTAAATTTGTTTAGGAAGCTTGTTCAAATGTGTGTAGTAACCTTACATTCTAGTTCAAGCTTTTTATTAAAAGTTTTTCGCAGCACAGTAAAGTAAAAAAATTATCCTTTCCCTATCCTATTAATATCAATAGCCAAGGTACCTTTCCAAAAAACACAGATAATAATAGTCATTAAAGGAAAGACATCCGGAAATGCCTGAAGGATTATGAGGTACCTAAGGACTGGTATACCAACTATGCAGAACACCGGCAAGCCGCAAGGCCTTACAGTGGATGAATATACTGAAAAGCACATCGTATCCACTGAACTCAAAAACTGTAAAGCAATTTTGTAAACTTTATTGAGTATTCATAAAGCTTTTTTAATTTGAAATTCTATTTCCCGCTCCGCGATAGTGTGTTACATGGTATACCGGTGGCAGCGTGAAAAAAAAAAGATTCATGACGTCTTTTCTTCAGGGTCGATTTTTTCGTTTATCATTGAGATTCGCTATTTAAGGTGAATTTTCTGCAATCGATCTTGCTACAAGGACCCGCCTGTTCCAATATATCTAGTGAATTCCGTAACACTCCGTATACATATATATATATATATATATATATATATATATATATATATATATACATATTAAAAAAAAATATGTATAAATTCATATCTGCTAGCTACGATTTGTTACTACACATAAATCTTTTCAAAATTTGTCTCTACAACTCTCAGAAAATTCGCTTCAAGTAAAGGGGATGTCACATTTTTTTCTATACCTACTCACATCATGCCGAATTTATGATATTGTATAACGTATACTGATATATCCTCAGTAAATAAATAAATGTATAGAATTCAGGAATTACTAGCGACAAGACAAGAAAAGGATGTGTTTATTTTTATTCGTAAGAAGACATTCAAAAGAATTTTTTATTTAGTCTGTTTGCATTCGATCAACGAACGAAGTACAAATAAGCAGAAACTATCCTATAATTTACAGGGCTCTGCTTAGTTTTCTGTTAGTACTGCTGTGGCATACGCTGGTCTTATCAAATTACTGTCATCGTTCTAAGTAATTTTGTACGAATTCGCTGCATTTTACAGTTCCTAGGATTTATTTTTTGAGTTTTTATTTTTTTGTGTTTCAACTAAGATCGGCACGGAAGAGATCCAGAGAGTGGAAAAAAGATTAGAGTGGATACGGACAATCAAATAGCGGAAATTTATCTCAGCTGGTATTCTAAAAAAAAACAGACATATTTCCATGACATTAAAAAGAAAAGCGTACGAGAACTGCATAATTTTAGTAACTACGTATAGGCTGGAAACCATGATACAAAAAATAGTCTCGACTCCAACGTACTCAATGGGCCATGGAAAGACAGATGTTAGGTGTTAGTTTACGAGAACACATGAAAAGCGAGCATATCATACGAAAAACAACAATTAGATATCCGTGAAAGAGTGGCAAAATTAAAATGAGAATGTGCGGAGTATGTGGCTAGAACGAATGATGGTAGATGGACAACAAAATTACTTAAATGGAGACCTTGGAAGAGCAGACGAAGTGTCGGAAACTAATGAAAAGATGGACTGATGATATCAGGTTGATAGCAGGCAGTATATGGATGCATCTTGCACAAGATAGAGACAATTGGGTGAAAGTAATACAGATTCAATTCAGAATGATCCCAGATCAGGAAGGCCAATTTAATTAAGAACTGAGGATTTGTTGCTGTCAGATCTACGAACAGAGGCCCTAGTACGTGATAAAGAAGTTGGCATATCTGAAAAAATTGTACATGAAGATTTAAGGATGACAAAAGTTGTTTTTAGAAACAATTGCCGCCTAGATTTATGTAGAATTAACTTCATCTTGGTTACTGTCACCCTAATATCTAATTTCTTTGAACTCCTTATTAAGCTGAACGACTTCCTGATGTCTGCATAAATAGCTACTGTTCGAGCGTTTAAAGTGAATTAAGAAAGAGGTATACCGTCATCTGCAAAGCTGTAGATTGGATTCCTGGTCCTTTCAACCATATCGTTAATGTAAATGGGAAAGAGAGTAGGAGACAGTTTGGAGCCTGGGCGTTGATAGTTAAGGTATTAAAAAGAAACCCGTCGACTGCCACTCGTAAAGAATACTCTCTGAGAAAACATGACAGCCATAATCAAACAATCCGTCATAACACACACGGTCGGACGCCTTGGCGATATGAAATGTAACCTCTCCAGATTCTCTAAAGTGTTCAATTGCGTTTTGCCAAACATGTGTTACATAAGTTAAAAGATCTCCTGTTAATCTTGGCTTACGAAAGCCATATTCATGGCCGTTAATAATATTGAATCCATATAGATATTTTAGTAGATACTTTTTCATAATTTTCGATATTATTAAAAGCAGTGCGACTGGTCGGCAATTACTTAGCAAGGTCTTCTTGCCTTTTTTGGGTATCAGCTGAACTGTAGCGCATTTCCAGCAGGAAGGAAATATTCTCTTTCTGTAAGATGGGTTGATTTAATATTACTATATGTTTTATTTTTTTTTCAGATACACTTGATTTTGGTGAAAACGGAGCCCTAGAGAGCGGGGGCCCAGGGGCACATGAGCACGGGCCCCAGAAAAGTCCTGCCCGCCCTCTGCTGGGGAAATGCGTGAGCTAGATTGTCCCCAGCTGTGGAAGTATTTCCAGAGAGACGGCCCCTACATTCATGTGCACCCTCTGCCTCACTCTGACGGTAAGTAGTAGCTTACACTTCATGCATACCTACTCGCTTCTTACCTATACTCGTACAGGGTGATCATTTTTAGACGCCCGGCCCCGATTTATGGAAAAATGTTGGATATTTATTTATTTTTTTTAATGTAGAATGGTACAGTGCATGTCAAGGAGTATACTGACGTATTTGTCATTTGGTAGTGAAAGCGACGCTAGGCGCCGCGATGCCAAAGAACTTTTTTTCCATCGAAAAATACCTGTTTCTTTCTAATTTATTTTGCAAAAGAGTTATGCAGCAAAAACCCTCTAAAATATTATGTTTGTGTAATCGCGGTTGCCATGGATCATATGCCACGTTTGGCAGTTTTCAAACAATTAATCTAGTAGGCAGCTATCGTACTTTAATCTGACAATAATTATAATAATATTAGTTACTATGCTGTTGAGGTTTTTGCCTTTAAATGCTCAATATCATTTGTTTTTAAGAGTCCCTTAGAAGAAAAAATCTACCGGCGTGAGTTCTGGTGACTTAAGTGCCCACTGAATAACTGAGCTGCAAATCCCTGCCCATCGGCCCCGTTCATTCTCATATTCTCTAACAGCAGTAGTTGTATGAGGTGGTGCTCTGTCGTTTATTAACCAAGAAATTTAAGGTATCTAATTCCAGTTAGTGTTCCCTCAAAAAAGTATGGTCTAACCAAATGTGTTCCAACTATCCCACATCATACATTAACGCCATAATGGCCTTGATTCTGAATTTAATTAATGTTGTATGGCTTCTGGTCATCCCAGTAATGATAATTTTTTCTGTTAAGTTTAACGTTGCTGGCAAAATGACTTTCATCTGTCCATAATATATGATTCAAAAAATAACGTTCTTCGTCATATTTAATCATCATTTCTGCTCCAAAAGTACAATACATGTAACATTATCATTATACAGCCAAGTGCTGCCTACTCAAACCTTTCTCCAACCCTGAGTCATGTCTTCGTTCAGGTTTCGTTTCTCCATTGCTTTCCTCATGCCTTCATTTCAGGAACGTCTAGGTCGCCCTTGCTTCTTTTTCCCTGGAAATTGCCAGCGAAATATTCTCTGTCGCCATCTATTTTCCGGCATTGTTATTAAATGTCCAAGCCAGCATAAACCGCGCATCTCAATTCTATCAACAACTGTCTCTTCTGCCTTCATCTTTCGTCTTATTTCATTATTGGGTATGCGTTGAAGCTTAGATATCCCGACAGTACGTCTCAGATAATCCATTTCTACTGGTTGTAATCTGCGCTTCATTTCTGCGCCTTACCACCCAGATCTCACTTCCATAACAGAGAACTGACTCCACCATTATTTGGCCTATTTTTTCTTTGTCTTTTGGGATATGTTTTTATCCCACCATAGAGAGTTGAGAGAGCCTATTATTTTTCTACTATTTTGAATTCTGTGTTTTATTTCTTCTTCTTCTAGCCCTTTTCGATCTACAATGGCCCCAAGGTATTTAAATTCTTCAACTTGTTTTACAAATGTATCATCATTTATGAGAACTTGAAATTGTGTCTCACTATTGACTTCCAGATACTCTGTTTTCTGTAGGCTTACTTGCTGTCCCCAATTCTGGTATTCGGTGTAGAGTCTCTTCAGCATAAATTCCAGATCGGATGAATCCTGCTCCACTTGTACTTGATCGTCCGCAAAGCTTAGTGTAAAGAGATAGTTTTCATTTATTGGTATACCCATTCCTATGCATTTCTTTTCCATTCCCCCTAGGTAGAGGTTAAAAAGTATTGGTGATTGACTACATCCTTGGAGGAGTCCTTTGGTTATTAATATCGGTGTTGATAATTGTTTTCCTCTTTTTACATAGGATATATTTTTGTTATAAAGTTCTTTTATGATAACTATCCGCGTTCAAAATCAAATTGTATTAATAACTGAAGGTTACACATTTTATAGTTATGGTGTTTGTTAGCTTTAAGAGATTTCTGAGTAGCCCCATAAGATACATTCAATTGCCTGCTTGCTTATCTGATTGAATTGTATGGATGGTTTTGAAAATACTGCATAATTTGGGCTACTTTTTCATCTGTTAAAACAGTTTTTTGTTTAGAAATACCTCTCTGTCCAGAAAATGCATCCATATTGGTCCTCAAATTTCATTCTAATCGACAAAACATAGTGCGATCAGGGATATACTTGCCGGGGTAACATTCTCGAACAGTCTAACGACTTCCCGAGAATTTCTTCTGCTTCTTCATAAATAAGATTCATATCTACTTTTTTAGGGTGTGAAACCACTTCAACCTGAAGCTATTAACACACTGTTTACTTAAGTTAACTCTATTGAATTGAATAGGTGTACAAACAAGTGAGATTAAAGTATGATAGCCGCCTACTAGATAAATTGTTTGAAAACCGCCAAACGTGACTAAAAAATAATAAAGGGTGTCCCAAAATTCACGCAAGAAGTAATTTTGATAGAAAACACAGGTTTTTAATTAAAAATTGAAATTTTTTTATTGATTCATTAAGTATACAGTATAGGGTTATGTGTGGAATAACATATCGGGTAAATCGCCGCCATTGCTTTGCTGGTACATACGCACTCTTTTGTCGAAATTTTCCATGACTGTTTTGCATAAATGTCGCTGAATTTCGTTGATACAGCGCTTAATTTCCTCCCTCAAGTCTTGGCTGGTCGTGGGCCTGTTGGCATAAACCTTAGACCTTGAAAAACCCCAAAGGGTCTAGTAATAAAAGTGTAAAACAAATATTTACTACCTAAATATTTGTTAATTATAAACAAATAAAATAAAATTATTTTCTCTCGGTACCCATCCGTGTATATACTGGAACGTATATTAACAAAACTTCCACCACATTGTCATAAAACATAGTTGTCATAGTGACAATTTTCGCTCAATCTACACCTTATGAAGAATATTCCAGAATTTTTCAAAATTTTTTGATCAGTACTTTTCGAGATAAGGGGGGTGGCCAGAGATTTTGGGCCATTTTTAGTGTTCCGTACGGAACACTTATAAGATCACTTCGGTGCCTGTCTGTCCATCTGTCCGTCTGTCTGTTCGTCTGTCTGTTTGTCTGTTACTCGGGGTTAACTCGCATGATCTGGGCGACCAATTCTGATTACCAAAACGGTATATTACACGACCAGGAAATGATGGATACATTGTTTCGCAACAGTCACATGTGGATTGTCTGAACCCCAAATGCGACAATTTTCTCGATTAATGAAGCCATCAAGATGAAAATGAGCCTCATCGCTGAAGTTGATTTTCTTCGAAAAATCAGTATCTACTTGTTCCATAATACAGTCAACAAACTCTCTTCGTTGTGCGTGGTCAGTAGGCTTCAGTTCTTGAGTCAATTGAACATTGTAAGGATGAAGATGCAAATCTTTCGTGAGAATACGCTGTAGAGAGCTTCTCGAAATGTCCAATTCTTGACCACGGTGCCGAATTGATGTTCCTGGAGTCTCAGCAACACTCACACGAATTGCTTCAATGTTTTGTGTCGAACTACTTGTTGAAGGACGGGTAGAGCGTTTAAGATCACTAATTGATCCAGTCTTCCTGAATTTTTCAATTAAACTCTTCACAGTTTATGAGGTTAAATCACTATTTTGTACGAAAATTCTGAACTGTAGCTGCCAAACTTTCATTATTTTTAAAATATTGCTCAACAATGAAAACACGTTGTTCTTTCGTGTAGCGCTCCATTTTTAATAACCCTGTCACGTTGTGTTTTTTGTTTTGTTGGCAACACTTTACCATACAAATGGCGCCAAATTCAAATCTTGCGTGAATTTTGGGACACCATTTATTTTAGAAGATTTTTGCTGCATAACGTTTTTGCCAAACAAATTAGAACAAAACAGTTTAAGGAACAAATGTTGAAAAAAATTACGACATTCCAATGCCGTTTTACAAAGGGTATGTCGATGGGAAAAAAGGTGTTTGGCGTCGCGGCGTCCAGCGTCATTTTAACTACCAAATGTCAAATACGTCAGTATATTCCTTGACATACACTGTATCATTCTACATCTAAAAAAAAAAAATAAATAAATAATCCGACAGTTTTCCATAAATCGGGACCGGGCGTCTAAAACTGATCACCTCGTACATGAAATAAGATAACTAAAATAAATGTGGTACTCAGTTAAACAAATTATATATCGCAACATGTTTGAGTCACTGTGTTTTCCTTTGCGTGACATAACAGTGTTCCTCTCAAACACTAGCAGAATCAGGCCTCCAGTTTCTAATATTTTCAATGCTCGGAAATCTGAATTGGTTAATTTATTTCAGATTTATGAAGTAAACAAATGACAAACCAGATTACATCCCACGACCTAAATATATACTTAACCCTGCTCCGCTGGGGGTAATAATTATACGCTTCGTAGATGATATAATGTTCAAGCAGACGTATTATAATACGACGGTTCTATTACCCTTTTCAGTAAAATATTAACCTTTTTTAGTTTGTCCATTAAGGTTCAGTTTATGTTGTCCTATGAGGTTTAACGGATGACATGGGTAAAACAAATATAACACATGTGTTTACTTGCTTTAATTCGACTGCCTTGATTAAAAAGAAATATACTGGTTTAGCTCAGGACATAAAATGTGTCTCAGTGATTGTCTGATTATTACTATATGGGTTCAAAAGTTCCGAGACTTGAAGAAAAAAAACGATATTTTTGTCAAAAATCGGTTTTACTCTTCAAGATTCGAAGAAGATTAAAAGTGAATACGTAAGCTGAAAAGTTTTTGGTCGAACATATAAATGTGCCCTTTTCAAAAAATCTATATGATTTTTAGGAAGTACCAACCTTCAAACGATACGTGTCAAAATTTCATGACATCTCGACGATTAGTTTACCAGTTGCAGTGGTTTTAGTGACACTACTTTTGATATTTTCAAATCGAATTTCGTGTATTCATCAAACACTATTTTTTGATGGGAAAAAATACCGTTCGAGCAAAGCAATGGCTTGGTTACTATTGCGGGGACTATGCCCCTAGAAAATCACTCATCATTTACTGATATGCCGAATTTAAACGCGGTCGTATAGACACTAATGATGCTGAACGCTCTGGACGCTCAAATGAGGTGATTACATCGGAAAACATCAAAAAAATCCACAAAATTGTTTTGGATGAACGTAAAGTAAAGTTGCGTATGATAGCCGACACCCTAAGGTGTTGATGATTCTGAGCGCTGTTTGGACCTGTTTAAGCGTAACAAAAAGAATTTTTTAATGCGATATGTGACAATGGATGAAACATGGATCCATCACTACACATCCGAATCAAATCGGCAGTCAGCTGAGTGGACAGCAGCCGGTGTAAGCGACCCGAAGCGACCAAAGACACAATAGTCGGCTGGGAAGGTTGTGTCCTCTGTATTTTGGGATGCGCATGGAATAATTTTCATCGACTATGCTGAGAAGGGAAAAACCATCAATAGCGAATATTATATAAAGTTATGGGTGCATTTGAAGGCACAAATCGCAAAGGAACGGCCCAAATGAACAAGAAAAAAGTGCTCTTTCATAAAGACAATGCACCGTGTCACAAGTCAATGGATACGATGGTAAAATTGCATGAATTGATGTTCGAATTGCTCTCTCAACCACCGTATTCTCCAGATTTGGCCCCCAGCGACTATTATCTATTCGCAGACCTCAAAAAAATGCACGCGGGAAAGAGATTTGGCTCCAATAAAGAAGTTATCGCCGAAACTGAGGCCCATTTTGGAGGCAAAGACAAATCCTTCTACAAGAAAGGTATAGTAATGTTAGAAAAAGCGTTGGACTGACTGTATCGCTCTTGAAGAAGACTATGTTGGTGAATAAAGTAGAATTTTGCAAAAAAAAAATGTGTTTTAAGTAGCTAGACCAAAAACTTTTTTCAACCTACGTGTTACAACGAATATGTATATTAATGTGGAATTGGGCAGGACATATCGCAAGAATGAATGATAACAGATGGACACGCCGTATAGTTGAATGGAGGCCTTGAGAACACAAAAGATGCAGAGGTAGACCACAAAGAAGATAAAAAAATTAGCAGGACACGATTGGATGCAAAAAGCAAACGACAAAGCTCATTGGAGAGGCTTACATCCGACTATGGATGGATTAAGCTAATGATGATGATGATAATAGTTTCCCTTAAGAGCGATACACCTATTCCAGTGATCTTTCAACATTTGGATGCCTTTCATATAGTACGATTTCTCGAACTCTCTAAAATAAGCCTGAGTTTCTCATGCGAGTTCTTCATTTGAGCCATATCTCTTTTCCTGGAGCCACCCTTTCAAATTTGGAAAGAAATAATAACACAGGCCTACAAAATTTTTTTTTATGTAAAATGAATTAAAATAGATGTTTTTTATGAATTTGGAAAATGAAGTAAATCTGAAAAAAATAACATAAAATATGTAGGACGTAAGTTATGTGACATTTTAAAATCTTAAAGAAAATTGCTGAGAATTATCGGGAAAACAAAACCCCTTTCAATTTACGAACAAAATGTATAACAATTTTGAAGAAAAATAATTTAACATGCACATATTACTCAATATTGAATAACAAGACACTTTTGCAACTTAGGTTTCATGTTTAGTTAATTTTTTCCTTCACTTTTTCCTCTTATGTGAAGTAAAAATCTTCTCTCTTCAAGAACTAGCAGTAATCGCCCATCATGGCAGAGTCTCAGCGATCTTGATATCTTGTCTCAATGATTCTGATATACTGATGGAATCTCTCGCCCTGCTCGTCAGTTACTGCCCCCAAGTTCTCCGGAAAAAATCCATAATTGAATGAAGAAAATGAATTTTCAGTGACATCGGCAACCCATGGCTTTATATGCTTTCAGAAGATTTATAACCAAAGTTTTGTAGTTACTTTCTTTTCTGTTACCTGAGAAACCTTGTACTACTTTCACAAACGCCTTCCACGCTGCCAGTTCTTTCGGGTTAAGTACATTTTCGAAGTTATGACTTTTATTATGTCAAGACCAGTAAAAATTCCTTCTTTGATCTTAGCTTCACTCAGACGAGGAGAGAGATTGGATAAATGGCCAAACCCATTTTCTTCTCTATTCATGGCTTTCACAAAATTCTTCATTAGTCCTAGCTTGATGTGCAATGAAGAAAGATTTTCTCATGATCTACTTAGGACGTGTGTATCTTCCCGATAGTAAGCTGCTCTCTTTGGCCAGACTTTTTTTTAAATTGTGTTTTGTGGTTGCTCTACTATTTCATTCCCCCCACTACTTGTCTGCAGACTTGCCAATCGCGTCCACAGAAAACACAAAATATAGTATACAAACAATAACTATTGCACTGAAATACAAAAATGTGACGTCCATGGCTATTTCTGATGGTTGATTCATTAATTGAAAGCTAATAGAAAAATAAAAAGGTATTTTAGTTGTTGTTACATGTAGTGTGTATACCTGTGCAATCGGTGGGGGCCAGATCTGATGAATACGGCGGATGAGAAAGCAATTTAGAGCCCCAATTTAAACATCGATTTTTTTGATTTCTGAGCTGATATATAATCTTGCAATTTATAGCCCAATTGGTCCAATTTTTACCATTGATTTTATGAAGTTGTGAACTGGTGCATTATCTTAGCGATACGGCACTTCTTTCTTCGCCTAATGCGGCCTTTTTTCTTGATTTCACCATTTAAATAATCCAAGAAACCGACGTAATGGTCTCCGCTGATTCTTCGACCATTCTCAAGATACTATATCAGTATTATTCCATGCGTATCTCAAAACCTTTCCAGCTAACGTTTGTGTTTTTGGAGGCTTTGGTCGGCTTTCGTGCTGTTCCAGCCACTCTGCGGACTGCCTGTTGGCCTTAGGCGTATAGTGGTGGATCCATATTTCGTCCATGGTTACGAGTCGATGCAAGAACGCCGAAAAAGTTCTGGCGGCGTTCTGTTTGGCACTGTTGTTGTTTTTGATTTATCATAACAGTGCGCGGCATCCGCCGAGCACATCATCATATATCAGCTCTTATCGTCCACTGCTGGACATAGGCCTCCCTTAATTTTTTCCAGTTAAACCGGTCTTGAGCTTTTTTGATTCAGTTTCCCGCTACTCTTCTCAGATCATCTGTTCATCTGGTGGGAGGTCTTCCTCTATTCCTACACGCTTCTTGTCTAGGTCGCCATTCCAACACCTTCCTAGTCCATCTGTTATCTTGCGTTCTGGCTAGATGACCGACCCAATTCCATTTTAAAGATAGTATCTCGAAAAGACGTGGGACACATACCTGTTTTATATTTAGACCATATTAAATTGGAGTCATTTTCCGACGTTTTTCCTACAACTGCATTGCATCGAAATTAGAACATTTGATGAGTTCGGAAAGATAAAATCCAAGAATCTAACTGGTGATTAGAACCGTGACACAGAGTAATAGTCGGGGGTCCATAACCTATATCTCTGTTAGTGTTTTTAGAATTCTTGTGCAGTTTAATTAACTCTTAAGTATAATTTATAAGGACTCTATCCAAAAGAAGAAAAACGAATTTTAAACATTCAGTGTAATATTCACAAGAAATTTTTAAATTAATAAAAAGCTCTAAAAATTTTTGAATTACTCCTCTTCGAACCTTCTTTATATTTCCTTATAATTACCAAAATTTTTAACAAATAATTTGATTCACCGGAGTTAGAAAGAGCGAGTGATGCTGGTATACCCAGGGAAAATATATGGATACAAGATTCTTAAAATAGTAGGGTTGCAGTCAGGTATTCCGGGCCAATAATACTCTTTGTTAGTTGCGAGCTTTAATTTATTTCTTTTTAAGACATCTGTAAGTATTATTTTCAATTATTACTGATTTCGTTACAATTTACAAGTTCTATTTACAAAACGTGAGAATTTTTCTTTTAAAAAGATGAATTACACTCCACAAAAACATTTCACAATTAAAACTCTTTTTAAAAACCACTAAAACTAAGGAAAACATTGAAACAGAATAGACTATAATGTTGATTTTCATATGTAATTGAAAATAATACTTACAGGTGCCTTGAAAAAGAAATAAATTAAATTTCGAAAGCTCGGCAACTAACAAAGAGTCTTATAAGTCCGGAATACCTGACTGCAACCCATTCTCACTAGCCAGTCGCTATTTTCTACTTCTATATATATATATATATATATATATATATATATATATATATATATATATATATAATATATTACGTCTTTTGTAAATATACCCCCACAATAAAAATAAACCCATTTCCTAAATGAACCGCTCGTCAAAAACACTTTTTTCCTTATCAAAAATTGAAGCGAAATTCAAAAAAAATATATGGCGTCCCCATTTGATATATTCCTGGAACATTTTCGAGAACGATTTCATATAAATAATATAAGAATCGGGGGACTTTAGTCCAGATGAAAGAACGGCACCATATGGTCCAAAAGGGGAATTATATCGGGAAATCCTTTTGTGAAAAATTGTACGAGAACATCTGTGCAGGGAAAGTTGAGCGTAACATAAGATTGTTAGTGTTAGGTCTCTTTTTATTTGTGATTTTCCGATTTTCTCCTTTACTTACGTTTTTTATCTTTATTTGACTTAGTGGAGATTTATTATTGATGTGTATGCCTATTGATTCCCCCATTCTTATTACGCTTTATCACCCAGAATCGTCACAAGAAAAAATATACTTCTACTTAGTGGTAACTAACTATTTTTTAAACGATTTAAAAAAAAAATGGTAAAGTTATTTACCCGGTATTTTCCTGGCTACACGTAGTTCTAAAACAAATAGGGGGTTTGGCTTTCTCACACTAAAAAATATCCAAATATCGATTTGTAATGTTTGGAATATTACAAATCGATATTTTAAATAATATATAAAATATAGAAAGATATTAATCACAAAAAAAAATTGAAAAGGACGGGTTTCAGAGATATTTACAACTGGAAATCTGACATCTTCTTTTATACTCTATTTATTTGAAAGTGACAGCAATAAATCATCTAGAATTATGCAAATTAGCATCGAGCAGTAGTAAGAGCCCCGGAGTCTTACCTACATTTTATTTGTAATACAACAATTCAACAACTTTACTGGAATACCATCTGGTATCGGTCTAATATTCGTAATCTCTTATGTTTGAATACAATAGGAAAACGACCCTTTTTTGTTGTCTGGAGCTAAATAATCTGAAATAGTTCTGGCCAGTGGTGGTGAGCCTGGGCATATACGTATTATTTGCGACTAGTATGAATGAACAAATGTTTAAACATTTATTAGAAAAAATAACATTTTATAATATTTGGCTTTTCAGAAAAAGGCTTTTTTTTGGAATAGGCTTAAAATGGTCTAGTTTTGAAAGACTTACGAGTATCGGGGGGAAGCCGTTTTTGCATTTTTTTTTGGTAAATAAAAATTAACCTATATCACTGACAACTGTTGATAACCACTGATCGAAACTGTCAGTTGTTTTCAGAAGAATAGGCTCCGTTCACACTAATGAGTGAAAAGTAGAGGTCAGCCTAATCTTTTCAAAAAATTATTAAATTTTTTTCAGTTATAATCTAATCTTATCACAAAATTGTTTATTGTCATTTTTTTTGGTAAAATTTCGGTACACGGGCTTTTCAGAAAAAGGAAGATTTTTTTTAAAAGAATGGGCTTAAAATGGCAAAAATTTATAAGAAAAAATCGGGAAATAACCGTTTTTGTTAACCTGAACTAACTGAAACTAACCTGAATTAAATAATCAGCAATTATAAACTACATTAAATAATGAAAAAAAAAATGTCCTACCTTAATGTGAAAAATGATATACGTGCTATATTAATGACTGGACTCCAAAGTTAGTTCAGGTTAGCAAAAACAGCTTTACTTTGATATTTTCTCGTCAATCTTTCAAAATTAGACCATTTTAGGCCTATTTCAAGAAAAAAACCTTGTGATCTGTTCTTTTCGTGTTGTTTTCCGCAAATAAAATTTCACAGCAAAGTTCCTTATTGGTTCGAATTTTACTATGGCTGTAAATGTAGCATAATCATCTCGGCGCATACGCATAAAGGAACTAGGTTCTCCCGAGCAGTTTCGCGGTTATCAATAGCATAGTAGACTTACGTACGCTTACGTATCAATGTTTATACGCAACGTACAAAAACGGCCTCTCCCCGATATTTTCTCGTAAGCCTTTCAAAATTAGACCATTTTAAGCCTATTCTACAAAAATCCTTTTTCTGAAAAGCCCGCGTAACGAAGTTTTACCTAATATTTATTAATTAAAAAATATACAAATGAAGATGTTAAACAAGTATTGCCAATCTTCGATCTCCGACATGCTTGAAAAACTATCATTATCCGACCCATTTGTATGTATAATTAAAAGTTCAACAATGGCATCCACTGCCATGTCCATAGATAAAATATATCTTACACTCTCAATACCTGCTCGACGCATTTTCGCCAATTTTCTGTGGATATATTAGATATGGCATTCTGAAAAAGGTTTTGTACGTTTGCTAATTTATAGGTCGTATTGTTCCTGGCGACTTTACCTTTAACCTGTGCTCATATAAATTCGATAGGATTAAGCTCGCAACGATATGGTGGCAGGCGATAAACAGAAATATTACGTTTTTTTGCCATTTCGTCGATGACGACACTTAAGTACTTGTCTTTATTTCTGAGAACTTCAAGCTTTATAAGTTCTAATGATTCTCTCTTAACGCTGTCTTTTGGAAATGAAATATATTTCTCAGTTATCCAAGATTGGATGTCCTTTTTCAGCCAACCCAAGGTTGGAACTCGTTTTAATTTTTTAGAATGATAGCTGGCGTTAAACATTACTGCGAAAACCAATCTTTAAATACATCGGAATTCAGATCTTCCTGATAATCTCCTGTTTTGTTGGATACGAATGTTAAAAAACCTCCGTCTACAATAAGTAACCTACGTCCCTTACCAGATGGCGGTTCAAGACCAGTAGAGAGACCTACATTGCATGCTTGGCGAGCATTTTTGATATACCCATCTTGCCAAAATTTCTTGACTGTGTATCCTTCATTTATCCACGTCTCATGTAAGTAATATACAGTAAAACCTGTCAAATGCGGCCACAAAAAAATAGGAGTATTGGCCGTTTAAGACAGGTGTCCGTTATTCCCAGGTTTTGTGCCCTACGAATAAAAGACATATATTATTCTATTTTTAAACATTTTCTTTATATTATTAAAAAGAGTTAGCATACACACAGATTGAAAAGTTAAAATGATTTAATAATATAAACAATATTTTGATTATACAGTATATACACTGTAGTAATATATAAATAATATGGATTTTTTGAAAGTGTATACAGGTTATTAAGCTTTTTTGAAGTATGTTTCAATTGTTGTTTGTTTAAAAATTTTTAGCTTTGATTTCAAAACCTCAGGTTCACATGAAAGTAACACTCGAGAAATATCTGTAGCCGTTTTCACCATTGTTATTACGCAAAAATAGTTTTGTGTGTCTTAAATTTGCACAAACTTCACTCATACTAGACAAAGTAGATTTTGGAGCTTCACATTCGTCCACATCACTGTCTGAATCAGAGTTGAGCTTTTGGTCTGTATCGCGCAATTCCTCAACAATTTCCGAAATACTGAAGTTTGAACTTTCTCTAGACACATCACTATTGATGGAAACAAACCCATCCAAGTTTATAGTTTTAACATGGACTAAAAGAAAGAGCTGAGCAAGGGGTATTCGTCTTCTTCGTCAAAAATAGCATCTTCTGGAACAACATCGGAGAATCTGGCTTTGAAAAAACATTTTTTAGTTGTGGCTGGAGAAAGACTTTTCCACGCAGTCGTAATCCATATTAGTTCATTCGTTAAATTTATGATTTTTCTTCACAATCGCAATAACTGTTTACAAACGTAAATAGTCTTTTGATCAAAAATTTTCTACATATCATCTTAAAATTTTGAATTATTTCTTGGTCTAAAGGCTGACAATATGAGGTGGTATTTGGTGGCAAAAAAAACCGGCTTAACATTTTCTAGTGGCACTTGAGAAGGAGAGGTAGCATTGTCCAAGAAAAGCAGTACTTTTCAATTTTGTTTCTTCATTTTATTATCAAATTTCTGGAGCCATCTGGTCATAATTTCTGACGTCATCTAGGCCTTTTTGTTACATTCCCGTTCTAAGGGTAACTTGTCAACATGACTACCTTTAAAATAACGAGGATTTTTACTTTTCCCAATTATTTACGGATTTTCTTTTTCTCCGTCCATATTTGCACACAGTAAAAGAGTTAATCGCTGTTTTGCTACCTTCATTCCTGCACATTTATCGTTTTTTAAAGCAAATGGCTTATTTGGCATGGCTCGGTAATAAAGACCTGTTTCATCCGCATTGTATACATCTTGTGTAGAATAATCTTTTAAAATTAGCGGTAATGTAGTTTTCCAGGCCTCTATATCTTTCAAATTTACATCTCCGGACTCACCAGAAACTGACTTAAAAGTAATATTGTGCCGTTTACAGAAACTTTCCAACCACCCATTTGATGCAGTGAAATTTTCCACTTTCAAGCTGCTTGACGCCTCGAGTGCTTTTTGTTTGAGTATTGGTCTAGATATTGGAACTGCTTTATTCCTGGCCTTGCAAAACCAATTGTAGATAACTTGGTCCACTGCTAATCCTGCTGACTTGGGAAATTTTCGTTTTTGCTCCAAGTTAACAACCTCTTCAAACACCTCTTTTAGTTCACTCTTATTTTTTAATATATCGAGAATTTGCGTTTTTCCAACCTCGAACTTTTCAGCCAGTTTTCGCGAGCTTACCGCAAACTTTTCACTTTCAGCGATGATAATAATTTTGTCTTTTAGTGACAAACGTTTTCGTTTCAGCGACATTATTAAGAACGTATTTAGTACTAAGACAACTTTAAAATAATGGAATAAACAGAAAACTTCAAATTTAAATCAGATAATGGGTATTTCCTTGATTAAATTGCCCAGTTATAGTAGTAGTAAAAAAACAAGGTTGAAGGCCGATAAAAATAATTAGTATGTCATAAAACCCTTCGGCCAACCCGGTCGTTATTACCAGGTTTAACTGCCGTGGCCGTTTAATACAAGTGGCCGTAATTAACAGGTTTTTGTGTACAGGAATTTATATGCAATAGGTTTCGGGAAGCTTAATACTGTCCGTTACCACAGGCGGCCGCTTATGACAGGTGGCCGTTAACACAGGTTTTACTGAATCATTTTTCCTTCAGAACGAGCTTTTCTAGCTTTCCTTAAATAATCTCTTGTCCAGTGTACTATTTTTCCACTTTCTATTAATAAAGATTTTCTTTCAGACTTTTCCCAATAAAAATTCATACCTTTTAAAACACTCCATAGTTTTACTCTACTCATTTTCGGTATTTCTCGGTGTCAAAGTTGGAATTCTTTTGTACATAAAAAAATCATGAACAATACGTCTTACTGCTTGTTTTGTATTGTCCGTCAACTGAAGTTCGTTTTGGCCTGGTCTCTTTTTTAAAGAGTCTATACCCCCTTCTTCTCTTCTCTTAAAATTCTGTAAACTCTGGCTTTAGCAACTCCGGTCAATAAGGAACATTTTGTCACACAATCGTATACACTTGGATCACAATTTTAATCGTTATTGACGTACTCAGATACATTTTTAACTATACGCTTATCATTATGGGTTAGCTGCCCAAACTTTTGGCGTCTCGCTGGAAAAGACATTTTGTTGACACACTAACAGACTTGTCAATAACTGGCTTGGAGATGCTGCTATAAATGTGTATTTATAGTTAGGGCAACAGGAAGGTATGTAAATAAAACTTCGTTACAAAAGAGCATTGTTACCTGAAAAATACCTGGAAATAGATAGCACTGATATTACTATCAGTTTCAAGTAAATAGAGTATAGGAAATGCTAGTCCCTGTTTAAAAATGCAAACTTTCTAACGAGTACCACTTGAATATGGTGTCAAGGGTGACTTAATAGTATGGAATTTCATAAATATTTAGGACATCATATATGGAATATATTATAAATCCCTCAGGGGTGGAAAGGTTTTGAGTTAAGGACGGTTATAACCCGTCCGGTCCTCATATTTTAATTAGAATTTTGTTTAAACAGTCCGCAATATGCGAGAATTAAAGTATATGCTCGGGAAAATATCCTGTGATGTTAGTTGTCTGTTAAAGATAATACAAAATGAATAACATTTTTTCGTCGTATAGTTTCTTTTTATAATTTTAGTGCAGTAAAAAAAGCATTTGGAATTTGAACAGTCTAGATACAGCAATATTATGATTTTATCCTCTCCTGGGTATCACCAGGAGTATTGTCCTGAGTTTTGGACCTCGAAAAACTTGTGCTCTTTTGTTTATAAACAATTTAGGTTTTCAAGACGCGTTATTTCAGCTTAAAATATGAGTAACTCCGGTTATATAAGTCGGATAGCGATAAAAAAAAAACGAAACACTTCGTAATAAAATTTCCAACAAATCCTTGTTAGTTTTAAGTCGCTTAAATATGTACATAACCTACAAAATGAAGCTAGACACCAAAAAGGCTTCTGGCCCTGTCGGAATACCTGCCATAGTTCTTAAAACTGTGCGAGGGAACTAACACCAGTTTTCTGTAGACTTTTCAACCTATCCTACAGAAAGGGAATAGTTCCTTCCTGCTGGAAATGTGCTACAGTTCAGCCGATACCTAAACAAGGCAAGAAGACCTTGCCAAATAACAATCGACCAATCGCACTGCTTTCAATAATATCGAAAGTCATGGAAAAGGCTATCAATCAGCATCTTCTAAAATATCTTGAAGGATTCAACATTATTAGCGATCACCAATATGGCTTTCATAAAAATAGATCAACAGGAGATCTTCTGACTTATGTAACACATGTCTGGAACAAAGCAATTGAACACTATGGAGAATCTCGAGCGGTTGCTCTTGACATATCCAAGGCATTCGACCGTGTTTGGCACGATGGGCTGTTGGCTAAGCTACGTTCTTATGGTATGTCTGAAAGGTTCTGTTTGTGGCTCTCATGTTTCCTCAAAGAGTGTTCTTTACGAGTGGCAGTAGACAGATTTCTTTCTAACATCTTCACTATCAACGCCGGTGTACCCCAAGGCTCCATACTGTCTCCTACTCTTTTTCTCATTTACATAAACGATCTGCTGGAAAAGACCGAGAATCCAATCTACAGCTTTGCAGATGACAGTACACTTATCTCTTCATTCACTCTGAACGCTCGCACATCGGCTACTCAGACGAATATCCGCAGACAGCAGGAAGTCATTCAACTTAACAAAGACCTGGAAGAAATTCTATCTTGGGGTGACAGTAACCCAGTGGAATTTAACGCTACAAAAACCCAGGCGGCAGTTTTCTCTAAAAAAGTTAACGTTGCTGAACCCGACATAGTTATGTCGGGGCACTCCATCCCTTTAACATCGTCACTCAATTTGTTGGGCGTTAATTTGGGAGCAAATGTGTCCTGGCATGAATATGTTGCAGGCATAGCAAGGAGAGCTTCTCAAAAGTTGGGAATATTATTTCGAGCGGTGCATGTTAGAAGTACACGTCGCGCTAATTCTTCACATCCGTATGAGGTTCAGCTTGTTATTCCTCGCACAACGCTCTTCAAGCAGTCTTTTATATGGAGGACATCATCCCTTTGGAATAATTTGCCCAGGACTGTGTTTCCCACCGAGTACAATCCACAGCGATTCAAGAACAACGTGAATCGCTTTCTCTGCACATGTGTCGCTCCTGTAGCGCTTTAAGGACTTCCTTATAGCACTACAAAATTGAAAAATATCCGAAACACTTTTTTTTCATTTTATTGTACAGGGTGAGTCAACGATAGAGTAAAGTTTATTATCTCATTTGTTTCTGGAATGACGAAAAAATGTTAAATACAATAGTATATTATTATTTTTTTTCTGATAGATTTTACAGAACCCTCCAACTTTTATTAAGTATGTCATATACCTATTTCTAATAGTTTTCGATTTATTTTGAATTTCTCAATTTTGACCCTTGTTTTTAATACACTTACGCTATAACATCATAGTTGCCAAGACAAAACAAAAATGTAGGCATTGTCAAATTTTGACATGTCTATTAAGCAAGTAAAAATAGTTTAATTTGTTGTAGTAAGTGACGTATAAAGGTAATAGTTATTGATTTTCCTAAACATGAATTAACTGGTATGGTTTATATACTGGGCGAGGCGGGAAAAAATTGTCTTTTGGCAGTAAGGCTTTACGGAGCGAAGTACCCTAATAGACGTATACCATCTAGAAAATTTTTTCAGTGTTTAGTGGAACGGTTTAATGGTAGTGGTAACGTTGACTATACGAAACGAAAAGTAATAAACCAGAATGCTACCAATGAGGAAAAAGAAATGGAGATTTTACTTCATGTTGAAGATAATCCCCAGGTCAGCAGCCATAAACTAGTTACTTATCTGACACATCCACCACGAGAAAATACAAGTATGATCCCTTTCATATGGAACTACACCAAAAACTTCAAGACCGTGATTTTGAACGACAAGTAAACTTTTGTACCACCATGAATGGAGCAATAGAGGCCGATCCAAATTTTTTATCTAAAATAATGTTTTCTGATGAAGCTACTTTTCGCAGTAATCGAGCAGTTAACAGCCATAACATGCATTATTATTCAACAGTTAATTCATTTTGGGTCCGGGAAGTTCAAAACCAAAACCATTGGACGCTTAATGTATGGTGTGGAATATTAAATTTTCGAATTATTGGTCCATATTTTTTCCGCGAACCGCTTAACAGGTCTAGATATATAAATTTTTTGCAAAACGAATTACCTCAGCTTCTTGAAGAAGTTGATAACTTTGAAAGGGAATAAATGTGGATTCAACGAGACGGAGCTCCTGCTAATTACCTCCGGGAAGTTCGGGAGTTTTTAAACTCTCGTTACCCACAAAAATGGGTCGGTAAGGATGGATGAATTCAGTGGTCCCCTTGATGATGTGGCTTAACACCTTTTGACTTCTTTTTGTGGGGCTACATTAAAGATCGTGTTTGTGTGAATCCCCCTACAACACCAGTAGATATGGAAAATAAGATACGGGATGCGTACAGGACAATAACGCCCTTTATGCTAAAGAAAGTGAAGGAAAATATAATAAAACGACTAAACATGTGTATTTAAGTAGACGGGCATATTTTTGAACATTAATTACGTCTTAATAATTAATCATTAGATAAGTTAAACTATATTAAAATTATTACACAGCCCCACAAAAAAAAAAGTGGGGTATACTTTTGATGCGATATATCAGATCCGTAGTATTTTTGCCCGCTGATCACGAATCTGACGTCAGAATATCGCCATCACATCTCAATTTTTTTCTAACCTCAAAAAATAGGTAAAAATTAGTAAAAATTAAGAAAAATATGCTCCTAAAAAATTGATTCAAGCTTTTTCATGAATCCAAAGATGTATTAATATGTATTCGGACACGCTAAGCTAATATTCATCGGTTGGATTAAGCCATACAGTTCTGTTTTCTTTCTAACCTCAATAAATCAGACAGATATAGTGCTTCTCGAATGCAAAAACGAATTCAAATTAAAATTCAACCGATTCTTACCAAATTTAGTACACGGGGGTTTTTTGGGTTGCTGATCATGAATCTGAGGTCGGATTTGCAAAATTCAAAATGGCGGATCCAAGATGGCGGACAAAATTTTTGAAAACCAACCGATTCCTACCAAATTTGGTATACAGTTGGGGAATCCTCAAACCTGATACTCTTAAACCCTAAACCCTGATACCTTAGACTCCCACACCCTGTAACCTCAAAAAATAGACCTCAATAACCCTGTAACTTTAAAAATGAGACCCAATAAACTCAAAACCAGGACTTTTAAACCATATACTCTCAAATAGTAGACCCTTAAGCCCTAGAATTGCGAAGGTTAGACCCGCGCCTAACTTTCCTTTTTTGGCTGTATCTTGTTCTTTTTTCCGCGAATGACCTATTCAAGGGCTTTCTGCCCAAACGCTTTTGAGGACTTGTTTCTCTTTTTAGCGACCAGCAATAGTCCGCTAGCATATGGTCATCCCGTCGTCCTTGATACCGATTTTCTATGATTTTCAGATCTTGGTGAAAACGTTCCCCTTGCTCCTCACTGTAGTCACCAAGATTATCTGGGAAATCATCGATGTGGGAGTCCAGAAAATGTAATTTTAGATTCATTAAGCAACCTAATGTTTGAAAATTTTTTACCATTTTCTCGACTATTTCTTTGTACTTAGGACTTTTATTATTTCCCAAAAAGTTTGTTGCGACTTCTTTAAAACTAAGCCAAGCAGCTTTTTCAACTTTATTCATTTTAGTAACAAATAATGAATCTTGAAACAATTTTCTTATTTGTGGCCCGTCAAATACGCCTGCCTTAATTTTAGCTTCAGAAAATTTCGGAAATTTTTTATGCAAATATTTGAAACATGGGCCGTTTGTATCTAATGCTCTGGTGAATTGCTTCATAAGTCCAAGCTTAATGTGAAGCGGGGGAATAAGAACTTTTCCTGGATCTACCAATGGTGGAAACAATACATTATTTTCACCAGGAGTGAACGATTCCCTTGTTGGCCAAATTTTTTTCTTATAATGACGTTCCCTGTCTCTGCTATTCCACAGACATTTATAACAGGGATAAAGTGTAAACCCTGACTGTTGGCCAAGCAATATTGTTACAATTTTCAGATCTCCACAAATTTTCCAGTTATGATCAGCATATTTTATTTTTATCAAAAGCCGCTTCATTTTTTCATATTGCTCTTCCATAACTGTGGAATGAGCAATCGGAATGGGAGCGTAAACGTTGGTATTATGCAGCAAAACTGCCTTAATGCTCCGTTTAGAAGAATCAATGAACAGTCTCCATTCTTCAGGATCGTATGAGTTATTTTGAAATTCATCCATTAGACCTTTTACATCGGTACAATATGAAAGTGACAATTTCTTTCCATTGTGAAATATTTTCGAAATTCTTCATCTCTGTTTCTATAATAAGAAATCGTAGCTTCTGGCTTAAGTAAATGTATTTTCTTTAAAAAGGAAGCAAGATGCTCTGAACCATCTTTGGATAAGCCTAAATCTCTGACTAGATCACTAAGTTCTGACTGTGATACGAGTATTGGTTCTGGTTTACGGTTGTATGGTAGAAATTCTTTATCTGTGTCACTAGTATATGATAGGTTGTCACTAGAACATTCATTAGTAACAGTGTTTGAATCTTTTTCGACAGTCTCAATGTTTTCGGCATGAACTGATAAGGTGAAATCATTTGTTTCCATAACATCAGCATCAAGTGGTTCAGGAGGCGGAATTAGTTTAGTTGGTCTTGTTACTGTCGAAACATCGTTATAAGTAATAGTGCTTTTATTTTTTCGGTTATGCCTAGATACAACATTCATACAAAAGTAGCAATCATTTTCACTGTATGGTCTATTCCATATTGCTGGTCTGGAATATTTAATCGCCTTCTTATTGATGTACAACATTATTTTGCAAGAACTGCAAATGATGTGGGGAACCCAATCTGCATCCTGGTGCTGTATTTCAATGTTAAAACAATCCTTATATAAGGTTTTAATCTTATCCGTTATCGGTGAACCCATTTTACTCAATACGTGTTGACAGCAAATATAACAAAATGAATCACTGTTTTTATCGCACTTATGAAAAGTCCTTGTACCGTGAGACCGTTTTCTTGTAGCATTATAGTCTACATGAGCCAAGTCACCCACACATGAAGAGCTATGGTCGCTGGATGACGACGGCTGCGGGCCCGCTTTCCCACCCTGACCAACCGCCGATACTGGGTTTCCGAGTCCCTGCATCGTAATTCTCTTTCTTCTACCTGCCATGACGGCATCTAAGCCGTTATCCAGGGACTCTGCCGGCTAGTGGAGTAACACCGTTGCCCACCGTCACCACGTGGAGGTGCCCTGGATGCACGTAGAAGAATAAAAATCGACCGATGAATTTTCTCGGCGTTCAAAATGGCGCGAAAACATCTGCCATCTTGAATTTTGCAAATCCAACCTCAGATTCGTGATCAGCGACCCAAAAAATCCCCGTGTACCAAATTTGGTAAGATCGGTTAAATTTTAATTTGAATTCGTTTTTGCATTCGAGAAGCACTATATCTGTCTGATTTATTGAGGTAAGAAAGAAAACAGAACTGTATGGCTCAATCCAACCGATGAATATTAGCTTAGCGTGTCCGAATACATATTAATACATCTTTGGATTCATGAAAAAGCTTGAATCAATTTTTTAGGAGTATATTTTTCTTAATTTTTACTAATTTTTACCTATTTTTTGAGGTTAGAAAAAAATTGAGATGTGATGGCGATATTCTGACGTCAGATTCGTGATCGGCGGGCAAAAATACTACGGATCTGATATATCGCATCAAAAGTATACCCCACTTTTTTTTTGTGGGGCTGTGTTATTAACCATTTGTTTATGTTTTAAGTGTATTAAAAACCAGGGTAAAAATTAAAAAATTCAAAATAAATCGAAAACTATTAGAAATAGGTATATAACATACTTAATAAAAGTTGGAGGGTTTTGTAAAATCTATCAGAAAAAATACTAATATACAGGATGTGCTATTTAAAAAATTTGAGATTTTTTTAACTTAAAATAGTCGAAATTCATAAATTTATTTTGAACACCCTGTAGCATCTAACTCAAATTTCTTTAAATATATCTTTCTTTTTATCTCTATAGAACGCTCGTACCATTTATGAGTATTCCACCTTCAGAAACAAAACTGAAAACTAGTATTTTTTTTTTAACATTTTTTCGTCATTCCCGAAACAAATAAGATAATGAACTTTACTCTGTCGTTGACTCACCCTGTACATATTAAAAAAATAAATAAAGTCAAATCTAGAGATGTAATTGAATCTTGCAATGTTTTTAGACATTTTCATAAAAAATCAGTTTTCATAAAAAGTTAAAACTTAAACCTTGATGAGGCCCGGGTTAACGTCATTCCATTGAGCTGAAACTTTACCAATCTCATTTCTTAGTCAATTGGCAACTTTTAGGAGGGTTCCCCCAAAAAAATTTGAACATTAATTTTTTTGAGACCACCCTACTGAGTATAGTCCTTACATAGAAGTTTAATATCAATAATTATTTAAAAAATATTCATGTCGCATATCTTAAGCACAGTGGACACATGTTTCTGTCTGACCTCCGTAAAAGAATTGTTTAAAAACTCAACAACTTCCGTATTTCACATTTTTGCTGAACTCATCAAATAAATGATTTATAGGGGTGCTCCATTTATAACCAATAACTCTGCAAAAACATTCCAAATTTTTTTTTGTTCTTTTTCTTAACAAAACGAACCGAAAGCAAAATTTAATATCGAGGATAACCGGACAATATGTTGTGACATAAACTTTGAATCCCTTATTTGGAACCGGTCGCCCGACCTCAAATTTAATATCTTTTATGTAAATCGGTGTTTTATGTCTGAGTTGTGGTCCAGGCATTGTTTGAAAATAATTTTGAATGTTCCGTCATACTACGATAAGGTGAAATATAGCTGTTGTGCATGATGTCTCAATTTAAATTGTTATTAAAAAAGACATTGTTTAAATTGATATCGTTATATTTCAACAATGAAGCGATATAATAATAATAATAGCACCCAAACAGAAGAGCTGTACATCAGACGGGATATATTTCAGGGAGACTCGCTCAGCGCTCTACGGTTTTGCTTCTGTCTCAATCCACTCTCAAATACACTAAACAAAACAGATCATGGCTTTTACATCATACACCAAAAGTGAACCAACAAAAAATAAACCATATGGATGACATTAAACTTTACGCTGCCGTAGAAACACAGATAAAAAAACTTCTCAAAATCACAGAAACATTTACCTTAGATATCAATATGAAATTTGATAGAAGTAAATGCAAAGTGCTCCAGATCAACAAAGGCCACCATAAAATAGAAACCATAAACAATGGAACACTCTATAACATGCTCCATAAAGAAACATACAAATATCTAGGCTTCCATCAAAGCATCAAACTCAACGACGCTCACATCAAAACAAAGCTCAAAACTGAATTCAAAAACATACTCACGAAACTTATACAAATAAAATTCAACTTCAAAAATCACTAAAGCCATCATCATCACTATACCTATACTCACATATTCATTTGGTATCATCAAATAATCACACACAGACTTAGAAAAGATTTACATCCTTATACGTTCTCAATTCACCAAATAAAGGAAATTACATCCCAACGCATGCAAAGAAAGACTTATAATCGAAAGGAAGGCAGAAGGAAGAGAAATCATAGATATAAGATCGCTACACACAAAACAAATGCAATCACTTCGAAAATTCTTTCACACCAAGGAAACCAACCTCCACACAGCAACAGTGAGAGCAGACAAAAACTACACTTATCCTAAGCAGACCACCCAGCAAACACACACATTCATACCCAGTTATAACAGGAAAAGATGAAAACGTGGTCAGAAAAAAACATTCCACGGAAAACACATATCCCACGTAGAATAAGACCACGTAAATAAAAAAACAACCATATACCTGGTTACAAGATCGGCGGCTATTCCCTGAAACAGAAGGCTTCTTACTTACCATCGAGGATAAAGTCATATTAACCCGAAACTACCAAAAATATATCATCAAAGACCCAACTATTACTGGAAACAGATGCAGGAAATGCCACCAGCCTAAAGAAACGATCTATCACGTAACAAGCTAATGTAAAATATTAGCTGAAACGGAATACACAGCCAGACATAACTCAGCGGCAAAAGTTTACCAAGCACTAGCCATAACATACAAACTTATAGAAAATACAGTTCCCTACTACAAATACACCCCAACATCCATATTTGAAAATAAAGATTACAAGCTCTATTGGGACATCAATATCCATACAGATAAAACAGTCCCCGCCAATAGACCCGATATTATTTTTCAATACAAAAAGGGAAAAATCACCTATCTAATTGACATAGCTGTCCTCAACGGCACAAACATCCAAACGAAATATACAGAAAAAATCTCTATATACAGAAATAAAAAGACTATGGAAACAAGAAAAAGTCATCATCGTTCCCCTCGTCATATCAGCGACAGGCTATACACCAACAACATTCACACCACACTTAGTAAAATCAGAACTCAACACAAACATACACAAAAACCTTCAGAAGTCAATGATTTTGAAAACATGTGTTATTGTCAGGTTATTCCTTAACACACGATGGTATAACAGCGTTTGTGCTGACTTGGCTTAGGCCCATCAGCCAAAAATGGAGCCACACTGACCAAATGTCAGAAAGAATAGTGATAATAATAATAATAAAAAAGACGACCATAGTAAGCGATAATTCAGGGTATTTCAAATAAAGGTATAGACTTCCAGCAAATAAGTAACAGGAACCATAAAGGTGCAGTCGGCCTAAAACTGGAAATGCAACTGGTACCTGGTCTACCCTGCCAAAATGGATTACCCAGCTGATTTGGCCAGGTACCTAGTTTGGTTAGATACTTTATTACGCAGCCCGATACCCTGTCAGATTCTTTGACCAAAATAAAACCAGTCTAAAAGTAACATTTATTTCAAAATAAGCATAAGAATAATATTTTAAATATAATAATAACAAACCCTAGACTATTTATAGTAGTACAAAACTTACACATTCGAGGCTGGTTTGAAAAGTCCGTGCAAAAATAAAAACTACTTATGTGTTTGGGGAAAACCTTTTTTATTTTTCGACATAGTCTCCTTTTAGGCTTATACACTTCGTCCAACAATGTTCTAGTTTGTTGATCCCTTCCGAATAATAGGATTTGTCCAAGTCTGCAAAATATCCATTAGTGTCTGCAATCACCTCCTCGTTTGAATAAAATCTTTGTCCCGCCAGCCATTTCTTCAAATTGGGGAACAAATAGTAGTCCGAGGGAGCCAAGTCTGGAGAATAGGGGGGATGTGAAACGAGTTGGAATCCTATTTCCATTAATTTTGCGACCACAACTGCTGAGGTGTGTGCTGGTGCGTTGTCGTGATGGAAAAGGACTTTCTTGTGGGCCAATCGCGGGTATTTTTCTTGCAGCTCGGTTTTCAAACGGTCCAATAACGATGAATAATATTCACCTGTAATAGTTCTACCCTTTTCCAGATAGTCGATGAGGATTATCCCTTGCGAATCCCAAAAGACAGTCGCCATAACCTTTCCGGCCGAAGGAACGGTCTTCGCCTTTTTTGGTGCAGATTCCCCCTTGGTAACCCATTGTTTAGATTGTTGTTTGGTCTCAGGAGTATAGTAATGTATTCATGTTTCATCCACAGTGACGAAACGACGCTTAAAGTCCTCCGGATTATTCTGGAACAGCTGCAAACCATCCTTGCAACACTTCACACGATTCCGTTTTTGGTCAAGCGTGAGCAATCGCGGCACCCATCTTGCGGATAGCTTTCTCATGTCCAAATGTTTATGCAAAATATTATGTACTCGTTCAGTCGAGATGCCCACAGCACTAGCAATCTCACGCACCTTAACTCTTCTGTCATCCATCACCATATCATGGATTTGATCAATGATTTCTGGAGTCGTAACCTCCACAGGCCGTCCAGAACGTTCAGCGTCACTTGTGCCCATATGGCCAGTCCGAAAATTTTTAAACCACTTATAAACTGTTCTAGTCGAAGGTGCAGAGTCACCATAATGTTTATCAAGCTTCTCTTTAGTTTCCTGAGGCGTTTTGCCTTTCATAAAGTAACCTTTAATCACCACACGAAATTCTTTTTCGTCCATTTCTTGAAAATCACTCGACTTCCTTGATTCACACGAATGCCAAACACAAAGAAATAGACCAATATGGCTGAAACTTGGTGTGCGTTCATTCAAGAGATGCTACTAACTAAACATGACCTCGATACGCGCCGGTGGTTCCATCTCTCGGACTTTGCTCGGACTTTTCAAACCAGCCTCATAGAATATTGTAATATTTAAAATTGAGTAAAGGTCAATTGTTGTGGAGGTATGTTAGTATTTCATCATTTTCAGTGGGCAATCTGTTCCTCTTCTCATGTATATTTCCAACTTCAGTAAGGGATGATGTTCTCCATATAAAAGACTGCTTGAAAAGCGTTGTATGCGGAGTAGGTATCCGGTTTGCCGGATCCTACGTAGCCCGGGTACTCGTTTCTGCCGTTACATCTCTAGCGCAAAACACAAAAGAATATAATAGCCGGTCAAGTGCAAGTTGAACTTGCGCAATTAGTGTTCCGTACGTTGATTGTTTTTAAAATAAAAAAATTTTGTTACAGAGATATAAAATGATCAGTAACTTCACAAAGCACACCTCAAATGAGTTTTCAACAAAGTTTGTTTCCAATCTTTACTGAAAACTGATGACCCTGAAATTTTTGTTTTTTTATGTACCAGATAAATTATTAAAGGTAATGCACTCCTGATAATTTTCGTTCCATCTACACCCCGTGGAGAATATTCCAGAATTTTTTCAAAATTTTTTGATAAGTACTTTTCGAGATAAGGCGGGGGGGCAGCATTTTTTTGCGATTTTTTAAAAATAATACAAAGAAAAGTGCGCGCAGGTATTACATTATATATATATTTTTACTCGTGGTTTCACAAGCTTTCATTTGACACCACACTCAATGACCTAGTAAAATTTTTTTTTTCATTTCCGATTTCACCCCCCAAAACTACCCACTTAAGTCAAAATTTAACTTTCAAAACCATATGGCTGTGATGAGGCCGTCAATTCCTATATTATTACCAAATTTCAACTTTCTACGTCAAATAATTTCGGAGAAAATCGGGTGTGACAGACAGACAGACAGAGAGACACCAAAGTCATCTTATAAGTGTTCCGTACGGAACACTAAAAATGTGTTCATTACAGTGATGTCTAGAATAAACTGATGCATTATTGTTGCACAGATTACCATTGCTTGAAAAGGAAGTCGATTCAAGGCTAGATGTTGGCACCAGAAGTATTTACCAATTTTTGCTGGTCTTTTTCTGTTATATTTACGATTAGCAGTGCCCGCGGTTCCGCTCGCGTGGACTTGATTCACTACTATCGTCACTGCTTATTCCTTATGTTTTCTAAAGTAATAAAATATCTGCCATTATTTCTCGTTATCTCCCATTATTTCTCCTTAGCTCCCATTATCTCTACATAATTTCCATTATCTAGGCTTATCCCTGCTCATCTCCCATTATTTCTCCTTATCTCCCATTATTTCCCCTTATCTCCCATTATCTCCCATTATCTAGGCTTATCTCCACTTATCTCGCAATATTTCTCCTTATCTCCCATTATTTATTCTTATCTCTAATTATCTCACCATAACTCCCATTATCTAGACTTATCTCTGCTTATCTCCCATTATTTCTCCTTATCTCCCATTATTTACACTTATCTCCCATTATCTCACCTTATCTTCCATTATCTAGGCTTATATCGAATTATATAGAACATATGTATAAATTTATAAAAATACCTAAATCGGATAACTGGTTCTCAAGTAATAAGCGCACTAACGGACAGACAGACAGACAGAGAGACGTTGCATTTTATATATATTATATTCTTTGCAACATGATATTGTTCCATATTTAATGGTTTAGGCAGTGTATTGCAAGAGAACGTGCTAACGGTAACCTTTTTTTTTCCGATTTGATTCACTATTATCGTCACTGCTTATTCTTTATGTTACCTAACGCAATAAAATATATCCTATAACCTGGCCAGAGAACATATATAGGTTTTAAAAAAAAGCACGTAACGCACTAATGGACATACAGACAGACAGAGAGACGTTGCATTTTATATATATTATAGATATAGATTATTATTATTATTATACAAAAAACTTCTTCATTCTCACATTTAGTCAATCTGGTTCCATATTTGGCTGACGGGCCCAAGCCAAGTCAGCACAAACGCTATTACCATTGTGTATTAAGGAATGACCTGACAATGTTACATGTTTTCAAAATCACTGACTTCTGAATGTTTTTGTGTATGTTTGTGTTGAGTTCCAATTGTACCAAGTGTGGTGTGAATGTTATTGGTGTAAGGCCTGTGGCTGATATAATGAGGGGGACAATGATGACTTTTTCTTGTTTCCATAGCCTTTTTATTTCCGTTGCAAGGTCTGTGTATTTGGAAATTTTTTCTGTGTATTTCGTTTGGATGTTTGTGTCGTTGGGGACAGCTATCTCAATTAGATAGGTGACTTTTTCTTTTTTTTGCACTGAAAAGTAATATCTGGTCTATTGGCGGAGACTGTTTTATCTGTATGGATACTAATGTCCCAGTAGAGTTTGTAATCTTTATTTTCAAGTACGGAAGTTGGTGTGTATTTGTAGAAGGGATCTGTGTTTTCTATGAGCTCGTATGTTGTGGTTAGTGCTTGGTGAACTACTTTTGCTGCTGAGTCATGCCTGGCTGTGTATTCCGTTCCGGCTAATATTTTACATCCGCTTGTTATGTGTTCCATCATTTCTTTCTGTTGGTGGCATTTCCTGCATCTGTCTTCTGTAATAGTTGAGTCTTTGATGATATGCTTCTGGTAGTTTCTGGTAACTTTATTCTGGATGGCAAGTAAGAAGCCTTCTGTTTCAGGGAATAGCTGCCCATCCTGTAACCAGGCGTATGATTGTTTTTTATTTACATGGTTTTGTTCTATGTGGTATCTGTGTTTTCCGTGACCACGTTTTCATCTTTTCCTGTTGTAATTGGGTGTGACTATGTGTGTGTCTGCTGAGTGGTCTGCCCGGGATAAGTCGAGAGGTGTGTAGTTTTTGTCTGCTTTCACTGTCGCTGTGTGGAGGCTGGTTTGATTGCTTTGAAAGAATTTCCTAAGTGCTTGTATTTGTTTTGTGTGTAATGATCTGATGTCTATAATTCCTCTTCCTCCTGCCTTTCTCTCGATGGTAAGTTTTTCTTTGCATGCGTTGGGGTGTAATTTCCCGTATTTGGTGAATTGAGATCGTATTTATTATTATTATTATTATTCTTATATAACCTGGCCAAAGAATTTATGTATGAATTGAAAAAAAGTAACGTAAATCGGATAAGTGGTTCTCACGTGATAAACTCCCTAATGGACCGACAGACAGAGAGAGACATGGCATTTTATATATGTATTATAGTTTATAGATTATAGATATTCTCTGCTACATAATATTGTTCTATATATAATGGTTTAGGCTGTGTAGTGCAAGGGAACGCGCTAGCGGTAAACTTTTTTCCGACTTCATTCCCTCTTATCGTCACTGCTCATTCCTTATGCTACCTGTCGTAATAAAATATAGCCTATAACCTGGCCAGAGAACATATGTATGTTTTAAAAAAAAAGTACGTAAATCGGATAAGTGGTTCTCCAGTGATAAGAGCACTAACAGACGGACAGACAGGCAGACAGACAGACAGAGAGACGTTGCATTTTATATATATTATAGATAAAGAAGCGAACACTATCCTTAGCACAACGCGTCCACGCGCCTAACACGTCGATAAGTACCTAATAAAAAATAACGCCAATAACATTTTAGTAATCATTTATTTATTATCTACCTAGCTGGAAGTTATTTCCGACGAAAAAAAAAAAAAATATCATGCTAATGAACAGCTAAAAACTAAAACCTATCACCTAAAAAATAACTGGAATAGTTAATTCGATATTCTAAAGGAGTTTAACAAACAAAATTTAATTGATTTTTCCAGAAATTTCCGTGGCATCGTGAAAACAACTTTTCCGTTGTGTTTGCTTTGTTATCTGAATAGACATTTTGTTTATTAGATGTCCGGAAATGATAGCAGTCTGTTAGAAAGGTGAGAGAATCGATAGTTGTTCACACAAAAATGTGTGTTTTTCTTGTTATTTTTACGTTCCTTGCTTGTATTGGTGAGAAAACCACCCCGGGATCTTTACTTTTTTCACGGTTCCCTGCATCATGAAAAATATACTCATTTCTGTCTCTCTATCGATCTGTTGTCGCGATAACTCTCGAACTAAATGAGATATCAGTTTCAAATTTGGTAGACAAAGAATAACTATACAAGATATGAAAGTTATAGCTATATCGCGTAAGGGGAAGGGTGTAAAAGAGATGGATTTCGATAAGTTTTTTATGGCTTTAACAGTAATACGGTGATTTTTCTTAGTGTTTTTAGTGTTTCGTACGGAACACTTATAAGATTACTTCGGTGTTTGTCCGTCTGTTTTCTTCATTGGAGCCAAATCTGTTTCCCGCGAGCATTTTTTTGAGGTCTGTGAATAGATAATCGTCGCTGGCGGCCAAATCCGGAGAATACGGTGGATGAGGAAGCAATTCGAATATCAATTCATGCAATTTTGCCATCTTAACTATTGACTTGTGACACGGTGCATTGTTTTGATGAAAGGTCACTTGGAGCCGTTTCTTTGCGATTTCTGCCTTCAAACGCACCAAGAACTTTATATAATATTCGTTATTGATGGTTTTTCCCTTCTCAGCATAGGCGATGAAAATTATTCCATGCGCATCCCAAAATACAGAGGTCAAAACCTTCCCAGCCGACTGTTGTGTCTTTGGTCGCTTCGGGCAGCTTTTACCGGCTGCTGTCCACTCAGTTGACTGCCAATTTGATTCGGGTTTGTAGTGGTGGTTCCATGCTTTATCTATTGTCACATATCGCATGAAAAAATCCTTTTTATTGGGTTTAAACAGGTTTAAACAGCGCTCAGAATCATCAACACATTGTTATTTTTGGTCTACTGTACGCAAAAGCGGTACCCATTTCGAACAGAGCTTTCTCCTGCCCAAATGTTCATGCAAAATATGACCAACACATTTTTTTGATATCTCTAGAGTGTCAGCTGTCTCACACAATTTCACTTTACGGTCATCCAAAACAATTTTGTGGATTTTTTTTTTATGTTTTCCGGTGTAACCACCTCACTTAGGCGTCCAGAGCGTTCAGCATCATTTGTATCTGTACGACCGCGTTTAAATTCAGCATACCAGGAAGTGACGAGTGATTTTCCAAGTGCAGAGTCCCCGTAACCCTTATCAAGCCATTGCTTTGCTTGAACGGTATTTTGTCCCACCAAAAATCTGTGTTTAGCCAACACACGAAATTCGATTTTTTTTCCATTGCTTTGAAAATATCAAAAATAGAGTCACTAAAACTACTGTAACTTGTAAACTAATCGTCGAAAAGTCATCACGAAATTTTGAGACGTATCGTTTGAAGGTTGGTACTTCCTAAAAGTCATATAGATTTTTTGAAAAGGGTGACATCTACGTGTCAGATCAAAAACTTTTCATCCTACGTGTTTTTTATATATATATATATATATATATATATATATATATATATATATATATATACATATATATATATATATATATATATATATATATATATATATATATATATATATATATATATATATATATATATATATATATATATACTAGCCGGGCCCGCGGCTCCGCTCGCGTGGCCTTGATTTACTACTATCGTCACTGCTTATTCCTTAATTTACCCAACGTAATAAAATATCTCCCATTATTTCCCCTTATCTCTCAATATTTCTCCTTATCTCTCATTTTCTCTACATAATTTCGATTATTTAGGCTTAACTCTGCCCATCTCCCATTATTTCTCCTTATCTCCCATTATTTCTCCTTATCTCCCATTATTTCTCCTTATCTCTCATTATTTCTCCTTATCTCCCATTATCTCACCTTATCTCCCATTATCTCACCTTATCTCCCATTATCTAGGCTTATCTCGACTTATCTCTCAATATTTCTCCGTATCTCCCATTATTTCTCCTTATCTCCCATTATCTCACCATAACTCCCATTATCTTTGCTTATCTCCCATTATTTCTCCTTATCTCCCATTATTTATATTTATCTCCCATTATCTCACCTTGTCTCCCATTATTGAGCCTTATCTCAACTTATCTCCCATTATTTCTCCTTATCTCCCATTATCTAGGCTTATATCGAATTATATAGAACATATGTTTAAATTTATAAAAACACGTAAATCGGATAAGTGGTTCTCAAGTGATAAGCGCACTAACGGACAGACAGACAGACAGAAAGACGTTGAATTTTATATATATTCTAGATAGAAGATTATAGATAACCTGGCCAGAGAACAAATGTATGTTTAAAAAAAAAAAGTACGTAAATCGGATAAGTGGTTCTCCAGTGATAAGGTCACTAACGGAAAGACAGACAGACAGACAGACAGAGAGACGTTGCATTTTATATATATTATAGATATATATATATATATATATATATATATATATATATATATATATATATATATATACATATATATATATATATATATATATATATATATATATATATATATATATATATATATATATATATGTATATATACATATATATATATATATATATATATATATATATATATATATATATATATATATATATATATATATATATATATATATATATATATAGGTTAAAGTACCAGGCCCAAACAATACAGAAAAAGAATTCCCAAGGCTTTAAATGAAGAAAACATAATGGCTGACTTTATTTTTCAATCATATTTACAATTCTGGAATAATTCCCCTTCAGTGGTTAAAGGCGGGTTTCATTACTCTATCCAGAAAACCCGGAGCTAAATCATGTGGAGAGTATAGAACAACCAGTTTGATGAGCCACCTCTTGAAAATATGTCTTAAATTAATCCATAGAAGAATATACAAACTCTGCGAACAACCGATAGTTCCAACCCAGATCGGTTTTAGAAACGCTATTGGTACACGTGAAGCCTTATTTAGTGTCCAAGTATTTTTTAGCGCGGTAGAGATGTGAACGTTGCCATCTATGCATGCTTTGTGGATTGCCAAAAGGCATTTGACAGAGTACAACATCACAAGATGATAGATATTCTTAAGGACATAAGACTGGATGACAAAAATCTGAGTATTATTCAGAACCTTTATTGGAATCTGTCTGTTCCTGTGAGATTAAGAGGAGAACATATGGAAAATCCTTCGAGGTGTTAGATATGGATGCATATTATCTCTACTATTATTTAATATTTACTCCCAATAAATATTCGAAGAGGCTCTGGGAAATCTCGATATTCTCCTGAATGGGGAGAGAATGAATAATATTCGATATGCTGATGACACGGTCATATTCGCTGACAGTTTGCAGGACCTGCAATTACTAATGGATAGAGTGACGAACTGCAGCCAGAGATATGGTCTTGATATTAACATAGATAAAATAAAATTAATGGTTATTAGTAAGAACAAGTTGCCTAACGGTCATTTACAAATCAACCAGAGAAATATTGATCGAGTAAATAAGTAAACATACTTAAGCACTAACATCAATGACCAATGGGACCACTCGCAAGAAATAAAGACCCGTATTGAAAAGCTAAAGCAGTATTCACCAAAATGAGCTGGACAAGAAAGTGACGTTTAATCGACACATGAATTTCGATTTTTTTCATTGTTTTGAAAATATCAAAAGTAGCGTCACAAAAACCACTGTAACTTCTGAACTAATCGTCGAAATATCATGAAATTTTCATATCATTCGACGGTACTTCCTAAAAATCATATTGATTTTTTTTAAAAGGGTGACAGCCATGTGTCAGACCAAAAACTTTTCAGCCTACCAGCTAACATACTCAAATCATAAATTTTATCCATCCAGGCCAATAAAAAAAATATTTGTAAAAACTTTTTAAACCAATATATCTAAGTGTTGTGTATTTTTAGGTGCTGAAACCGTCTCTGGTATCAGTTTTTTTGTATCACCCACAGTTCTCTCACAATATGTAAACCAAATCCTCTTCCTGCTTGAAAAACTGAACAAACTGTTGATCTCTTGTTCTATAATGCTAAATAGATGTTCCAGATTCCAGCCTAGAAATAAGCAATTCTGCTTTTTTCCTTAGTCAAACCCAAATCTCTCACTAAATCATTTAACTCAGCTTGTGTAAACAACTGTGGTTTTAAATTTTCTAGAGAACATTAAAACACATCATCATCCTGTCGACTTTCATTAAATCCGGGACTGGACTCTAAAACGTCATCAGTAGACTGAGGTGGCTCAGGGACAGGAAGTCCCGGTCCATACAAGCCGATTAGCTGAACTAAAGTTAGGATAGACAATTACTTTCTTATTTTTGGAGTTATATCCAGAAACATCAACGCTGCAAAAATAACAATCATTTGAATGATTTTCTTGCTCTCTTCATACCATGGATACTGCAAATCTAAAAGCTTTCTTTTCTTTCTTATACCATTTCCTAAGATCCTCGACATAAATGTAACATACTTTGTGAGGAGCCCAACATTCTTCTTGATTACCGATTTCTACACCAAAATATGCGAAGTATACTTTTTTTACAAAGTCATGTCTTTGTCATGTTTCTTTGATCTTTTTTTACTACAAACTCACCATATATATAACATAAAGAGTTTTTACAACCCTGATTAGCCATACTTTGAGTGTAAATTAAAGCACATGGGTTAAACACTGCAATGCGAGGTTATATTAACTGGAAGAAAACAAACAGCTGTGACATTTATCGGAACTGCAAACCTAATAAAATTTGATTTTACTGCTAACCTTATAAAATTCTGATTTTATTGCCAACCTAATAACATTCGAATGATAAAAATAAACTTTTCACATTGTGAATATTAAAATCTGAAAAATGGGTGGGTGATACGACTTTTTTTATTATTATTTTCTGACTCATCACACCAAAAAACATAGGAATCAGGTAAACTTATTAAAAAAGTTTTTTCATCGTTGGTCTGTGTTATTATTTGTAGTTAAACTTGTAAGATGTTAAAGAGGTGGGGGAGGAAATTAGAGGGGTTGCTTCGTATATATTGTATTATATGCCATTTTCTGAAAATTAAGCGCAATCTCAACAGTGTAAGGAATTGAAAAGGATGGGGCCTATTTAATATAGTAGAGGAGGAGGAAGTTAGTGTGGTTGCTTAGTATCTGTTATTGAAATAAACACTTTAGTTAACTCACAATATCCATTATATTTTGTAACTTAGACAATTGTTTCGGTACATAGTACCTTCTTCACATAATCGTTAACTAAGAAATCAGATGTATAGATTTTAAATAAATCTAGCTCACTCTGTATCTGAGATATAAGAAACAAGACAATTGTTTAATGCTGTAACGTTATCAACAATTAACCTAAACCTTTTAATAAAATTTACAGACTACAACTAAATTATTAAAGGCAATTTAATTTTGTTTGCACGAACTTGAAAACCCTATGATTTAATTAAATTATAATCAGCACAATTCTGTAATTTGAGTAAAACTGATTTTAAATTAAAGGATTCTATTTTGTGCAGTTTCTTTGGATATTCAAGGCGATCCATTAGGACCGTTAAGTCCTGTAATTCGTTTCTTACTTTAATGGATGCTTGAAACAAATGTTACACAGGAATTTAAACGGCAGAAGGAAAATATTGTTGCTACTGGGTAAGCCAACAATTTGTATCAGTACCAACTTACCTTTTTTACTACTCTTGTATAGGAAAAAAAAATCAGAATTCGAGATTCGTTTCTTCGTGTTTATGGACGCCAAGATTACAAAATACCAAGTTTTTAATTTCCAATCTATATCTTTCTCTACTGCCGTAATAATTACACAACAAAAGTGGTTATAGATTTAATTGCGCAAGTTGCACTTGCGCAATTCGTGTTCCGTACGTTGATTGCTTTTAAAATTAAAAATTTCGTATAACGGAGGTATAAAATGATCAGTGACTTCACAAAACACACCCTAAATGAGTTTTCAACAAAGTTTGTTGCCAATCTTTACTGAAAATTGATGACCTTGAAATTTTTGTTTTTTTTATATACAAGATAAATTATTAAAGGTAATGCACTTGTGATAATTTTCGTTCAATCTACACCCCGTGGAGAATATTCCAGAATTTTTTCAAAATTTTTTGATAAGTGTTTTTCGAGATAAGGCGGGTGGACAGCGATTTCTCGCGATTTTTTAAAAATAATACAAAGAAAAGTGTGCGCAAGTATTACATTACGAGGCTGGTTTGAAAAGACCGTGTAAAAATAAAAACTACTTATGTGTTTGGGCTAAACCTTTTTTATTTTTCGACATAATCTCCTTTTAGGCTTATACACTTCGTCCAACGATGTTCTAGTTTGTTGATCCCTTCCGAATAATAGGATTTGTCCAAGTCTGCAAAATATCCATTAGTGTCTGCAATCACCTCCTCGTTTGAATAAAATCTTTGTCCCGCCAGCCATTTCTTCAAACTGGGGAACAAATAGTAGTCCGAGGGAGCCAAGTCTGGAAAATAGGGGGGATGTGAAACGAGTTGGAATCCTATTTCCATTAATTTTGCGACCACAACTGCTGAGGTGTGTGCTGGTGCGTTGTCGTGATGGAAAAGGACTTTCTTGTGGGCCAATCGCGGGCGTTTTTCTTGCAGCTCGGTTTTCAAACGGTCCAATAACGATGAATAATATTCACCTGTAATAGTTTTACCCTTTTCCAGATAGTCGATGAGGATTATCCCTTGCGAATCCCAAAAGACAGTCGCCATAACCTTTCCGGCCGGAACGGTCTTCGCCTTTTTTGGTGCAGGTTCCCCCTTGGTAACCCATTGTTTAGATTGTTGTTTGGTCTCAGGAGTATAGTAATGTATCCATGTTTCATCCATAGTGACGAAACGACACTTAAAGTCCTCCGGATTCTTCTGGAACAGCTGCAAACCATCCTTGCAACACTTCATATGATTCCGTTTTTGGTCAAGCGTGAGCAATCGCGGCACCCATCTTGCGGATAGCTTTCTCATGTCCAAATGTTTATGCAAAATATTATGTACCCGTTCAGTCGAGATGCCCACAGCACTAGCAATCTCACGCACCTTAACTCTTCTGTCATCCATCACCATATCATGGATTTGATCAATGATTTCTGGAGTCGTAACCTCCACAGGCCGTCCAGAACGTTCAGCGTCACTTGTGCCCATATGGCCAGTCCGAAAATTTTGAAACCACTTATAAACTGTTCTAATCGAAGGTGCAAAGTCACCATAATGTTTATCAAGCTTCTCTTTAGTCTCCTGAGGCGTTTTGCCTTTCATAAAGTAATGTTTAATCACCACACGAAATTCTTTTTCGTCCATTTCTTGAAAATCACTCGACCTCCTTGATTCACACGAATGCCAAACACAAAGAAATAGACCAATATGGCTGAAACTTGGTGTGCGTTCATTCAAGAGATGCTACTAACTAAACATGACCTCGATACGCGCCGGTGGTGCCATCTCTCGGACTTTGCACGGACTTTTCAAACCAGCCTCGTATTTAAAATTTTATTTGCATCATTGGACAGTAAAGGATTGTCATTAAAACGTTAATGATTCAGTAGTTCGTCCAGTGTCCATCAGCGTCAATGATCGTCTGGCATCTTCAGGGCATATTTCCGACGAGATTTTCCTCGTATTCTAATATTTCCAAATTGCCCGAATTTGCATTGACAGCTGCTTCATACACACACACTTCACCTTTTTACTACGAAGCCTCCGCTTGATATATTATACTCTATGATCAGACGTTCTTGATTAGGATTGCATCGGCGATTGGGATACCCAATCTAGTGTAACGATACCGTATTCCCCTTTTCACTGTCCACACGTTTGACTTTGATGTTTGGAGTCGTTATCCTCTTGAAGAATCTACTCCTTATTTTTATCGACAAACCACCTTTTAGTAATCGGTATTGATACCTTCCCCAAACAGGGATCTTTACAGGGTGCGCTGAACCAATCTTTTTTTTATTTTTTAATTATTTAAAAGATACTCATTACAAGATCCTTTAAGCTTATTATAATTTGATCTTTTATACAGATCAGTGAGTAATTTTTATGCTAACCTAATTTGTTACGTTTGCAGATTCTTAAAACTAAGGCCTTACTCATTAGTTTGCCTTCTGTTCTAGTAACTTTACTAAAGTAAATTTAACATGTAGCACTGATTCCACACTATACTCTGCTTTGTACTGTCACTATTTCACTAACTCAAAAGATCTCGTCCTCTTGAGTCTTCTCACCAGGTTTGTGTTGTCCAGGAGCTGGATGGCCTCGTCATTCACATGATGGAGCAGCCTTTGTTCATGGCTACTGGCAAATTTGGTAATGGTTTGATCAACAGTACCCATTTGAAGGTCCAGATGGATGTCTCTATTTCGACAGTACCAGGATGCATCAACGATGTTCCTTAGTGCTTTGTTCTGAAACGCTGGATCATTTGGATGTTGCTTTTACTGGCACAAACCCAGAGTCGAATGCCATAAGTCCAAACGGGTTTCCATGTTTGCTTATACAGAAGCAATTTGTTATATGTAGACAACTTGGAGTTTCGTCCAAGTAACCAATACATTTTTTCCAGTTTGAGGTCCGACTCTTCACGTTTCTTTTTGACATGAACTTTTCAGCGGAGTCTAGCGTCTAGCTGAACCAATCTGTAAGCGGAAATTGACCAGGCTCGTGGGATGATAACATAACCCGAAAATAAAACTTCATCGGAAAAAAATTACATTGCTCCAATCTCGATATATGTTTTCCTCTGGGCACGCGAGTGGTTTCTCTCTGTGTTGTTTGCATGGATTTCAATAATAACTTAAAAATAAAGAATTTCTTTTACCGACGTTCTTAGTTGACCGACTGTACTTACAGTGCTTGAGCAATATCGCCTTAATGAAAATGGTAGAGTTGACAAATTTCGCAAGATTTCAACAGCAACTTTTGATTTTTCTCTTATTTTCTTTTAGCCAGCAATGTAATTTTATGCATCTTTAGGGGAGATTTGAATAATGAATTACTCGTCGAGTTCAAAAATAAAGTGTTTGGTATAGTAATGATTAGAGACCGGATTATATGCAACATAAAAATCTTGAAATATGCATGCATGAAAAATGCTTAAAATGTGCATGAAAAGAGTCAAAATATGCAATATTAAATAATAATAAAAGTAGTAATTTTTAGTTTTTTATTTCAAAATCAGCATAAAATTGACAAGTTATCGACGATTTTTAAATTTAATTAACAATTATTTAACATTTTTTAAAATTATTTAACATTTGTATTCTTGTACACGTAAACAATAAGGTATTGTTCCAAATGTTGGGTAGTAAGATTGTGTCTTCGATCACTTAAAATATTTTTATAAGTGGAAAAAAAAACCGTTCCACATCCACTGAGTTAACTGGGCAGTATTTGAATTTCGGTGCTATGTTAGCACACCCGTCCCATTAATAAAACTATCAATTTGACACAAAGTTCAAAGCCTGGGCTATTGCACAAAATGTTTTCAAACTTTTCTTTAACTCTACGCGGGAATACGAGGCTGGTTTGAAAAGTCCGTGCAAAAATAAAAACTACTTATGTGTTTGGGGTAAACCTTTTTTATTTTTCCACATAGTCTCCTTTTAGGCTTATACACTTCGTCCAACGATGTTCTAGTTTGTTGATTCCTTCCGAATATTAGGATTTGTCCAAGTCTGCAAAATATCCATTAGTGTCTGCAATCACTTCCTCGTTTGAATAAAATCTTTGTCCCGCCAGCCATTTCTTCAAATTGGGGAACAAATAGTAGTCCGAGGGAGCCAAGTCTGGAGAATAGGGGGGATGTGAAACGAGTTGGAATCCTATTTCCATTAATTTTGCGACCACAACTGCTGAAGTGTGTGCTGGTGCGTTGTCGTGATGGAAAAGGACTTTCTTGTGGGCCAATCGCGGGCGTTTTTCTTGCAGCTCGGCTTTCAAACGGTCCAATAACGATGAATAATATTCACCTGTAATAGTTTTACCCTTTTCCAGATAGTCGATGAGGATTATCCCTTGCGAATCCCAAAAGACAGTCGCCATAACCTTTCCGGTCGAAGGAACGGTCTGGGCCTTTTTTGGTGCAGATTCCCCCTTGGTAACCCATTGTTTAGATTGTTGTTTGGTCTCAGGAGTATAGTAATGTATCCATGTTTCATCCACAGTGACGAAACGACGCTTAAAGTCCTCCGGATTCTTCTGGAACAGCTGCAAACCATCCTTGCAACACTTCACACGATTCCGTTTTTGGTCAAGCGTGAGCAATCGCGGCACCCATCTTGCGGATAGCTTTCTCATGTACAAATGTTTATGCAAAATATTATGTACCCGTTCAGTCGAGATGCCCACAGCACTAGCAATCTCACGCATCTTAACTCTTCTGTCATCCATCACCATATCATGGATTTGATCAATGATTTCAGGACTCGTAACCTCCACAGGCCGTCCAGAACGTTCAGCGTCACTTGTGCCCATATGGCCAGTCCGAAAATTTTGAAACCACTTATAAACTGTTCTAATCGAAGGTGCAGAGTCACCATAATGTTTATCAAGCTTCTCTTTAGTCTCCTGAGGCGTTTTGCCTTTCATAAAGTAATGTTTAATCACCACACGAAATTATTTTTCGTCCATTTCTTGAAAATCACTCGACTTCCTTGATTCACACGAATGCCAAACACAAAGAAATAGACCAATATGGCTGAAACTTGGTATGCGTTCATTCAAGAGATGCTACTAACTAAACATGACCTCGATAGGCGCCGGTGGTGCCATCTCTCGGATGTTGCACGGACTTTTCAAACCAGCCTCGTACATCTGGCAATGTGGAGTTTATTTGACGGATTTTAATCATTAACTGAATTAATTCGGTCAACGCCTAACCTCGAGTTTCAAGCTTTTTAATACCTGCAGGTATGTGGGAAAAGTGAGTGCTAATCAAAGCTATGTTTTTTAAATATCAGAATCGTTAAATGCTTCCTTGGATTGACGAACTGCCATAGCCTCTGCACTATCGAAGTCATTTACTACACCTTTGATGGCCTCGAAATGTTCATTGTAAAATAGTACAGCTTCAATCCATGTTCCCCATCGAGTGACCACTGGTTCGGGAGGTAAAGGCACATTTGGCAGTTTTTCGTTATAGGCGTTATTGCGAGCAGGTGCCTTAAGAAAGACTTTCTTTGATGATGAAATCAGTTTATTTACATTTCCAAACGTGGATCGTACTTCTTCAGCGAGTCGATGGACTCCGTGAGCAAAGCACGTCACATGAATTAAATTTGGAGGGCTTTGGCTGCCTTGATCATATAGGGAGCAGCATCTGAGAGAAATATAAATACTCTTTCATCTGCAGAAGATTCAGGAAATATTTTTTTAATACCCTTATTCACAAATCTGGCGATCGTAGAATAATTTGTCTTGTTAAGTTCTTTGCAGGCCACCAAATAGGAAGAAGAAGGCTCTAATCTTCAATTCGCAATATAACTGTCGGTAGTTTCATCAGCTGAAATCCAAATAATGTCATCCTTAAGTTCATTACGTATTTCTTCCAGAACATGTTGGTAAATTGTTGGTATGTAAGTTTTACGCAGTGTTGATTCGTCTGGTATTTTTTGATTCAAGCAATATTTTCGCAGAAAATTTTTGATTGTAGGATTTGTAAGTTCGTGGAGAGGAATCCATGCTAAAGTGTTTTTTTTGTTTGCCTATAGAAGTGGAATCACTGCTACTTGCTGCTGTTATAAGTTGTTGTCGTGGGCCTTTTTTGCAATCCTGCGATATAATAATAATAATAATAATAAAAACACTCCACGAAAAAACACAGATACCACATAGAACAAGACCACGTAAATAAAAAACAATCATACACCTGGTTACGGGATGGGCAGTTATTCCCTGAGACTGAAGGCTTCTTACTTGCCATCCAGGATAAAGTCATATTAACCAGAAACTACCAAAAGCATATCATCAAAGACCCGACTATTGCAGAGGACAGATGTAGGAAATGCCATCAGCAGAAAGAAACGATCGAACACATAACGAGCGGATGTAAAATATTGGCCGGAACGGAGTACACAGCCAGGCATGATTCAGCTGCCAAAGTAGTTCACCAAGCACTGGCCACAACATACAGACTCATAGAAAACACAGATCCCTACTACAAATACACGCCAACATCCATACTTGAAAATGAAGATTACAAGCTCTACTGGGATATCGGTATCCATACAGATAAAACAGTCTCCGCCAATAGACCCGATATTACTTTTCAGTGCAAAAAAGGAAAAGTCACCTATCTGATTGACATAGCTGTCCCCAACGACACAAACATCCAAGCGAAATACACAGAAAAAATTTCCAAATACACAGACCTTGCAACGGAAATAAAAAGGCTATGGAGACAGGAAAAAGTCATCATTGTCCCCCTCATTATATCAGCCACAGGCCTTACACCAATAACATTCACACCACATTTAGTGCAATTGGGACTCAACACGGACATACACAGAAACATTCAGAAGTCAGTGATTTTGAAAACATGTAACATTGTCAGGTCATTCCTTAATACACAATGGTCCAGCCAAACATGGAACCACATTGACCAAATGTGAGAAAGAAGAACTTTTTTGTAATAATAATAATAGCTTTATTACCCAACAGTTTCCCATTAATAGGGTAAATATTTAGACATTTACATATTCAATGACAGTCTGTAGTAATTGCTTCTTAGTACAACAGTATATATCACTACAAATATGATTAAAATTAGTACACATTACATGAATAGGTGAATTCAATAACAAATTAGTATTAGGTCTGTCACATCTAAAAAACATACTTGATCGTGAGTGTATCCGTGGCACATTGATGTTAATACGAGACAGTATATCCGTGCAATCAATCATATTGTGCAATACTTTATATAGGAATAATATTGAGGCACAAACTCTCCTGATTCCCAGGCTAAGAATATTTGTCTGTTCACACAAATAATCGCTGCTGATTCCCCGTTCAGGATATATTCCATTAATCTTAAAGAACAGAAATTTCAGAAATCTCCACTTTTTCAAGTGAAACTCTATGCACCTCGTACATTGGACTCCAGACAATACTTGCATATTCCAGTTTCGAGCGAACAAAGCAGAAATACAAAATCTTCAATGATGCAATATTAGTGAAACCCCTACAATTCCTAATGATGAACCCGTAAGACTTCATTGCTTCAGAAACTTTCAATGCTATATGCTGAGCAAATGTTAGCTTTGCATCAAAAACAACTCCCAAATCCTTAGCTGTGCTACACCTACTTAAATTATGGTCTTGAATTCTATATTGAAAACTCTATTGACGCTACTCTCCTAGTATATGTTAGAACTTTGCATTTTTGAGCATTTAGATGTAGTTTATTGTCACAACACCAAGAATGCACGAAATTCAACTGGCTTTGTAGATAGGAACAATCCTCAGTTTTTTCTATTGACATAAACATTTTTAAATCATCAGCATAAATTAGCCTGTTACATTTTAAATCCTCGCAAAGGTCATTTATGAACATAATGAAGAGCAAGGGTCCCAAATTTGAACCTTGTGGAACGCCGGAGGTAGCCACAAATCTTTCTGAGTTGAATCCGTTGTAGGCTACAAACTGAGTTCGATTAAACAAGTAAGAACTTATAAGAGCCCTCGCACCATCAGTGAAACCAAAGAAAGACAACTTATTGATGAGAACATGATGGTCGATCCTATCAAAGGCCTTCGAGAAATCTGTATAAATAACATCAACCTGCTCACCATCATCTAATATTTCCGAAATTAACTGTGTCATAACAGTTAGATTTGTTACCTTACTAACAAATCCGTGCTGATAAGGAGAAATTTGATTTTTAATTTGGCTATAGATATGTGCATACAAGACTGACTCAATACCTTTGAGAAGTTACAAAGTAGAACGACACCCCTGTAATTTTCAACATTTCCCCTGTCTCCATTCTTAAAAATAGGACTTAATCTACCTTCTTTCCATCGTTTCGGATAAACACCCTGTTTAATTGATAAATTAAAAATATACTTTAAAGGTCTTACAAGGACAGTCGCACAGTCCCTAATGAGAAACGAGGGAATATTATCAGGGCTAGAGGTCATCTTATTTTTTAATTTTTTCGTGGCTATCAATATTTCACCCCCAGTGATGGGCGAGAATTCCACAATTGTCAACGACGTACTAAGCAAATGACAAGTCCCTGCTGGTTCCGACAGTGCGAAGACACTCTTGAAAAAATCTGCAAACGCGTTAACAATGCCCGACGGAGACTTCAGAATGTCATTTCTATACATCATCATACTGGGAATCCTAGAAGATTTACTTTTGGAATGGACATAACTCCAGAAGCGTTGGGGATCCAGTGCCAGAGAAGCCTGTGTATCCTCCATGTATTTAACATATGACGCTTTAATTTGCTGCTTAGAAATTGATCTTAACCGTCTAAATTCTAGATAATCATTGTGATTACCATATCTCTTGAATTTTTTTGCATGCTTTGCTTTCCTTTTTATATTTTTAATAATATCAGCAGAAAACCATGAAGACTTGTCTTGACATGCTGGTCAATTTGAAACTTTTTTGTGCACGAAACATTTTTCTCGCAAACTCGACAATATAAAACATTTTCGTCGTATGTAAATGTTCCAGGATAATCTCGTACACGTTAAACTTTAACACAACACGTTAAAAATTGCAAAAAGACTACACTGATGCAAACGCGTCAACAATAATGTTAAAACTGATATCTTGTTTTAAAATAAAAATTCGTCTTCGAGAAAATTGTTTATTTGATCCACGCTCAAACAAATATTCTTAGAAACCAACTACTTATCACTTAATATCCCGACCAAGAAACAAAGGAATGAAATACTGTCGTAATTTTGGGTATTCCCTTGGCACTATAACCTAATCGATGTTGAGACTATTGCAGGTAATGTTCCGGCGATAAGATCGGTTCCAGACGGCGACATTAACAATACCCTGAGCAATTCGATTGCCTAGTAATACCGAGAAATATTGTAAATATAGGGAAAATATGCATCATTACTAGATTTTGGGTAAAAATATGCAATAATCGGTGAGAATGGTCTAAATATGCAAATGCATATGAAAATATGCAAATACATATAATCCGGTCTATAGTAATGACAACTGTCGTATGCTGTCATTGCTCCAAAGATTGCAAAATCATAACGCAGAATAAATTATTCTTAATAATTTTATAATGCACATATAAAACAGCGCAGAAAGAAAGGGTAAAAATGGAACATTAAAATTTCATTTATATCTTCCAAAATTGTGAGAACCTTCTCAGCTGTTCCAACTTCCTCTAACTCCTTTATTCCTTCCGGCTTTAAATCTATATGACACCTTACCACGTTCCGCATCCTTAAACGGTATAAAATATTTCTAAACAAAATCCGTAAATTTTCCTTCAGCTTTTATTCAAGTATCATCTTACACAGAACTTTCCAGAATTGCCTTTATTTTGCGTTACAACGAACGAATCTCTCTAAGAGAGAATTTCATTAATTTGGAAAACAAAACCAAAAATTTAGGTTGAAACTGAGTAAGATAGAGGTAAGGAAATATCTACCGTAAATAAAATAATTCTTGCTTTATGTAATTATGGTTTTATTAGCACTTATTTGTTATTTTGCGTTGAATATTAGTGGGGGAATATTATTACATCTTCTCAGCATGTTTTATGCTATTATCGGACGTTGCCTATGATGACTTTATTCACTGCTGTTCTAAATAGAGATGCTGTTGTCATATTAAACCACTGAAGGAGGTTTTTCAACCAAAAGGTTTTACGTCTTCCAGCACCACGGCAATGTTACCCTGCATTACATGTTGTATAATGCTATATTTCTCATGATGTCTTACAGTGGGTCCAAAATGTGATAATTTCCTTATGTTTACTGTTTTTAATATTACTTTTTCTTCCTTCATTCTCCTCAAAACATCTTCATTTCTTAATTCAATCATTTTATTTTCTCGTTAAAAGAAATATTTAATAAAAGAGTTCTCTCAAATATTTTTTAGTGTAGTTAAATTCAATACAGTAGAAACCTGGTTATCTGAAGTAACGTGGGGGGCACCCTCCTCGGATAACTGAAAACTCGGATAATCTGGATTTGTTTTTTATTCATTCAAAAAATAAACACCAATACTTTAAACCGATGTATTAACGTTTTTAACATATAAATAGGTACACACATTATAAAACAGTGAAACAGGTATCTATGCACTTCTGTTTCATATTGCATCTTCTTTTTCTCGCTGCAATGTTTCTCCATCTATTAAGTAGAAGCAAATCCGCTACGGTTGCCTCTGGTCGTTGTTCGATATACCTCAAAGCTTTTTCCAAAGAAGCAAAACCTTCTTGATGAGAGATCTTAGTGGGAGACTGTTCATCCACCGCTGCTTCGTCATCGTCATCGTCATCTGATTTTTCGGTTTCCTGAAAGGCAACAACATCTTCTCTTATCACATTTTCGCAACTTTTTAATTTTTGCTTTAATTCAAATAAACTTTTTTTTTTCTTCTATCTCGCTGTCAAAATTTGAACAGGATATTTCTCCATGGTTTCTCAATTTCAAAGCTAATTCATTTAATGGAGTGTCAGCTTCACTGTCATTATAGTCCTCAAAATCAATAACTTTTGACCAAGATTTTTGAATAGTGGTAGTACGCACAGAATCCCAAGCTTGACTTACCCAGTAAATAATATTTTTCAGTGTAACCTTTCTCATCCCATTGATCCCTTTTCTGTGTATTTTATCAGATGTTCAACATATAAACGCCTATATTTTTTTTTTTAATGTTTTTGAGGATGCCTTGATCCATTGGTTGCATTATGCTGGTTACATTTGGAGGAAACAATTTTACAACAATTTCGCCCACATGAAGTCCTTCTCCAGGGTGGCACGAACTCTTCTTCAAACAAATTAGTAAATAAGGTCGCATCTATCCATGCTCTCTTCTGACTTTTGTAATAGACTGGTAGGGCTTTGGGTGAGATGTCTTTTAAAGCTCTTGGACGTGCAGACTTGCCAATCACCATCAGTGGAATTTTGTGCTTGCCAGATGCATTGGAACATACCATTATAGTTAATCTTTCCTTACTTCATTTGTGCCCAGGAGCTGATTTTTCCTGTCGAGATGCCAATGTTTTTGATGGAAGCATTTTATAATTCAGATCAGTTTCGTCACAGTTGTAAATTTGATCCACAATCATCGATTTGCTTTTTAAAGTTCTGCTTAAACTTCTCAATTGATGACACATCAGCAGAAAGTTTTTAACTACATACAGTTAGTTGTCGTACACGGTACCGTTTTTTCCAGCGGTCAAGCCATCCATAACTGGCGGTAAACTGATCTATCTCTGGGAATTGCCTACTAATCATTATTGCTTTCTGTTGTAAAATTGGACCTGACAGAGGCACACCTTTTGATCTCTGTTGGTTAAACCACATGAATAAAGCTTCGTTAACCTTTTCATAGTCGCCGGTTTTCATTGATTTTCTTCCTGAGGACGAGGAGGCTTGATTTATACACCATTCTTCTATTTTTGTGCGGTTTCTTTTCCAATCTTCAACTGTTACCTCACCTACTCCATAATCTCGTGCAACAACTTTAATTGTCTCTCTTGCTTCAATGCTTCCGATGGCTTTTAATTTTTCTTCAATAGGAACGACGATTCTTTTACGCTTGTTTTGCTCCATTATAATACGACAAACAAAAATTCAAACAAAGCAGTTCGCATTAATTACACTTAACTACCAGAACTCCAACCAAATAAATTATGTGAGTATTCTCGTACTTCTCCGTAGTAAACGCTATAACGCACTGCATTCACGCAAATTTACATGGTGAAAGAGTCCAAAAACGTAAATAGGGGGGCCTGGGGGATTCCCCGAAGGCTCCGACGATTTTAAATGGAAATATGTACATACATATTTTAGAAGCTCGGTTAATACGCAGCATAGACGCGCGTACCTCGGATAATTAGGTTCTTAGATTGGCTCGGTTAATCCGGAGCTCGGATAATCGCAACTCGGTTAATCGGGGTTCTACTGTAGTTACTTTATTTATATTAGCAAACAACACGTTGTATCAATTTTTCTACATTTGTCTTTTGTAGGATATTGCAATTTCCTACAAGAGGAAGACAACTTTTTAACAATTCCTGTATCGAGAATATATATAGAAATTGTGAAAATAAAATGCCAATTAATAACCGTGCGATATATTATAAAACGAAGAAGGTCTCCTAATTTCTTCAAAGTAAAAACCATCGCCATTTTTTGCCAAAGGGAATGAAGTGTACATTAAATTAAGTAATTAGAATTGAATTATTAATTTCATTTTAAAACTCTAAAAGCGTATTATAACTTCTAATTCCCCTCTACAGTTCTTAATTAATTATTTATACGAATGTGTGCTTATTGCCAATTCTTGAATCTCTAATATTTTATATATTCAGAATGATCACTTAGACATTATGATATGAAAGAAATATATTTGGTAAATTGAGATTAACAATTATCTCAAAACGATAGCAGTTTTCTCGAGAAAAATTTCAATAAATAAATAAAAAAACTTTGAATATATGGTAACTAGTGTATAAACTAATATACTTAGTTCGGCGTTTCTGGATCTTTTTTCTGCACTCAAAAAATTACTCGACAAAGGCTTTCAATTCATCTAAGGAAAATTTTCGGTTCCTTAGGTCTTTCTTAAGAGGTTTGAACAAAAAAAAGTAGCGGGGCGCTAAAGTAGAGCTACATGGTGAATTTGTTTACGGGCATGGCAGTAGACCCTATATATATATATATATATATATATATATATATATATATATATATATATATATATATATATATATATATACCATGGCAGCATTCGTCCTAGTTTACGTTTGTTTGTGCGTGTTTAAAATGTCGCCGATAATTGAAAATTCCGCGGATTATGAAATACGCACTGTAACTCGTTTCTTAAATGCAACAGACGCCGAAATTCATCGGCTGATTAGTGAAATGTATGACGAAAACGCTACAAGCGTTGGAATGGTAAGAAAATGGATTAGAGCATGTGCCGTACAAATGTGCACAATGATAGACGAAGTGTATTTTCTGAGAGTGAAGGGTTGTTACTTGCAGATTTTTTACTTCAAGGAGACACAGTAAATGCTTAGACCTTAAATAAACTGCGTCGTACAATCCAAAACAAAAAGCGTACCATGCTCAGTAGAAGGATCGTTTTGTTTCACGACAATGCTCGTTCACAAGTGGCTCATCGCATCCAAGATCGCGTCGCGTCATATTGCTGAGAACAACTTGATCGCTCCCCGTTTAGCCCTGACTTAGCGCCCAGTGCCTACCATTTCTTCCTGCATTTAAAGAAGCACCTTGGTGGGCGGCGCTACGACACCGACGACGACGCCAAAACGGCCGTGCCGTAGGTGTTAACAAACCAGGTGGCAGATTTCTATGAGGAAAAAATAACCGGTCAAGTGCAAGTTGAACTTGCGCAATTAGTGTTCCGTACGTTGATTGCTTTTAAAATAAAAAATTTTGTTACGGAGGTATAAAATGATCAGTGACTTCACAAAACACACCCCAAATGAGTTTTCAACAAAGTTTGATTCGGAACTTTACTGAAAAGTGATGACCTTGAAATTTTTGTTTTTTTTTATATACCAGATAAATTATTAAAGGTAATGCCCACGTGATAATTTTCGTTCAATCTACACCTCGTGGAAAATATTTCAGAATTTTTTCAAAATTTTTTGATCAGTATCTTTCGAGATAAGATGGGGGGACAGCGATTTTGCACGATTTTTTGAAAATAATACAAAGAAACGTGTGCGCAAGTATTACATTATATATATATTTTGGCTCGTGTTTCCACAAGCTTTCATTTGATACCACACTCGATAATCTAACAAAAAAAAAATTTTTCACTTCCAATTTCACCCCCCAAAACTAACCCCTTAAGTCAAAATTTAACTTTCAAAACTACATGGCTCTGATGAGGCCATTAATTCCTATATTATTACCAAATTTCAACTTTCTATGACAAATAGTTTTCGGAGAAAATCGGGCGTGACAGACAGACATCGAAGTCATCTTATAAGTGTTCCGTACGGAACACTAACAATACAGAAGTTTGTCTTACTTGTCTACGACAAGTGCCTTAATTTAGGTGGAAGTTATGATGATTCACAGCAACCCCGTCTTAATTGCACACAAGTTTTAAAGTGGATTTATTAAGATGTAGCAAATATGGATTTTCTGCGACACTTTCCAATTCTTCTTAGCAGGAATGTCGTCATGATTCGCCTAAAGTATGAATATGTCTACATTAAATAAATCGATATCTCTGGTCAATAAATTATATACTTCCACATCGTACTTTAATCATTAAAGACACCTTAAAAGTTAAAATTAAAAAAAATACTTAAGATGAATAAAAAAAATCAACCCTGAATTTTTCGTAATTTCGATGCTGTACAGTCCTGCCATTTATTATTCTGAATAATTTAGCACCATTATGCCGAGAGACCGACAAATTGTCAGCAAGATGAATATTGTGCAGTGAGTTTCTTGTGTAATTTCTGGTTCAAGTCAGCCCCAATTAAGTCTAAGGATTTTCGAGCCTAATTTTCATAGAAATTTCATGTTTGTGTGTATACATATAGTAATAAATTATGGGCCACACGGAGTTCCTCAATGTTGTATGCTTATCTGATTGAGAGATTGGAGTTTGTAGACGAAAATAGAGCTATTATTAATTTAGTATGTCAATGAATTGGAGTTAAGAATATGCCTTGTTACTTGAGATTATTTTAATTTTCTAATTGACGAGTCTGTCAAGAAAGAAATATGGAATGACATAAGGGCACACAATACAAAACTGATTCAAGACACTTTCGACCAGAACAGTAATATGGGAGTATTGAAATCTAAATTATCAAGGGGAAAACACAACTGAGTAAAATAAAAGACGTATACGGCGTAATGATAACCAATAAAAAAGAAATCGCTAAAGTAATAGAGAAATTCTATACTACTCTTTACTTATCAACAACGCCGAACACGGGAGTAAGAACTAAGGTAATGAGTTCCGGATCAGAAAATATCCCCCCCAAGATAATTACAGAAAGCCCTAAAACATGAAAAAGGGCAAAAGCCCTAGCGAAGGTAAAATTATAGCTGAAATGTTGAAGTTTGGAGGACTAACGCTAGAAGAATGTATCTGTATACTCTTTAATAAATGCCTACAGGAAGGAAAAGTTCTGGAAGGCTGGTTGGATGCAGAAATCGTCTTGCTGTTTAAGAAAGGAGACTCAGCAAACATAGAAAACTATAGACCAATAAGTTTATTGTCCCACTTGTACAAACTATTTACAAAAATTATTACCAATTGATTAACATCAAAATTTGACACATACCAACCTGTGGACAGGCTGGTTTCCAAAAGGGCTTCGGCACAAGTGACCATTTGCAAACCATAAAATCCCTTATAGAGAAAACAACTGAATATAATGTACAAACACACCTAACCTTTTTCGACTTCCAGAAAGCGTTTGATACAGTCGAAATTGGTCACATATTAGTGGCCATGGACCGAGCACGCATTAACATATCGATTTGAATAAGACAGGGCCAGCGTTTCTGTACTTATGCAGTGTATTCACGAATCCTTCTGAGGCTAAACTAAAAGAAGGAATATCTATAGGTTCTCAAATCAGGAAACTTTTGGATGATAAAACATTTGAGAGCCATTTGACGGACGTTGAAAAGGCTGCCTGGCATTACTTCAAACTCGTCGTTCGAGATTATTGAAAAAATGACAATTAGCAAGAGATCGTCACAAATTTTTCAGGAATTTGACGGCTACTTGGCGAACACGTTGGAGCAATTTTCCAAATTTTTGCATTTAGACTCTCATTATTGTTTTGGTTGAATCCCCCTAAGAACTTTTCTAATAAATCATCTCTACTTAATGACTCGTAAATGTGTTTAATTGCTGTTTGTACTATCTCAGGTAATGGGGCCTTTTCACATAACGCCACATTCTCGGCAAAGAAGACACTCAGCAATTCCCAAAAAAATTGCAGCGAAATGAATAAAGCAATACGAAAAAGATTCATCACACGTAACATCCACTGATTGTCTCCGTAATTTTTTCGCGGCTGTACTTGTAAATTGAATCTCAAGACTCCATTACTGTAACTGTAGGAGAACATCACTTCTTTTTCGGACGAATATGTAGTTGATATCTTTTTACTTTGAGTCCAATGGAACGACGTTTCAACATTTTTAAAATTTGCGGAAAAATACACTACTGTACACTTTGAAAGACGACAGTCAACTAATGTTAAAGTCATAAACTCCACTAATGGATTGACAAAAGAAATCCGAAACGCAACTGCCGAGAGGCGCGGCATTGAGACAGGTAGCGGTCCCAATCCGACGCCAGGTCACATTTAATGCTATAACTTTGTAATGGAATGGACTTTTCTTAAAAAAATTTTTTGAATAATTCTTAGAAGTATAGAAAATAAAAATCCGTAAAAAATAAATCGAATTTTTGAAAATTCCAGGTGTATGGAACCTCTTAATAATATAGCGAAAGCCGGACCATTGAATATCAATAAATAATAAATTTTAAAAATCTGACAATTTCCACTAAATCGTAACTCATCATTTACAGTCGCCTTTTCTTGAATCCACTATTAATCTTGGATTGCATTTAGATGCCGACAAGCTAAGGCTAGGTTCAAATATATTTAGTAATCAAATACACCTAGTTAACGCCCTCTTTTCTCGTTTTTATAGTGTCTATTTTTTCCAAAATCCTGATTTAACTAACTACTTCTGTTGAAGAAACTATCATGTCGGGAAATACATGAGAGTTTCCATAACTAATCGGCTAAAATACACGATCTTTTGTCCTCCTCCCTCGTTAGAATTTTTTTTAGCATTCTTAACAGAATTGTGAGAAGAAAATGCAAAAACCTCTTGTACGAAACTTAATTAAATTTAATCCTTCAAATCAGAAATTCAGAAAAGAACCCCAGAAATAGCTTTCGGACTTCATTTTCGTCAATTAAGAGATCTCTTAACGGTCTTAATTTTCCCAAATTAAAAATAAAAAATTCATTTTGCCTTTTTCGAGCGTCTTTCTGAAGGAAGGAATAGGTGTTAAATAAAAAAATCCATAAAGTGGTATTTTATTCTTATTATTTATCTTCTTTACGATACTTAATCCAAGTATATCTCAAATAATGACATAATTATTTAAAATGCGATATCAATCATACAAACTTTTGAAAAGATAATATAGACCATTTCTTGGAACTACCAAAGGATATCGGTTAATAAATATAAGAACCAACAATCCACATCTAATATAGAGGTTTATAGAAGGGCGATCTGAAACCTGTTAGGGAAAAACCCCCGAATTCATGAAGAACTATAAGCTGGCTCTTGCACGACAACTGTAGGTTTGCACAGTTCAAGTCAGTATCGAAAGCTGTAGATTCGAACATACAAGTAATTTAGCGCCCTGCTACGTCGTCTGAATGAAGGCAAAGGATGTGTTGAAAGCCTGCTACAGCGGCAAATAAAGTCTCACCCGCTTCAATAAATGCTTCCTTCACAACCAATCCATCATCAAATGGTTTCTTGTGTTTCGCCAATATATGAGATATTTTAAATGACGCGATCGTTGCAGCTTTTGATTGTTTGGCTGCTCTTGTGAACATGGTTTGTTCTTTTTTCAAACAAGTTATCAAATCACGTACTTTTCGTTTTCTTAATTCACTCTGTGACGGAAAATCCTTCTCATAGTTTTTATGAACCATTTTATGATGCCTCTCTAAGTTCCCACGCTTAGGTATTGCAACTGACGCACGGCAAATGAGACAAATGCACTTATCCTTTACCATACAAAAGAAAAATTCTTCCTCCCAATCGTTTTGGACTATTTATTAATAAACTTTGTATCGATGTATCGCCTTCAAGTTACAACTCAGACGACGCCCGAAGTTTCTAGAAAAATCGGCGGGAATCAAAAACGCGGCTTTTCTTTGACAAGTACCGCGCGTTTTCTTTGATAAAGCCGCCTATTGCCGCTAGCAGGGGGTTATTACGATAAAAAAAAGTGATGAGGGGGTTATTCTGGCCTAATTGTGGATCGAATAAATTTTAGTAGTTTATTCATTACATTTTGTTTTAGTTACCTAAAACAAAATCTGTGAATAGTTCTATATCGAAATTTTTTTCTCGAGATCCACTCAAAAAGCACTCGCGATCGACTTGTCGATCGCGATCGACCGTTTGAGCACCCCTGGTGTAGAGAGTAGTTGTATAGAAAAATATATTTTTCGGCCCTCCGAGTTTTCCTTCTCAGCTAAATATATAACTTAAGAAAATACCCTCGTACCACCAAAGTCTAGACAGTCTCCCAGCAGCTGTTATAGCTGAGGCCGAATTACTTACACCATAAAAACCGTTACACTCTACTTAAAGCTAGACTGAACGACCCAACATGCATCCGAAACAATTTCTTTGAAACCCTTTTCGAATAAAAGCGGAATGGATTTTGCCAAATTTGTGTTTTTTCCCCGCATCTTAAGTTTAAAGTTTCGACGTTCGAAGTACAATAGTCTTGTCAGTAAAAGTTTTAGAAAGAATTGGAAACATATTACCGTATTTTTGGTATTTCGTGTTTGTTCCCATGTTATACGTACACCAGAATAATGCTGTTACAGCTAAATCAGACTAAATGTGGCGATATTGTTTGTCGTTTTACGTTTGTTTTTTTTTCCGGTTTCTTTAAATTCAATCTACAGTGCGCCAACAAATTTCTCAAACAACTTACGAGAGCTAGTCTCCAATTAATAATATCTAATAATACATAACAGTTATCATCAAATACTTTATTTTTGCACTGAATGTACGTTTGTTACCTGTTAGCATCATCACGCGCCTTAAAGGTCTAAAGCTGTCTAAAACTGCAGATTCTCAGGTAGTAATTACTCCAGCAGAAACGACTGAGCGGAGCCACGAACAGCCACTGATATTTCGTTTTGTTAATGAATTGTCTTTGCAAAGTTGTAGATAAGTTATCACGCATTATTTTACTCTAGGCTTGATTAGAATTGTTGCAGTAATGTCCTGTATTACTTGAATAATATAATCTATACGAACAAAGTCGTAATTACGTGGTAGCTGAAAATAAAATAATGTTGCCACATATCCCATACACAAGTTTTTAGTTACATTCTAACCACAACTATCGAGATATCGGGAAATTGTACGGAGAGACAACACATATTCAATTAAGAAAAAAACGCTTTTTTATTTCCACCGGAAAATCTAATTGAAAAATTCGATTCCTAAGTGTAATTCTTTCGATTCCCGTCGAATCAAATGCATTGTTCAAAATCTATTATCTAACAATAGACGTTGAAGAATGAGAAAAGCAAAAACTTCTATTGAGCTAATAAAAGTTGTTTTAGTTGGAGATCACAATCTGATGCGGTGGCGTTATCAGAGATATACTAGTGGAAAAAAGTTAACTATATATATATACCAGGTGTACAAGTATGAAATGCGGATTTTTCTTCTAAAAAAAAGATGTTAAATTCGGAAGAATGATAAAAAGTGCTTTATTCAAAGTATGCTCCATCGCCTGTTATACATTTTGCCCATCTTTCGGGCAATTTGTGAATACCACGCCAGTAAAAATCTTCCCCTTTTGCTACGAACTATTTATCGAGCCATTTTTTCACATCTTCGTAAGAACCAAAGCGCTGCTCATCAAGTGCGTGACCCATCAATGCAAACAAGTGGTAATCGGAAGGAGCCAAGTCTGGTGAGTAAGCCGCATGGGGTAGAACTTCCCAGCTGAGTGCTTCCAACGTGTCGCGAACTGGTTTTGCCGTATGTGATGGAGCATTGTCACAAAGAAAAATGACTGTGTGTTGCCTCTTTCGGTATTCTGGCCCTTTTTCAAGCAGCGAACGGTTCAAATAGGTCAATTGTTGTTGCTAACGTTTAGTATTAACCGTTTCCCCAGAACACAGAGCATCGTCTTTCTGCCAAAGCGATTCGGTCTTGCGGTCGATGTGGATGGTGCGCCTGGCTCTACCCATGATTTTTTGCCCTCAAAATAAATCCACTTTTCATTCCCTGTAACTATACGATGCAAAAACGACTTCCTTTTGTACCGAGCGAGCAAAATGTCACACGTGTTTTTGCGGTTTTCCATTTGCCTGTCTTTCAAGTCATGTGGTACCCATCTATCGGTCTTCTGAATCTTTCCCATTTCTCGTAGCCGATTGGAAACAGCTTGTGGACTAACGCCCAATTGCTCGGAGAGTTCTTTTTGTGTTTGCGAATCATCTTCGTCCGATAATGCTTACAATCCACATCTTCGTATTTTTTGGGCGGTTTTCCACGTTCCTTGTCTGCAACATCGAAGTCACCACTTTTGAAACGCCGAAACCATCGTTCACAAGTATCTTGCGTGGAGCATGTTCACCATAAGCTTCTCGACATATTGAAACACAACAACACACTTTTCCAATTTATCACTCGTGCGCATCTGACACTTGTTGATGACACAACAAAATGGCGGTGTCAAATCTTTATAGCACAAACTGCATTGGTGCACCATCTGTTGTCTGAAATCCTCATTTCATACTTGTACACTTGGTATATATATATATATATATATATATATATATATATATATATATATATATATATATATATAATCTCTTTAACGCCCCTTACAAATGAAACTTTCATCCTCTTGCTCTCAGATGGTCCTGGATCTTCTGCAGCTTCTTCAGGGATGTCCATTTCCTCCAAGCTCTCAAGTTCCTGGTAGATGCTGTCGTCTTCAGTGTCTTCTTCTCCTTCTTCGAACTTGTCTTCATCATCCGTCTTTAAGAAGCAACAAAAGAAAGAGAAAAAAAAGACTATAAAAACTTGTTGTTTTAGCAGAATAGTAATAATACATAGGCACTAAATTACCTACTTCTAATTATCAAAAGGTATTATTTAAAAAATACAATCTCAATCATAAAGATGCCAAATCATGCTCTCATGTACAATTTTCTTTCAATTATAATGAAACTATTTACTTATTTGTTTATCTATTTTTTAGAATACTAATAATAATAAAAAAAAAACTCACCAATATCAAAAGTTGCTTCTTGGATTTGTCGGTTCATTTTTGCAAGTTCCTTTTGCACCTTGATTTCTTCAGCTCGAGACAACTTGAGATCCACTCCAGTCATGGAACCTGGGCGGCCCTTCTGCCTCTGTTTCACGAGAAACGCCTTATCTTCTTCCGATTTCATCAGAGCTAAGGCATCTTGTTGAGCAATATCAAAGAGATCATCCAACTTTTCAACAAACTGTTTAAACTTGTTCTTGGCCGTTTTCGATGGTTTCTTCCGGTCTTTTTGAAGAGTTCTCCACTCGGCGTAAAGTTTTTCCAGCTTAGTAATTGCATCTTGCTCATGTTTAGTCGGGATTCGAGCTTTCTCCCAAAAAATGAACACTTCTCGTATTGTAAGTTTTGCTGATTCTCTTACAGTTAATTTCACAGTACGTAAATTATAAAATAAAGCACACAAAACTTGACGATTTGAGGGTAGTTTACAACCGGTGATCTGGTGAATGGGATAGCCCACAAGAAATATTTTACCCTTGGTCCGGCTTTGTACACCTGATGTGGATGCCATTTTAGAGGCCAATAGGTAAATAACAGTTAACTTGGAAAATGAAACAAAATATATTGCAAACTTTAAATTCAATAAAATGTTTTCAAATGTCTTTTAAAATAATACTATAATAGTTATCAAAACAATAACACACACACTTGGAAAATTAAAAAAAAAAAAAAAAACGTTAAAATATCTTCACTAGATAATTGTTCGATCTAACCAGCTCAAAGGCACTTTAGAAACTAAACTGAATAAATAAAAGGTCGGTTGTACGTTGAAGTAAAATCACCATCCCTAAAATAGAAATTAGATTCACCCTCCTTTTTACCTGTCAAAACGGGTCTTTCTTTGGTAAACTAGTCAGGTAATCCCCATATAATAAAAGATTAAATTTGAACAAAAGGCTCTTTATGTTTGAAAATTGAGTTCCAAAATACTTTTTAACAAAAAAAAATGTTAATTCCGAGACACATTATGTAAAAACCCGTAAAATTCTTAGAATATTCCCAAACTGGCTCCTACTGGTACCAGGTCACGTTTTTGGGGCTAAAGGCTGTTGTAACTCAGTTTGACTTAAAATAACAACAATTATGTATAGAATATAAATTTTGAAGAACAACATTAGCTTTCTTTTGAGATATTAAGCGTGTTTCTATTATTTACCGTTCTGGAGTTATGGCTTCATATGTCAGCTTTTTGGCCAAAAATTTGGACGAGCGGCACGGGTTAACGTAGTTTAATCGAGCTCAAATTTCGGCTATCTCAATATCTGGAAAGGGGAATCGTTTTGTGGGGTCCAGGCGAACAAAATTCCTACATCGATTTTTTGCGGTCACCCTAATATATATATATAGGGTGCGGCGCTTAAATTTTGTTCGTCAAAAAACTAAAATGAAAAAAAATCTCTTGCATGTCAGTTGTGTGACCAATCCAGATTGGAATTATGTAATAATAAAAACAAATAAATAATGTTTTATTAAATTAAACCGGATATGTAATTGATCGTTTCTACAGACAATAAAAATATGTTAAATAACTGAATAATAAAGATGGTTGTGAGTGCAAAGCAAGTTTAGAAGTGCTCATTATTAAATTGGTAGGTCATAAAAATCTCTTGCATATTGGGAGGGGGAAGGATGATGCAAATTATCAGGGTCTTGTGATTTATCAGGGCCTTCTGATAAAAAGAGTCCAGTGGTAATACAGGTAAAAGGACAAACAATTAAAAATATTTAGCAATATATTGAGGACTACAGAAGTTGAAAATTATGAAATATATGAACTAAATAGATACTATATACTAATTGTAAGTTTTGTATGCATTTTGGTATAGCTCTATATTGCAAGGTATATTTTAATCAGCTTTAGTTGTCTGGCGAAACTAATGGATGCTGAGGGCTTGTGATAATAATAATATTTTTTCTAATATATTACTAACCAAGCATCTGATAACAGAAACAGTTATTGAAAAGATAAAGAAAATAAGGAAAATTACTATATACAAATTCTCTGTTTTCTATTTAGCGTCATAAATGAGTAATTATTCTAAAAATTATAGCAACAAGTTGAAATTATGAAAGTTAATGAGTGTATTTATACAGAAAGTGATCATATAAATACAAAATATAATTCGGTAATTTGTAATGTCATACAAAATATGAAGCATATTATTATTCAGGATTCTTTTTGTAGGTCTATATGCCACATGAAAAGTAAAACAATTTGTACGAAAATTTATGGAAATACGCTTATTTTACAGTCCAAGATAGGAAAAAAAAAGGTGGGCCGGAAACGCCCAATTTTCGAGATCAGGGTGTTAAATTTATATCAATGTAACCTCCCTCAGCTGCAATGATCGCCGCCATCCTTGACCTGAAGCGCTCGCACGCTCTCTTTAAATCAGTGCTGTCCATATTGGCAAATGCTGCTTCGATAGCGGTGCGTAAAGATGCCACATATCTGTCTGGACTTATTAGTAACTCTTTCGATTACGCTCCAAACACATTAATCGAGGGGGTTCAAATCCGGGCTATTGGAGGGCCAGAACCCTTTAAACCAGAACATGTTCACGTTTTTCGATAACCAGATTTGGACTAAATGGCTCGTGTATGTCAGTGTGCTTTCTCAGAAGCATTATATTTAGCAATCTCGTACACAGTTGATCTCGGGTACCCAAAGAAGCGATTTATTTCAGTCGCCGAATGTCCAGCGCGAGGACTTTCGATAATCGCGGCTCTTCGGTTATACTTCGCCCGTGTTCGCAACGGCTCGGCCATTTCGAAGTATGTGGCTTTTACGAAGTATGAGGCTTTCACTAAAACGACTAAGATGTCGAAAATATTTATTATTTAGTAGGATATCCTTTTGCGTCAATCACTGCTTGACATCTTCTGCCCATAGAGTCAATAAGCCTAGCACAAAAATCGGGTGGAATTTTTTTCCCATTCTTATTTTAATGCGATCCAAAGTTCGTCCCGGTTTTTTTATATTTCTTTTCCTAACTTGTTTATCCAGATACTGCCAAAGATTCTCTATCGGGTTCAAATCAGGTGAATGTGAAGGCCAGAGCATCACCCTAATCCTTTGTTCAGAAAACCAATTTTTGGCCAAGCGAAATGTGTGTTTTGGGTCATTGTCTTGTTGAAAAATCCATGACAGTGGCAAATCTTCTTCATAAGGAATCAAATTATTTTCCAATATCTCAAGATACATTTGAGCATCCATTCTGCCATTATCTTTGCCAATGGCCCCGTACCACATCGTCGAAAATAACCCCATACCATGATAATAATATTAAATGTAAACAAAGTAAAGATTGGTTCTCACCAAAATTAGGAAAAGAAAAACCGAATCACACCTTCCAGGACTCGAATACGAGGCTGGTTTGAAAAGTCCGTGCAAAGTCCGAGAGATGGCACCACCGGCGCGTATCGAGGTCATGTTTAGTTAGTAGCATCTCTTGAATGAACGCACACCAAGTTTCAGCCATATTGGTCTATTTCTTTGTGTTTGGCATTCGTGTGAATCAAGGAAGTCGAGTGATTTTCAAGAAATGGACGAAAAAGAATTTCGTGTGGTGATTAAACATTACTTTATGAAAGGCAAAACGCCTCAGGAGACTAAAGAGAAGCTTGATAAACATTATGGTGACTCTGCACCTTCGATTAGAACAGTTTATAAGTGGTTTCAAAATTTTCGGACTGGCCATATGGGCACAAGTGACGCTGAATGTTCTGGTAGGCCTGTGGAGGTTACGACTCCAGAAATCATTGATCAAATCCATGATATGGTGATGGATGACAGAAGAGTTAAGGTGCGTGAGATTGCTAGTGCTGTGGGCATCTCGAGTGAACGGGTACATAATATTTTGCATAAACATTTGGACATGAGAAAGCTATCCGCAAGATGGGTGCCGCGATTGCTCACGCTTGACCAAAAACGGAATCGTGTGAAGTGTTGCAAGGATGGTTTGCAGCTGTTCCAGAAGAATCCGGAGGACTTTAAGCGTCGTTTCGTCACTGTGGATGAAACATGGATACATTACTATACTCCTGACACCAAACAACAATCTAAACAATGGGTTACCAAGGGGGAATCTACTCCAAAAAAGGCGAAGACCGTTCCTTCGGCCGGAAAGTTTATGGCGACTGTCTTTTGGGATTCGCAAGGGATAATCCTCATCGACTATATGGAAAAGGGTAAAACTATTACAGGTGAATATTAATCACCGTTATTGGACCGTTTGAAAACCGAGCTGCAAGAAAAACGCCCGCGATTGGCCCACAAGAAAGTCCTTTTCCATCACGACAACGCACCAGCAGTTGTGGTCGCAAAATTAATGGAAATAGAATTCCAACTCGTTTCACATCCCCCCTATTCTCCAGACTTGGCTCCCTCGGACTACTATTTGTTCCCCAATTTGAAGAAATGGCTGGCGAGACAAAGATTTTATTCAAACGAGGAGGTGATTGCAGACACTAATGGATATTTTGCAGACTTGGACAAATCCTATTATTCGGAAGGGATCAACAAACTAGAACATCGTTGGACGAAGTATATAAGCCTAAAAGGAGACTATGTCGAAAAATAAAAAAGGTTTACCCCAAACACATAAGTAGTTTTTATTTTTGCACGGACTTTTCAAACCAGCCTCGTATATATATATATATATATATATATATATATATATATATATATATATATATATATATATATATATATATGTATATGTATACAGTAGAACCCCGGTTATCCGAGGTAACGTGGGGGAGGCATCCTCCTCGGATAATTGAAACTCGGATAATCCGGATTTGTTTTTTATTCATTCAAAAATAAACACCAATACTTTAAACCGATGTATTAACGTTTTTAACATATAAATAGGTACATACATTATAAAACAGTAAAATAGGTATCTATGCGCTTCTGTTTCATATTGCATGTTCTTTTTCTCGCGGCAATGTTTCTCCATCTCTTAAGAAGAAGCAAATCCGCTGGGGTTGCCTCTGGTTGTTGTTCGATATACCTCAAAGCTTTTTTTAAAGAAGCAAAACTTTCTTGATCAGAGATCTTAGTGGGAGACTGTTCATCTACCGCCGCTTCGTCATCGTCATCGTCATCGTCATCTGATTTTTCGGTTTCCTGAAAGGCATTCGTTATTTCTTCAGTACTCATTTCTTCTTCTAAATTATCTGCTGTAATCCATTCAACAACATCTTCTCTTGTCACAGTTTCGCAACCTTTTAATTTTTGCATTAATTCAAATAAATTTTTTTCTTTTTCTTCTATCTCGCTGTCAAAATTTGAACAGAACATTTGTCCATGGCTTCTCAATTTCAAAGATAATTCATTTAATGAAGTATCATCTTCACTGTCATTATAGTCCTCAAAATCAATAACTTTTGACCAAGATTTTTGAATAGTGGTAGTACGCACAGAATCCCAAGCTTGACTTACCCAGTAAATAACATTTTTCAGTGTAACCTTTCTCATCCCATTGATAATATCCTCCTTTTCTGTGTATTCTAACAGATGTTCAAGATATAAACGCCTATAATTTTTTTTAATGTTTTCGAGGATGCCTTGATCCATTGGTTACATTATGCTGGTTACATTTGGAGGAAAAAATTTTACAACAATTTCGCCCACATGAAGTTCTTCTCCAGGGTGAGAGGGGGCATTATCCATTAACAAAATTCCTTTAATAGAAAGACGGTTTCTGTTCAAAAATTTAGTCACAGATGGCACGAAATCTTCTTCAAACCAGTTAGTAAACAAGGTCGCATCCATCCATGCGCTCTTCTGACTTTTGTAATGGACTGGTAGGGCTTTGGGTGAGATGTCTTTTAAAGCTCTTGGACGTGCAGACTTGCCAATCACCATCAGTGGGATTTTGTGCTTGCCAGATGCATTGGAACATACCATTATAATTAATCTTTCCTCACTTCTTTTGTGCCCAGGAGCTGATTTTTCCTGTCGAAATGCCAATGTTTTTGATGGAAGCATTTTATAATTCAGACCAGTTTCGTCACAGCTGTAAATTTGATCACATGTGTATCCACAATCTTCGATCTGCTTAAACTTCTCAATTAATGACACATCAGCAGAAAGTTTTTCACCAAATACAGTCAGTTGTCGTACACCGTACCGTTTTTTCCAGCGGTCAAGCCATCCAGAACTGGCGGGAAACTGATCTATCTCTGGGAATTGCCTACTAATCATTATTTCTTTCTGTTGTAAAATTGGACCTGACACAGGCACACCTTTGATCTCTGTCGGTTAAACCACATGAATAAAGCTTCATTAACCTTTTCATAGTCGCCGGTTTTCGTTGATTTTCTTCCTGAGGACGAGGAGGCTTGATTTATATACCACTCTTCTATTTTTGTGAGGTTTCTTTTCCAATCTCCAACTGTTACCTCACCTACTCCATAATCTCATGCAACAACTTTAATTGTTGTCTCTCCTGCTTCAGTTCTTCTGATGGCTTTTAATTTTTCTTCAATAGGAACGACGGTTCGTTTACGCTTGTTTTGCTCCATTATAATACGACAAACAAAAATTCAAACAAAGCAGTTCGTATTAAATACACTTAACTACCAGGACTCCAACCAAATAAATTATGTGAGTATACTCCTACTTCTCTGTAGTAAACGCTATAACGCACTGCATTCACGCAAATTTAGATGCTGAAAAAATCCAAAAACATAAATAGGGGAACCCCTCACACGGGCCAGGGGGATTCCCCGAAGGCCCCGACGATTTTAAATGGAAATATGTACATACATATTTTAGAAGCTCGGTTAATACGCAATATAGACGCGCGTACCGCGGATAATCAGGTTCTTACATTGGCTCGGTTAATCCGGAGCTCGGATAATCGCGACTCGGTTAATCGGGGTTCTACTGTATATATATATATATATATATATATATATATATATATATATATATATATATATATATATATACATATATATATATATATATATATATATATATATATATATATATATATATGTATATATATATGTATATATTGATGACATATGTAGCCAGTACGTGCATTTTCTATTTTTCGTTGAATTATTATTGTTTAAATTAAATATAAATGAACAAACAATTATTATTACAGTTCGAAACTTAAAATTTTGTGGATTTTTAAAGCTATTTTAAATCTCTGGACCACAGTGAAACATAGTGAATACAATATACCAACAAAAGGCGAAATATGACTTAAAGTCAGTATACCAAATTGGAGCTATTAGAGACATAATAACATAAGTCCCAAAGTGGACGTGATGGGCTTAGAATCTACAAATTTTATATACTTCCAATAATATTATACAGTTTTAAGCGTAACTATTTAAAATCAAACATTCAAGGGTAGAAAGGGTTGCCGAAGATGTTTAGAGGGGTGCGTTCGGAAATATCGTATTGTACGGCCTATTCAAGATTCGTGGAGGCAAACGCAACGGTCTGAAAATTATGTTATCTTTTCATTATTTCCGATTTTGGGAGAAATAATATATGAAGGAAAATGTTAAGTTTTAATTGCAAATATCTTCGAAGTCATTCCTCTGTTTAATTGTTTTTGTGATTATTATTTCACAATTAAACTCTAACCGTTTAAAATATCGAGTTGTTATACTTAAATAAACTTGCCGTGGTGAATTGAAACGCCTTGTAAAAAACAAGGTAAATAACCTTTTTTGCAAGGACAATAATTTATTTCTCAAAATAATCTTCATTGAACTTAATACATTTGATCCAGCGAGATTCCATTTCTTTCATTTCATAAGAAAAAAAAATGTTTTGAACCTCGCATACTTCTTGTTTACAGCACAGCTAACCGACGATAATTTTTTCTTCCAAGCCAATTTTTGAGGTTAGGAAACGTTACTTAGGGGTGGGGAATAGGGTGGGTAAGGAACTATTTCGAAGCTCAGCCCGTTCACTTTTGCCATTGCGACGGGGCAGGTTCATTATTCTAGTGATGGAGCATTTTTTGGCGCTAATTGTGATCACCTCTGCTTCAACTGATTATGCAAACGGTCAAATAACGTTGCGTAATAAGAGTTAGTCACCGATTTACTCTTTTCTAAATAGTCAATCATGATCGGGCCCACCGCTAGCCATCTGAACCTACTATGCTCCTACCCAGAAATTTTCTATAGCTGTCTCCATCCCCATCCTATTTTCCCTGCCTGTAATTTGTACAAAACACTTTTAATTTTGTTAAGGGTGTGTAAAACAGCAAAGAATCGCCTTCTAAAGTCAAACAATTTATTGTCATTTATGTTTATGACGTAGAATTTTCAAAAATATTTGTCTAATAAAAAATAGGTACCAGTATAAATAGGTCTTGATAAATTAGTAATTACTGTGACAACTAATATCGTCATATGTCAGCTTATACTGGAAATTTATAGTCGGCGCTATGCTCGAGTGTACTAAAGATTTTGCCAATTGAAATCATACATGAAATCTTAGATATATTGGGTACCAGACAATATTTTTTTTTATTACTTAATTATATGAATTAATGAATATAATACTTAGGCTTTAAAGTTTTTGGTCTGACACATAGATGTCGCCCTTTTAAAAAAAATCAATATGATTTTTAGGAAGTATCAACCTTCAAACGATACGTGGCAAAATTTTATGACATTTCTACGATTAGTTTACAAGTTACAGTGGTTTTAGTGACGCTGCTTTTTGATATTTTCAATACAATGGAAAAAATCGAATTTCGTGTGTTGATTAAATATTGTTTTTTGATGGAAAAAAATACTGTTCAAGCTAAGCAATGGCTTGATAAGTGTTACGGTGACCCGGCCCCTGGAAAATCACTCATCATTTACTGATGTGCTGAATTTAAACGCGGTAGTACATATACAAATGATGCTGAACGCCCTGAACGCCCAAATGAGGTGGTTACGCCGGAAAACCTCAAAGAAATCCACAAAATTGTTTTGAATGATCGTAAAGTGAAATTGCGTGAAATAGCTGACACCCTAAAGTTATCAAAAAAACGTGTTGGTCATATTTTGCATGAACATTTAGGTATGAGAAAGCTCTGTTCGAAATGGGTACCGCTCACAGTGGACCAAAAACAACAACGTGTTGATGATTCTGAGCGCGGTTTGGACCTACTTAAGCGCAATGAAAATGATTTTTTCATGTGATATGTGACAATGGATGAAACACGGATCCACCACTACACATCGGAATAAATCGGCAGTCAGCTGAGTGAAGAGCAGCCGGTGAAAGCCGCCCATAGCGACCAAAGACACAACAGTCGGTTGGGAAGGTTTTGGCCTCTGGATTTTGGGATGCGCATGAAATAATTGTCATCGACTATGTCGAGAAAGGGAAAAACCATCAATAGCGAATATTATATAAAGTTGTTGGTGCGTTTGAAGACAGAAATCGTAAAGAACCCCAGCCCCAAATGAACAAGAAAAAAGTGCTCTTTCATCAAGACAATGCACCCTGTCCCAAGTCAATGGTTACGATGGCAAAATTGCATGAATTGAAGTTCGAATTGCTTTCTCATCCACCGTATTCTCCAGATTTGGCCCCCAGCGACTATTATCTATTCGCAGACCTCAAAAATTGCTCGCGAGAAAGAGATTTGGCTCCAATGAAGAATTCTTCTCCAAAACTGAGGCCTATTTTGAAGGCAAATACAAATCCTTCTACAAGAATGTTATAGAAATGTTAGAAGAGCATTGAATTGATTGTATCGCTTTTGAAGGAAACTATATTGATGAATAAAGTCGAATTTTGCAAAAAAATGTGTTCTAATAGCTAGACCCAAAAATTTTCAGGCTACGTGTTAATTTATGTATATAAAATATTGTTATAATTTCAGAGCTGGAGAAGAGGATTCCTCTCACAGCGCAGACGCCTTACTGCGCAGAGCTGGAGGAGCTGCAAGAATTGCTCCACTTCCCCGAAGAAGTCGCTCTGCGATTGGCCGACACCGAATATCAACTATTTTATCAGGTAATATAATATTAAAATAGAATAATTAGTACTACTCAGTATATATCACCACTACACCAAACACTTTATTTTTGCACTCGACGCGCGTTTCGCTAAACCATGTTAGCTTCATCAGGAGCGATGATTGACTAAAGCTAAACTACAAATCTACCTATTTATACTTAGCCTAACCCTTGAACGCGTAGATAATCTTATCGAATCTGGCCCTTATGAAAAGGTAATAAGAAATCTATTACCGAGAATGATATCAGAGGTTAAAAATTCTTTAAAAAAATGTAAGAACCTTCTCTCCGATTCGCTCAAATTTAAATTAAGTGTGAGTAATCCGACCATACCAAAATTGTATTGCTTACCCAAAATTCACAAACCTGGAAAAGCAATGCGACCCATTGTTTCATCGGTCGGATCACCCACATATTTAATATCCAAATGGTTATCAAAAGAACTTGAGAAGTTACCGTTAAATACTTTCGCAGTGAAGAATTCCTTAGAATTCATTATTAAAAAAAAAAATCTAGTTCTTAATGAAGGTGAAGTCTTAATTTCTTTTGATCTTAGTTCTTTGTTCCCAAGTGTGCCAATTCCACAAACTTTACAATATCTCGAAGAATTACTTAGAATGAATGACTTTGAAGACGAAATTATTCGTGAATACTTAACATTATCTAAACTTTGTATGGAACAAAATTATTTCCAATATAACAATCAATTTTATGTTCAGAAAGAAGGAACAGCTATGGGTAATTGCTTATCACCTTTCATAGCCAATTTATTCATGAGTAAGTTTGAAATCGAAGCCAGTCAAGAATTCGTATATTTCCCAAGGGTATGGTATAGGTATGTGGATGATATTTTCGCGATTTTTGATACAAAGAAAGCAAATATTGATCATTTTGTTTCTAAATTAAATAGCCGGTATGATTCCATTAAATTCACTTACGAAGTTGAGAACAAAGGACAATTGCCTTTTCTAGATATTTTAATTATTAAAAATAATAATAGATTAGAATTTGATATCTATAGGAAGGACATAGTAACAGATAGATATGTTCCTAATGATTCATTTCATTGCAAACAACATAAATTAGCCTCATTACATTTTTTACTTCATCGTTTGGTCACTTTCCCTCTGAATAGAGTAAACTTTAATAAAGAAAGGAATCGTATTAGAAATATAACTAGAGTTAATGGTTATGACGATGACTTAGTAAATAAGCTAATAAATAGACATAAGTTTAGGTTTAATATTCAGAATTCCACCTTTTTTACACGCGAAGAAAATAACACCAAGTATGTCTCCATACCATATAATCCGAAATATAGCAAGGGACTCAATAAGGTATTTAATAAGGTAGGCCTCACCTTAGTCTATAAGTCATCAGACAATCTGAGGAATATCTTAGGAAATCCCAAAGATAAGATTCCTAATTGTGAGAAAAGTGGAATTTATGAAATTAGTTGTAATGATTGTGACAAAAAGTATGTTGGGCAAACTAAAAGGTCAATTAAAACAAGATTTAAAGAACACTTAGCACACTTAAAATACAATAGAACAGAAAAGTCTAGCATTGCCGAACATGCCCTTGAAGCTAATCATACTGTAACATTAGATAATCTAAGATTAATAAAGGATGTATCTGATAGGAGATTGTTGAACGCATACGAAAGTATGGAAATCATAAAATGTAAAAGTAGTTTAAATAAAGACAGAGGGCCTATTCCTTATAGTCCCCTCTACTGGTTACTTGACCGGAACTGATAGCCTTGCCTATCTCATTAGTTCCGCTTGAGTAATTCAAGGGTTAGGCTAAGTATAAATAGGTAGATTTGTAGTTTAGCTTTAGTCAATCATCGCTCCTGATGAAGCTAACATGGTTAGCGAAACGCGCGTCGAGTGCAAAAATAAAGTGTTTGGTGTAGTGGTGATATATACTGAGTAGTATCATTGTGCCAAGATTCCACATTCCCAACTTAGAATAATTAGTGCCAAAAAAAGAGTTGACATAACTTTTCTTCCTTTGTAGCTATAGATCTAGCTACAGTCTGTCAAATAAGAACGTGTCCGCGATAATTCATTTTTGGTAGATACGTTTCTAGCGATTCAACAAAAACTCGGTAGAGGGAACCTCTGTCTACGACGCATTTTAGTAAAAGTATCAGTCGATTCCGAACTTTCGTCGAAATCACGTAAAATCCAAAATGAGTCACTTTTTTTGAGCGTCGGTTCGAGGCAGTCTTTGCTTGTTCCCATCCAAAAGGGCCTAAAATTCCGCGGTCACTAAATATATTAAAAAGTCGATGTCGTTTGTGAAGAAGTGAGTAAATCATTTTAACGAGACGAAAAAACGTCGACGAATTGCCAATCGCTCGGTAGGCAAAGTCAATCCGAGAATCGAAAAACGAATCGTGTCTTTGTTTTCACGGGACCCGAATTTGACACCGCGTCAGGGAGCGGCAAAATTAAGAATGGTTTGAATGTGTCCCATGAGACCATTCCACAACATCTTCGTGCTCATGATGTTAAATTCCGAAGCACGATGAAGAAAACTTTGCCGGGTGAAAATCACGTTGCGAAGCGGCTGGTTTAGGTTCACGATAAGATACTAGGAAGGAAGACTTTGAGGAATTTGACTCAGTTGTTTCGCGAGATTTGAAAAATTTGCAGAGCATGCAGAAAATCTCGTCAACAGCATGCCTCGAAGATGCTAGGCGATTCTTGATGCAGGAAGCGTTTGGGCAACTTATTAAGGTAATTGCGCCGTTCTTTAGCACACCCAAGAATACATTGGTGGCAAGAAATATTTTCGAAACACATTTTTTCAAGAATAAGAGCGGTCACGTTCTTATTTGACAGACTATACATCTCATCACCGACATAAGTCAATATCTAACTCGGCAGTGGCTATTCTCTGCCGAACCAAATTATTTCTTATATAAAAACTAATTTAAAACGAGCGTGATTCTAAAAACATTTAGAAACAAATTAAAAAATAAGGTACAAAGAGTCGAATTTGTTTTATTTCAGCCAACAAAACTGTACTATCATCGACTCGAACTATATAATAAAAGTAAACCTCGACAAATCTGACCTACTTACAATCCTACCACAAATAAATATCAAGAGTCTAATTCAGTTGCAAAAGTTATTCTAACTTAGAATCGCGCCCTAAAAAGCTTTTACAATGCAATAAACGGGATTCTGGATTCGGGATCATTCGGGATAATCGACAAAAGTTTTACTTTTATCTGGGTCTCCACATTCAGAGAGACATGATTAATTACTCCCCAAGTGGGTTTTCGGGACGATTTCAAATAATATAGAAGATTTCTGAAAACTATGGGGAATTGTTGGTACTAGTGGGGGTTGCATTTAATTTCTCTCAAGATAAGTGGGTGGTGAAAAATTAAAGAAAATGAGAAATGTTTAGGATAACACAAAGCTGGTGTTTTATCATCATTTAAGGACTCGTCTTTCGGTCGCCGGAATTTGCAGCTATTTGACTATGAGACGGTGAGATATTTTTGGAAGAAAAGCCTGTCGAACCTGCCATTGGAAATTGGGGGTTGTAAAAAATTATCGGCCGGCTTCCATACTTCTCCATTTATGACCGCAAACTATCCCCAGGAGAGAATACGAACTCTTTGCAACCTTGCACGCTAATCTCAACACAATTCAATTATGAAGACGCTCTGAGCTGAAAGGTCTTCGACCATTTTGATGACGTGAAGGGTATCTTCGAGGAACAGAGGATCGAGAATGGATACTTCAATTCATGTGCTTGATTTTTCGTGTGCTAACATCCAGATCTCGCAGTTCCTCTTTCGTCCATTTCATCATCCTAAAGAAACATAAAAGTACTGGTACAGTCAGCATGTATATAGTACAATGTTTCTTCAGCATTTAAATGATATAGAATGTTTCCATCTAACAACTGGATGTAACAGATGTATCAAATCCAAATTCCATACCAATTTTCTGTATATTCATCAACTAATCTAAGTGACTGAGTTACGTCTTGTCGTCAAACAGTTTGAGGTCATCAATATAAAATAGATGAGTGATCTTATGTCTGTAATTTACTGATGGGCCGCGTCCGTGACCTTCCAAAATATTATTCCTTGGTCATTACATTTGGCGGTTTTTAAACACTTTTTGATTCGAAACGACGACTGAGTTTTGTAGCAGAAATGATGATTAAATACGACAAAGAACGTTATTTTCTGAATCATATATTATGGACAGACGAAAGTCATTTTGTCATCAACGGCAAACCTAACAGAAAAAATAATCATTACTGGACTGACGAGAATCCATACAGCGTTAATCAAATTCAGAATCAAGGCCATTATGGCGTTAATGTATGGTGTGGGATAATTGGGAGACATTTGGTTAGACCATACTTTTTTGAGGGAACACTAACTGAAAATAGATACTTTAATTTCTTGGTTAATACTCTACCAGTTTTATCAGAAAATTCTCAGTCAGTAATATGTGGTATCAATACGACGGAGTACCACCTCATACAACTGCTGCATTTGAGGTATGGCAGAATTTAGTCATAGTAAAACAAATGAAGGAACACTTATATCATTAATTATGGGAGGAAAAATTCCAGATACACCAGCTATGAAATGGGTAGAATATTATTAGATAGATAGGTTACATGTAAAAGTACACATTGTAGTTCTTTGTCTCCTGGCCATAGAATCTTAATAAGTCCAAAATAGTAGGTGCAATAACAGACAGCTACCTTGCTTTCAATCACAACTAATTAAATAAACATGTAATTAGTTTAATGTTTTATTTATTGTGTAAAGTAACAAAATAAACATAAAAATATTCACTTTAGTTTTGCTTGAAAAAAGAAATAAGTACCTGAACTTCCAGTATCTCCAGGTTCTAACTGTTTTATAACTGTACTTCTTTCTTCTAAATCGTTTTCACTTTCTTCGACTACCATCCTTCTTTGTTCCTTGAGAATATATGGTTGTTCTACAGTGTTAGATGTTCGTTTTCTTCGATCAGATTGGCATTCAAATCTTGTGGGAATACACCCTGGTTTCATGCGCACTTGTGACACTGAACCCATCACATGGTACTGAATGTAATTCTCCATATCATTTGGCAACTGGAACAAAAATAAGGTATCCATTAAATAAACAATAGTGGATGATAACATTAAAGAAATAAAACCTAACCTAAACAGTGATATGACTATCTAAAGCAGAGGTTTTTTGTTTATGGGTCTAGCTCACGTGCTGCAGGGAAGTCCCTAAAGCGCTCCAGGAGCGGCACGAGTGTGGAAAAAGCGATTCACGTTGTTCTTGAATCGCTGTAAATTGTACTCGGTGGGAAACACAGCGCTGGGCAAATTATTCCAAAGGGATGACGTTCTCCATATAAAAGATTGCTTGAAAAGCGTTACGGATGCGAAGCACCACCGCGACGTGTATTTCTAACATGCACCGCTTTGGGAGGAATTAAGCGGGCTACATCCTTCAAACACTTTCCATGAAAATACTTGTAGAACGGACTCAAGTCGCCAACCGTTCTTCGATGTTCCAGCGAATCAAGGCCGCCGGTCAATTCCGGGTCCCCAATCAGACGGACCGCTCTTCTCTGAACAGAATCCAACAAATGCAGTGTGTGTTTGGGAGCGGAGCCCCAAACGTGGGAACAGTATTCCATAGTTGGTCGAATTTGGGCTTTGTAAAGAATTAACAGGGGTGTAAAGCTTTCTGGTTCTAAATAATATTCCCAACTTTTGAGAAGCTCTCCTTGCTATGCCTGCAACATGTTCATGCCAAGACATATTTGTTCCCAAACTAACGTCCAACAAATTGAGCGACGATGCTAGGGGAATGGAGTGCCCCGACATAACTATGTCGGGTTCAGCAACGTTAACTTTTTTAGAAAAAACTGCCGCTTGGGTTTTTGCAGCGTTAAATTCCACTTGGTTACTGTCACCCCAAGATAGAATTTCTTCCAGGTCTTTGTTAAGTTGAACGACCTCCTGCTGTCTGCGGATATTCGCCTGAGCAGCCGATGTCCGAGCGTTCAAGGTGAATGAAGAGTACTGTCATCTGCAAAGCTGTAGATTGGATTCCCGGTCTTTTCCAGCAGATCGTTAATGTAAATGAGAAAGAGAGTAGGAGACAGAATGGAGCCCTGGGCACCCCCGCGTCGATAGTGAAGGTGTTAGAAAGAAATCCGTCGACAGCCACTCCTAAAGAACGCTCTCTGAGGAAACATGAGAGCCACAAACAGAACGTTTCAGACATACCATAAGAGCGCAACTTAGCCAACAGTCCATCGTGCCAAACACGGTCGAATGCCTTGGATATGTGAAGAGCAATCGCTCGAGATTCTCCAAAGTGTTCAATTGCGTTGTTCCAAACATGTGTTACATAAGTCAGAAGATCTCCTGTTGATCTATATTTACGAAAACCATATTGGTGATCGCTAATAATATTGAATCGTTCAAGATATACTATAGGTTTTTTCTATTTGAATTAATAAGTTACTAAGTACGTTCTGTCTGCGTCTGCTTTCGGGTAATGTTGTTTGTGTAAGTTATTGAACATTTTTATATATTTTTAACAACATTTCTATAAACCAAATCTCTTGTAATAAATCCTGCAATAAATCAAACATCTTTGCAAAAAAAAAGATTTACCGTCCCAAGACGGACAAAAAAACCATTTAAGTAATCCGTGTCCTTATTTCGTTATAACAAAGCTTTTTATCTGTATATTTGTGCTTTGGGTCTGAAGCCGAAACTAAAGTTGAAGCTGAAACCTTTTAAACGTCGCATTTTTATTCTCTGACCGAAACAGCTTTTCAATTCCATCGGTTAGGAGCTCATTATAAAACACAGCTCATTCGACAAAAAATAAATTGGTTGAGCCCAATAAGACAATAGGAATGAGAGGAAAAAAAGGGGGATTTACTTCATTCAGAAGGTGCTTTTTGATGCATGACGTAATTACTTTCTTTTCGAATCGGTACTAATAAGGGAATTATAATATCTACGGAAACAGGGATTCGAAATAAAAAGGATTTATTAATATTTACGAATAATTAGTGATAATGGTCGATGAGAATGATCTCTTTGGTCAGTCCTTCAAAGCGATATATTAATTGTATCCTGGTCAAAATTCTCGGCATCATAAATAATAATTTTTTAAGCGACAAAATTTTGATGATTCTTCTTTTGTTAATTCCCTTCTAAAGATAGCCCTAAACGGTAATGTCCATGAGTGAACAATCAGGCAAGGTATGCCATTTATAACAAAGATCCATAAGAAACTTAATTAGGTGCAGTAAGGACAAGTAGAAAACACTGGGCAGATTTTCTAACCCTGTCTTATGGAAAAAAATAACCGTATCCCGCGTCCGTGCAATGTCGCGAAAAGCCTGAATGATCGCGCGTGTTCTGCTAGTAAAACCGGTTTTGGAAACGTAACGGTGTTGTCACTTATATTTGTTAATTTCAATATCAGGTTATATATATATATATATATATATATATATATATATATATATATATATATATATATATATATACAAGGCTGGTTTGAAAAGTCCGTGCAAAGTCCGAGAGATGGCACCACCGGCGTGTATCGAGGTCATGTTTAGTTAGTAGCATCTCTTGAATGAACGCACACCAAGTTTCAGCCATATTGGTCTATTTCTTTGTGTTTGGCATTCGTGTGAATCAAGGAAGTCGAGTGATTTTCAAGAAATGGACGAAAAAGAATTTCGTGTGGTGATTAAACATTACTTTATGAAAGGCAAAACGCCTCAGGAGACTAAAGAGAAGCTTGATAAACATTATGGTGACTCTGCACCTTCGATTAGAACAGTTTATAAGTGGTTTTAAAATTTTCGGACTGGCCATATGGGCACAAGTGACGCTGAACATTCTGGACGGCCTGTGGAGGTTACGACTCCAGAAATCATTGATCAAATCCATGATATGGTGATGGATGACAGAAGAGTTAAGGTGCGTGAGATTGCTAGTGCTGTGGGCATCTCGACTGAACGGGTACATAATATTTTGCATAAACATTTGGACATGAGAAAGCTATCCGCAAAATGGGTGCCGCGATTGCTCACGCTTGACCAAAAACGGAATCGTGTGAAGTGTTGTAAGGATGGTTTGCAGCTGTTCCAGAAGAATCCGGAGGACTTTAAGCGTCGTTTCGTCACTGTGGATGAAACATGGATACATTACTATACTCCTGAGACCAAACAACAATCTAAACAATGGGTTACCAAGGGGGAATTTGCACCAAAAAAGGCAAAGACCGTTCCTTCGGCCGGAAAGGTTATGGCGACTGTCTTTTGGGATTCGCAAGAGATAATCCTCATCGACTATCTGGAAAAGGGTAAAACTATTACAGGTGAATATTATTCATCGTTATTGGACCGTTTGAAAACCGAGCTGCATGAAAAACGCCCGCGATTGGCCCACAAGAAAGTCCTTTTTCCATCACGACAACGCACCAGCACACACCTCAGCAGTTGTGGTCGCAAAATTAATGGAAATAGGATTCCAACTCGTTTTCATCCCCCCTATTCTGCAGACTTGGCTCCCTCGGACTACTATTTGTTCCCCAATTTGAAGAAATGGCTGGCGGGACAAAGATTTTATTCAAACGAGGAGGTGATTGCAGACACTAATGGATATTTTGCGGACTTGGACAAATCCTATTATTCGGAAGGGATCAACAAACTAGAACATCGTTGGACGAAGTGTATAAGCCTAAAAGAAGACTATGTCGAAAAATAACAAAGGTTTACCCCAAACACATAAGTAGTTTTTATTTTTGCACGGACTTTTCAAACCAGCCCCGTATATATATATATATATATATATATATATATATATATATATATATATATATATATATAAAGAAAAAGAAATTTAGTGAGGATGCAGTCAAAAACTGTTGGCCATTAAAACTCTTTGTTTAATTGTTAAGCTTTCGGATATATTCGATCCTTCTTCAGAACATAAACGTGAGGTTATCCAGTAGAGGTTAGTGACTAACCCAAAAATTAAAACCACGTGCTCTGTTGTCCCGGGAAAATATAACCGGAAAATATATCTACTACGTAGCAGTTCTTAATAAAATTTCCCGATCCATTATTTAAATAAAAGTCATGGGGTATTATACGGCACACATGCTGACGTTGACACTAAAATGTTTTGAATTGTCAGTTCGAACAAATTACACCATCTTGATTTTTTTTTAAATGGAAAGCCCTGTATATTATTTTATTTTTGAGTCCTAATAAAAATTCAAGATATTATTTGTCTAATATACCGTATGTCTAAATTAAACTGTCTTAGAAATAGAATTAGAAAAAAAAACAAAGAACTATTAATAATTAAGGTAACAATTGCTCAAAATGTCTACCGTTAACAGCAAGGCAATGACCCAATCTGTCATAAACAGCCTGAACAGAGTTTTGCGGAGAATCCGGGGTGATCTGTGCTACTTCATATTGAATTCTTTGTTGTAAATATTCTACAGTTCCAGGTCGCCTTCGCTAAACTTTGGTTTTCAAATGACCCCATAAGTGACGTAAGGTTGGGACTCCTTGTAGGCCATACAGCACCTCTTCTGCCTATCCATTGATTAGGAAAAATCATTTTTTGACGCGTTAACTCGTTACCTGACAGTAAATGTTTGACACAAGCCAGCTTAATTTTTTTTTTCCTTAATTTCAAATATCAATAATTCCAAAACAGTTCAATTTAGATATATAGAACTTTTAGTAGGACTCAAAAATAAAATAATATACAGGGCTTTCCATTTAAAAAAAATTAAGATGGCGTAATTTCATCGAACTGCCAGTTCAAAACATTTTATTGGCAACGTCAGCATGTGCGCCCTATAACCCTATAGCTTTTATTTAAATATTTTTTGATACACTGATTAATAAATGCTGTGGAATCATTATTTCATACATATGGGGCACCCTGTATATATATATATATATATATATATATATATATATATATATATATATATATATATATATATATATACAGTCCACACTGTTTATAGTGAAACTCTATATAGTGAAAAACTCTTTATAGTGCAATTTTTCAAGACCTAGAATATTTATTATACATAACAATATATACGGATTTTTTCTTTATATAGTGAAAAACTTTCTATAGTGAAATTTCGGTTAACATTTTGGTCTTTCACTATGTCGACTGTATATATATATATATATATATATATATATATATATATATATATATATATATATAAAATCTTAGTTGGGGAACTCGGCAAAAAGGGGCGTGATAAGAGATCACACAATTTTCATTAAGCCAATATTTCGGTCCTAGATTGGGACCTTCTTCAGGGCAGAACTGAAAGGAAGAACAAAACATATTCACTGATCGTGTTTGGGACAAATTTAAATTAATGATGTTATCATTAAGTTGTTATAATAAATAAAATTAGTGTAGAACAAGAATAAGATATTAGTTATAATAAATTAAAAAAAAAAACTCACATGAGAAGTGCAAAGATTTCGTTAGCCTGAATGGCCGTAGGTAGCTTATACATAAAAAAAAGTTGGTTAAATTTGTCCCAAACACGATCAGTGAATATGTTTTGTTCTTCCTTTCAGTTCTGCCCAGAAGAAGGTCCCAATCTAGGACCGAAATATTGGCTTAATGAAAATTGTGTGATCTCTTATCACGCCCCTTTTTGCCGAGTTCCCCAACTAAGATTTTATTTTTAAGAATTTTGGTAGATACGGCAATCTTTTGCTTTCTTTCTTTATTCTATATATATATATATATATATATATATATATATATATATATATATATATATATATATATATATATGTATATATATATATATATATATATATATATATATATATATATGTATATATATATATATATATATATATATATATATATATATATATATATATATATATATAATACATTAAAATTGCGGGTTCCAATCCGTTCGTCTAATAATGAATTTGCACGACGTTTCGCCAAAATCTCATTTGGCATTTTCAAGTGCTCCCGCTGCTGCTGCTACTTGATACTGTGATCTTGCTGCTGAGGATATGAAACACAATTTTTTCGTACCATTTATTGTTGACATCATTAGGAGTTAAGAAAATAAGGGTTAATTCATTATAAACTGAACAACACATATACACTGTACTACAACTGAGTTGGTTCGTGTTTTGTTCAGTTTATAATGGATTAACCCTTATTTTCTTATATCCTGATGATTTCCAAAATAAATTGACGAAATATTGAATTGTAAGAAATAATTGAGTTTCTTATCCTCATACGGACCGACGCCCGATAATCCCTCTTCTGATTTATATATATATATATATATATATATATATATATATATATATATATATATATATATATATATATATATCGAGCCATTTTTTCACATCTTCGTACGAACCAAAGCGCCGCTCAGCAAGTGGGTGACCCATCGATGCAAATAAGTGGTAATCGGAAGGAGCCAAGTCTGGTGAGTAAGCCGCATGGGGTAGAACTTCCCAGCTGAGTGCTTCCAATGTGTCGCGAACTGGTTTTGCCATATGTGATGGAGCATTGTCATAAAGAAAAATGACTTTGTGTTGCCTCTTTCGATATTCTGGCATTTTTTTAAGCAGCGAACGGTTCAAATCGGACAATTGTTGTTTTAAACGTTTCTCCAGGTTTTAATAGCTCATAATAGACCACGCCCCTCTGGTCCCACCAAACACAGAGCATCGTCTTTCTGCCAAAGCGATTCGGTCTTGCGGTCGGTGTGGATGGTGCACCTGGGTCTACCCATGATTTTTTGCGCTTGGGATTCTCAAAATAAATCCACTTTTCATCCCCTGTAACTATACAATGGAAAAAAAAAAACGACTTCCTTTTTTACCCAGCGAGCAAAATGTCACACGTGTTTTTGCGCTTTTCCATTTGCCTGTCGTTCAACTCATATGGTACCCATCTACCGGTCTTCCGAATCTTTCCCACCTTTCGTAGCCGATTGGAAACAGCTTGTTGATTAACGCCCAATTCAGGCGAGTTATTTTTGTGTTTGCAAATCATCTTCGTCCAGCAATGCTTGCAATTCCACATCTTCGTATTTTGAAACGCCGAAACCATTGTTCACACGTATCTTGAGATGGAGCATGTTCTCCATAAGCTTCTCGAAGTAATAGGTATGAATCAGCAACAGTTTTCTTCAAATGAAAACAAAAAATTAATACTGTCCGCGAATGCTCTTTGTTCAGTATAAATTTCGATATATTGAACACAACAGTACAACACTGTGCACACACTTTTCCAATTTATCACTTCTGCGCCTCTGACACTTGTTGATGACACAACAAAATGGCACCGTGTCAAATTTTTATAGTACAAACTGCATTGGTGCACCATCTGTTGTCTGAAATCTGCATTTCATACTTGTACACCTGGTATATATATTTATATATGTTTCCTATAAATATAATGATATTTACTATCTTTTCTATTAGCTAACATGCACGCTAATTTTACTTCATTAGATTAGACTTTTAAGAATATAGCGAAAGTCGATTTGACCAAATCATAACACATCGTTTCCAGTCGCCTCTCCTTGAATTCACTATTAATCTCGGATCGCGTTTAGATGTAAACAAGCAGGGACTTCAAAATATTCGTGGGCCCCGGCCCCTTGAACAGAAACCTAAATCCGCCTCTGGTAGTAGCTTTATTTCCTGTAATCCTTTAATAACGCTTGTTCAAAGTATATTCTTATTGTAGAAGAACCGTATCTGCAAGGATTAAAAACCACAGATCACGTTCATTCCTCATAATTACTATTTTATTTGTTTTTTAAACTTCTGCTTGGAAAATTGTTATTTTCTTTGTGGCTGGCTTCGTTTCAAAGGAAAATTCTCCCCATTAAAATTTCTGAAATCAAGCTTTCCGATTTTTCTGTTACCTCCGGCGATGAAGCCTATTATTCTTGATTCAGGTAGCGGAAAATAACCTTAAACAGTGTTGTCGGATTTTCTAAACTATTTTTTGAATACATATATGAGTGACTAACCTAAAAATTAAAACCACGTGCTCTGTTGTTCTGGGAAAATATAACCGAAAAATGTATGTACTCCGTAGCAATTCTTTATAAAATTTTTCGATCCATTTTCCTTTGATTATGTCAGTTTCTACTGGATAATCTCACGTTTATGTTCTGAAGAAGAATTAAATATATCCGAAAGCTTAACAATTAAACAAAGAGTTTTAATTGCCAACTGTCTTTTTCTATATATATATATATATATATATATATATATATATATATATATATATATATATATATATATATGAGAGAATATATATTTCTTGGTTGCTGTAGTTCCGTCTAATATTGTTGTGAATACATGCTTGTATCACGCGAAGTTCTGTCTGGAATATTGTTGCAGTTATTCCTACTGGAATTTTAAAGCTCCACTTGGGCTTTTCTGCCTATGTACCAGCTCCTGCTCCGCTCGAAACTTTTGAACCCTAATTAATAAAGGACAAAAATACAGAAATTTCATGAACTACCTGCTCGCTGCTAACCCAAGCTATTTTTTCGATGTACCGAGTCGAAACATGATCGAAATTCAAATTAGGGCATCATAAACTTAGTCAATGTTATCTAAGTGCCAAACCTCGTATTTGAATTTCACTGTCACTTTCAGACCAAGCGATAGTGCTACCACGTAGTAGTTCTGCAATAACTACTACCTATATATAAGATTCAAGCTTTTGGTCTTGACAACATCACTAGATTGGCGATGATCGCCTGTCGCCAAGCCAAAGCAACTAAACGCGAGTTGTCGATGGAGTAGTTACTTAATTTTTACGGTGTTTATTTTTGTTAAATTAAATTAATCCCATCGAAGAAAATTTTTGAAATTTGGCAACTATATTTTAAAAACAAATGAAAGGGCTTTTCCTCTGGATCGTGCATAATTCTGGGGATTCTTTACTTATAAGGAGACAAAATGACAGATTTATTGTGAAGCAATAAGATTACGATATAAAGCGGGTTAGAGGGGCCCAAAAAATGCTTTTTTAGCCATTTTACGGCTTCTATTTTTATTAAATTAAATTATTGATATCAAAAGAAAAAAGGCTTTTGAGTTACCGGGAAATAATGTTTGAAAAATAAATAAAAACGTTTTTCCTCTAAATCGAGAATAATTTTAAGTATTGTTTTCTTTTCTTGAGACAAAATGACAGATTTATAATAATTGTGAGAAAATAGGATTAGGAAATAAAGGGAGTATAAAAAATAGACCCATCATAGTTAATTAATAAGCTCTCCATCTTGTTCCACACTGTTTGTAATGTTTGTTTCCATCAAATTAAAATAATTTTTTTGAAGTTTGGCAACAATATGTAAAAAAATAAGTAGCAAGACTTCTTCTTAGGCTCATGCATAATTTTGAGTATTGTTTTTCCAACTTATAGAGACATAATAATAGGTTATGACGATTTTGAAGGAATTTGAAATAATGAGATTACGACATAAAGATAATAAGGGTGACTTAAGTTCTATGAAAAATAGAACCTTTTTAATTAATTAATAAGCTTACTTACTTACTTAGTCCAAAGCCTTTTTACCGTTAAGTGTAAGGCTGGGGGAGTTGAGTTTTGCATTTTTGGCTCCATTGTTGTCTGCCTTGGTTTAAAGTTCGTATTTTGCTCCATGCCATGCCTCTTCCCTCTATTTCTTCTCTGATTTTGTCTATCCATCTTGCTCTTGGTCTTCCCCTCCTATTTCTTCCCGGCACTCGCGTTTCGAACACTGTTTTGGTGAGTCTATCGTCCGGCATTCGACACACATGTCCAAACCATCTGAGCTGTCCTATAATTTTCTCGTTGATGTGTTCGATTTGCAAGTTTCGTCTGAATATTTCATTTCTTATTTTGTCTCTTCTGCTCTTGTTTTCGATTTTTCCCAGGAATCTCATTCCCATTGCGTTGCTGGGGGATTTTTGTCTTTTAGTTAGTGTCCATGACTAACTACTGTACATAAGTGTTAGTCTCCGTTTTGGCATTTTTTGGTACTTCCCTTTTTCCTAGAAATGTTGTCTTCATTGCATTGAATATTCTTCCCGCTCTTCACACTCTTTCGTTTATTTCCCTGTCCATTCCCCCGTTCTCTTCTATAATCGCACCTATGTACTTAAAATGATCTACTTGCTTAATTAGTTCTCCAGCTCTTCTTTTATTATTTCAAGGTTGTATTGTAGATTTTCTCCGGTATTGGCTATCAAGGCCATGTCATCTGCAAATATCAGTTCATTCATTTGTGTGGTTCTCATTCGCTGGTACCCTAATGTCAACTTTTTCATCTTTTTCTTGACTTTCTTCATTGCATCATCCAGTACCGTTATATACAGAAGTGGGCTCAATACACATCCTCATTTGACCCCCTGTCTTGTTTCGAATTCTTTTGATTATTCATTGTTTGTTTTAACTATGTCCGTATTTCCCTTGTACATATCTTTTAATACTTCTGTTATGTTTCTGTTTACTTTTCTTACTCTCACCGTCTCCCACACGTCCTTCCTTCGCACTCTATCGAAGGCTTTCTCCATGTCTGTAAAGCACACGTGTGCTTGTCTGTTCTTGATCAATATCTTTTCACTCATTTGTCTCATCGTAAATATAAGATCCTGTGTACGTCTGTTCTTTCTAAATCCGCATTGATTGTGTCTTCTAGCGTTGACTCTTATCTTGTTCCTTATTTTCTTTTCTACTATTCTTGCAAATACCTTCCCTGGGACACTAGAAAGTGTTATTTCTCTGTAGTTGCTACAGTCTCTTTTATCACCCTTCTTATATATTGGTAATATAATGTCTGTTTTCCAGTCCTTGCGTATTCTTGCTTTCTTCAGAATGTCATTCATCAAATCCACTAGCCTGTTTATTCCTTCTCCTCCCATATATTTTATCCTTTCCGGTGTAACATTATCTTTTCGGGGAGCTTTGCCTTGCTTATTGCTTCCTTCATTTCCTCCTCGCTTATGGTCTTCATTTCCTCTTCGTCCATCGCTACCTCCGCCTCTTCTTCCTGATGTCCCACTATGTCGATAGCTGTTAATTCTTCAAAGTATTTTCTTTTTTTTTTTTCTCCGCCGTTCCATTATTTTATCTTCATTTTACGTCATCCTCGCCGATATCCTTGGGATATGGAAAAAGGGTAAAATCCCTACTGGGGCGGGGAGGTGAGCGATAAAAAAAAATTATTATTATGTTGCCCTCTTTATCTTCAGCATGCTATATTCTTTTCTCTGCCTGAGCTGTTTTAATGTACCATAGAATAGTTTTTAGTTCTCTTTGTAGTTTCCTGTCATTCTGCTCCCAAATTCCTCTCATGATTTGTTTATTGCCTTCTGTATTGCGGCTTTAACCTCCCTTCTATTCTCTCTCTATACATCATAATCTTCGCCTCTTCTTGTACTCAAATATTTTTTCCACTTTTCTTTTTTGTTTTTTACCTGTCTTTGTATATCATCCGTCCAGCATTTAGTTCTTTTTGTATTGTTATTTGGTATCTCCGTTTTACCGCAACTCCTTTCTTCTGCATACAATATGCTGTTCCTAAGATATTCCTGCTTGTCCTCTATATGTGCGCTGTTTGCCCAATCTTTCAATTTCTTTTCGAGGATTAATTGGTACTATTTTTGGTATTTTTTCTCCCTTAGTTTGATACTCTTGATTTTTTCATTTACTTTCTTCCTTCTCTTATCATTTTCCTCCTCTTTCATTCTTTTCAATTTCATTATTACTAGATAGTGATCACTTCCGATCTATGCTTCTCTCTTTACTTTTACATCTTTTATTATTTTCCATTTGTTTCTACTCAGCAGGAAGTAATCAATAATTGATCTCTCGTTCCTCGTCTCGGAAACTCTCGTATACTTGTGTATGTCTTTGTTTGCTTCCAATTATAAAAAAATCTCTTACAGATAGTAGATCCTGCGAAGACTTGTTAGGGTAGATATAGAGTAATTAATGGGGACCACCATTTTCTAACAATGTAAACAATAGAGCACAAGGAGGATATTTATGACGATCAGAATTTAGCAGGATTAATTGTCTATTTTGATCGATATTGTTAATCTCGCCAAATTTTGGTTGCCTTAAACACCCATTGTAACTAATTGTTACTACCCTAGCCAAGGGAATTTTTCTTTTAATGTTAATTTTGAATTCATATTTTTATAGCAAAAATAAAATAACATACATTAAAGTGGCAGCTGTATCTGTGTATAAATAATTTTGATTCTGTTTTTAATAGATATCTAAAACAACCAACAAAATTGAAGCTATGCAAAGTTATATTTAAACAAAATAATAATTATTATTCCAACTTTTGTTGTATTTTATTTTATAACTTTTGCATATTTGAATATTCTTGCTTTAGCAAATTGTGAAATATAATGTTTATAATGTTATGTTGCATTAGGAATGTGTTTATGTTTGTTTTATTTAAAATCTTTAATAAAATAAAAACGATTTTGCTGTTCAACTTTATTTTTGAAAAATTATTAATTTCCATGCTGTTCGCGAAAAAAAAAACCTTTTTACGAGATATTTTTACGTCTGGAGTTCCTAAATTACGAGAAAGATTTTTCTATTTCCGTCGGTCTGTTTATCTATCGACTTGTTGGTACAATAACTCCCGAAAGAAATGAAATATCGATTTCAATTATAGTTTTAAGCGATATTGCTTCAAGGAAATGGGGCGTAAAGGGTGTAGATCAATAAATTTTATGTAGTTTAACTCAAAATATAACAAAAACACTTTATGATATGCAGTTTAGAAACTATCGCTTATTAAACTCTAAAAAACTGGTCAAGGGCGCAATTAGTGTTTCGTACCATGATTGCATTTAAAATAAAACAAAATCCTTACGTAAGCTAAGTTAATTAGGTCCCTGTCATCTTAAGATCCAATATGCCTTTTTACGTTTTTTCTTGGTCAATATTGTATAATAGTTATAGAATCTTAGCTACCAATAAATCTAGGAAATAAAATCAAATTAAAATTGAAAAATTCAAAATAAATCGAAACCTATTAGAAATAGGTATATGACATACTTAATAAAAGTTGGACGGTTTTGTAAAATCTATCAGAAAAAATAATAATATATAGAGTGTGCCTTTTAAAAAATTTTAGATTTTTCAATTTAAAATAGTCGAAAAGCATAAACTTATTTTGAACACCCTGTAGCATCTAACTAAAATTTCTTTACATATATTTTTTTTTGTTTCATTTCTATAGAACGCTGGTACCAATTATAAGTATTCCACCTTCAGAAACAATGGCGCTACTGTCAATTTTTTACAAAACTGAAAACTAGTATTTTTTTTTAAATGAAATATTAGAAAAACTATTAGAACGCAGAATTTAATAATAAATTAGAAAATAGGATCTTTCATTTAAAAAAAAAAACATATGTTATATCGGCCGCACTTTTTGGAAGTACCCTGTATACTCAAAAGTAATTTTAAACTGTGCACCTTAACATTCCCTAAAACTATTGTATTTAACATTTTTTCGTCATTCCCGAAACAAATGAGTTAATGAACTTTACTCTGTCGTTGACTCACCCTGTACAGTTAAAAATATATTACACAAACATTCACCATACGTCAAAGAACATAATTTTCATACTAGACAAATTATCAACAGTAATGAACTCGTGATAATTTTTGCTCAATCTACACTTTATGAAGAATATTCCAGAACTGTTTCAAAAATTTTTTGATCAGTACTTTTTGAGAGAAGGGGGCAGCTATTTTTGAAATTTTTTTTTAAATGATACAAAAATAAGTGCAAGTATTACATCATATATATTTTTGAACTCGTTGATTTTTTTTTACTTTCCTCTACAAGCTCGATGTCGTAGCTGCAGTCTTGAGCGCTCAGGGCAAGATTCAAATTTTGCGTCCCTAAAAAGTTCTCGTAAGTAGGTATTTTATAGAACAGAAGACAACAAAAATCATAGAAATAATGGAATTCGGTTAAAAATGTACTTTTCTTGATTTTTTTGTCAACGACATAATCTATGTTAATTTTTTTCGCAATTTTATAATTAATTAAAATTGTAGCGAAATTGAGTTCTTGGCCAATCTGCGATCGCAAATAATTTTTTATTAATTTTAATTTGCTGAACAATCTTTCACAACTAGTAGTAAACTCCAATTAAATTTATTGAGTAAAATATTTTCATGCGAATATTTCAAAAATAACTTAATTTAGGCATAGTACACGACTAGAATAAAGCGCCAAAGCATAATTAAATATCGGGCGATCTATTTTATAATCACCACTGTTGTAAACCAACTATTTTTTGTTATTGTATTACTATATTGTTTTGCCCTTTAGCCACAGCTATGAGTTTAATACAAAGCCATAGTTTAACAATAACCAATTCTTAATAAAAGATATACTATATACACTTACTAATATCTCAGTAAACCAACTACTTTACACAATTAATCATTTTCTTTGTAAATTTGTTGATGGCGCAGAGAAGTCGCCAAACTCTGTAATTATTAGGATGATAGGTAAATATTTGTTAGCTCCTCTTAAGAGTACGCGTATGGTAAATTTTAGAGAGTAAATGTATAAAATAAAAGGCAGTAAGTTAATCCTGCCAAATTCTGGTTGCCATAAATATGCGCTCCTTTGTTTACAGTGTTGATTGGTGTAAGTTTTATCACGTGTTATATTTGATCGACTAACAAACCAGTAAAGCAACGGTCGATGGCGATATAATCTGGCAACACTACAAGTTCTAAGTTACTTTTCAAAACTAGAAAGCAATCTTTTATTTTTATGTTGATATATATAAGTGAGTGAGAAGCACCCTGTGTATATTTCTATATATATATATATATATATATATATATATATATATATATATATATATATATATATGTGTGTGTGTGTGTGTGTGTGTGTATGTTTAAATAGCTATTTTGTTTATAGGTTCCTCCTATTGATTACCTACGCCAGGTGACAGCGGATCTAGGTGGAGCTACAAGCACCTCAGAAGCAAGTCTACCCGGCAACACTGCTTCAACCTCAAGGTCATCAGTAGCAACACTTATCAAACGTTTTAACGAGGTACAGTATATAATACGTAATTTCTTGTGGCCACCGTTATGCTTCTTCGGTACTTTACCGAGGTATTACTCAACGCTCATTAAGGATGCGACGGTCGAGTACGAATTATTAACAATTTTATCTATTTTCTGAGGGAAAACTCTAGAACACATCGTGATTTTTATGAGGCTCGCCTTTCTTTATATAGTATGCAGATTTTCTGAGATTTGCTTTTTGAGTGGTGTCTTACTTTGGAAATACTACGTAATATATGTATATAAAAACAAGAGCAAGTAGGTTGAGAAAGTCGTGAAACTCATGCGCAAGTTATTATAAGAAATCTTGCAATTATGCAATCGTTTCGCTAAATTAATGCTAACCCGACAAGTTAAGTAGATTACTGAGAGCTAACGTTACTGTTGGTTGTTTTATACCTATGCCGGGGTTGTAGTGGTTTTGATTGGCGGAAGTTGCCTCCTCCGTTTCAGCGGCTTTTGTTCTTATAACTAGCATTCTGTTCTTCGTGAAGTTGAATGTTTTTCTTTAATGACCTACTTCAGTTGTTAAATTACAAGATATATATATATATATATATATATATATATATATATATATATATATATATATATATATATATATATATATATATATATATATATATATATATATATATATATATATATATATATATATATATATATATATATATATATATATATATATATATATATATATATATATATATATATATATATATATATATGCGAAGATTTTTGAGCCACGAAATCCTTCTTGCCTACACACTTCTCTTTGCACACACTTTACCTTGTACTATATTCTGTAACAGATGGAATCTGCTCTAATTCCTCATAATGTGACCGAGGTATTAGTGTTTACGTTGGTTGATAGTAACTAAAACCTCTTTTTCCTTATTCATTCTTAGAAGAATTCTTTCATTGATAACTCGGTCCACCCAAGACACTCTTAGCATCCTATGATATAGTTACACTTCAAAGGGTTCCAATCTTTTACTTATTGCCTCTAACAGGGTCCATGTGTCTTCTCTATAAAAAAAATGGAGAGTACGTAGCAACGCAGAAACCTCACTTTCGTGTCCAGTGTTAAGTTATGACTTTTGAATATAGAGCTTATTTTGGTGAATATTTCTCTAGCTTTTTCAATACGGCTCTTTATTTCTTGCGAGTGGTCCCATTGGTCATTGATGTTAGTACCTAAGTATGTGTACTTATTTACTCGTTCAATATTTTTCTGGTTGATTTCTTATTGGCATTGGCAAATTTGTTTTATTTATGTAAATATCACGACCATATCTCTGGCAGCAGTTCGTCACTCTATCCATTAATAATTTCAGGTCCTGCAGACTGTCAGCGAATACGATCGTGTCATCAGCATATCGAATATTATTCATTCGCTCTCCATTCAGTAGAATCCCGACATCGACATCTGCCAGAGGCTCTTCGGATATTTATTGGGAGTAAACATTAAATAGTAGTGGAGATAATATGCATCCTTGTTTAACACTTCGAAGGATTTTTATGTCATCTGTATGTTCTCCTTCTAATCTCACAGAAGCAGACTAATTCCAATAAAGATTCTTAATAATCCTCAGATCTTTGTCATCCAGTCCTATATTCTTTAGAATATCTATCATCTTGTGGTGTTGTAGTCTGGCAGATGCTTTTTGGTAATCCACAAAGCATGCGTAGATGTCAACGTTCATGTCTCTACAGCGCTGAAAAATACTTGGACCCTAAATAAGGCTTCACGTGTACGAATAGCGTTTCTAAAACCGAACTGGATTGGAGATACCGGTTCTTCACAGGGTTTGTATATTCTATAGATTATTTTAAGAAATATTTTCAAGAGGTGGTTCATCACACTGATTGTTCTGTACTCTCCACACGATTTAGCTCCGGGTTTTTTCGGTAGAGTTATGAAATCCGCCTAGAGCTATTGAAGGGGAATGATTCCAGAATTGTAGATATGATAGATTCTATTTCTGTATTGTCTGGGCCTGGTGCTTTAGCCTCTGTATATATATATATATATATATATATATATATATATATATATATATATATATATATATATATATATGGGCTGAATCATTTTTTGTCTGACTCGTAGATGTCGCCTTTTTCAAAAAATCCATATGATTTTTAGGAAGTACCAACCTTCAAACGATACGTGTCCAAATTTCATGACATTTCGATGATTAGTTTACGAGTTACAGTGGTTTTAGTGACGCTACTTTTGATATTTTCAAAACAATGGAAAAAATCGAATTTCGTGTGTTGGGAAAAAAAAAAACCGCTCAAGCAAAGCAATGGCTTGATAAGTGTTACGGAGACACTGCCCCCGGAAAATCACTTATAATTTATTGGTATGCTGAATTTAAACGCGGTTGTACAGATACAAATGATGCTGAACGCTCTGGACACCCAAATGAGGTGGTTACAGCGGAAAACATAAAAAAAATCCACAAAATTGTTTTGGATGACCGTAAAGTGAAATTGCATGAAATAGCTGACACCCAAAGATATCTAAAGAACATGTTGGCCATATTTAGCAAAATGGGTACCGCATTTGCTTACAGTGGACTAAAAACAACAACGCGTTGATGATTCTGAGCGCTGTTTGGATTTGTTTAAGCGCAATAAGAAGGATTTTTTTCATGCGATATGTGACAATGGATGAAACATGGATCCACCACTACACACCGGAATCAAATCGGCAGTCAGCTGAGTGGACAGCAGCTGGTGAAAGCCGCCCGACGCGACTAAAGACAGAACATTTGGCTGGGAAGGTTTTGGTCTCTATATTTTGGGATGCGCATGGAATAATTTTCATCGATCAATAGCGAGTATTATATAAAGTTATTGGTGCGTTTGAAAGCAAAAATCGCAAAGAAACGGCCCCAAATGAACAAGAAAAAAGTGCTCTTTCATCACGACAAAGCACCGTGTCATAACTCAATGGTTACGACAGCAAAATTTCATGAATTGAAGTTCGAATTGTTTCCTCATCCACCATATTCTCCATATTTGGCCCTAGCGACTATCTATTCGAGATTTGGCTCCAGTGAAGAAGTTATCGCCGAAGCGGAAGCCTATTTTGAAACAGGCTTCCGCTTCAAACCCTTCTACAAGAAAGGAATAGAAATATTAGAAAGGCATTGGACTGATTGCATTGCTCGTGGAGGAGACTATATTGATGAATAAAGTCGCATTTTGCAAAAAAATGTGTTTTAAGTAGATAGACCAAAAACTTTTCAGCCCTCGTGTAATATACACGTATTTACATTGACCTAATAATTTCATGTTAAACTGTTCAATAATAAATTAAATCGATGCAAAATAGGTCAATAACACTATATACAATGATAAATTCCGAAACCTATTAAATATTAATAGAAGTTTGGTCTAAACTTTGACCTAATACAATATCTATAATATAATAAATTTATGGTTTTTCTAATTTACAATATTTTTCATAGTTAGCGTAATAAGTATAAGTGGTTTTTCATATAATAATAGAGATCGATATGAAAGGAGGTCAAAAATGACGTGGCAACAAAATACCATAAAATAAAAAACAATATGGCAATATTTTATTTATTACTTAACTAACTAAGGAAGTAATGTATTCGAGAAGGAACTACTTTCGGTATATACACTGAGATAGAATATCGCGAGCAAGAGGAAAAAGAACATACCGAGTTTTGACCTACAGTCCCTGGCCAAATTATTAGACGCACTGCAAGATTTCATGTAAAATATTAATTACCGAGTGATATTGTATCGTTTTATTATTTTAAATTGATTTTTTTTTTATTTTTATATTATCCAATCAATTACCTATTTATTTGACATAAATAAAAACAGCATTAATTTAGAAAAGCATAAGTTTATTAAGTTTTAAAGAAAAGTGAAATTAATGTTAGTAAAAGTCAATATTTAGTTGAGCCACCTTTAGCCGCTATCAAAGCTTTAATTCTGCGCGGCATGCTATCACTGCAAGATTGTACTGTCTCCTGCATTTGAGGATGATGATTCCACACATGAATAATCTTTTCTAGGAGCTGGGTTTTGTTGGTAATCACATCTTTAGCCACTTCTCTTTTCATCAGCTCCCACACATTTTCAATGGGGTTCATATCAGGGCCAATCCAACAGAGGGATATTTTTTTCTGCCAAAAAAGCTTTAACAGACCGAGCAGTGTGGCAGGGAGCTCCATCTTGCATGAAAGTGAATGGTTCCCCATTTGGAAACCATTCTCTGAGCTGCGGAATCAACCGATTTTGTAATACTTCTTTGTACTGATCTTGCCTCATTATTCCTTTGACGACGTACAGACGTCCAGTGCCCTTGCCGCTGATGACTGACCAAATCATCAGTTTGGTGGGATGTTTAACCGTCGGGACGACACAATCAGGATGAAACTTTTCTCCATGACGACGACGCACATACTGAGCTTTATTCTGCAAAATTTCGAATGTGCTTTCGTCACTGAAGCAGACCTGTCAAAAATAGGAAAAATATATAAACTTCCATGTTTATTTGCTTTATTTAACTGAAAATGATAATAATGTATCAATTATTGATTAAATTGCTGTATCTTACCGATCTCCAGAAGTCCACATCTTTGTCTTGCCATTGTTTGGCCCACTTCAGGCGCTTTGCTTTCATTGCAGCTGTTAACTTGGGCTTCCTGGCGGGGCGACAGGCCTTAAAATCTAATTCTTTCAATTTTCTTCGAACAGTGCGCTCAGAAGCATTTACGCTAGCATCCTGGAGTTGTGATTTTATTACCTTTGTGGTAGCAAATCTGTTTTCTACACAAATTTTCTTCAAACATCTCTCTGACCGTGGAGTGAAAATTGGTTTTCTACCGCATCTTTTCTTTCTTTTCGGGCTTAATTCCTTCCCTGACTCCATTTTCTTTTTTATGCGTCGTACACTAGCTTCAGAAACCTCCAATCTTCGTGATATTTCTCGGTTTGTAAATGTTTTCGCAATCACAAGGGCCTTCACTTCAGCTTTTTTACGTGGTGTAAGATCGCCTTTTCTACCCATAATGAAAATAGTCCAATTACTTTTTTAAAACACTGCATACAAAATAAACTAATAACTGAGTAGTATAAAACTGTTAAACAAACAATCACAGTCCATAAAGCCACAGAAACACGTCCGTACCTGACTCGATTCCGATCGCGACTGATACAGGTTTGTACTTATTTACGTTCATGTATCACTTTGTCAACACAGTCTTGCCATATGTTAAAAATAACTACAAATATGTAGTCTACAACAATTCTTTTAAATAAAAATCAATAATATTGTAGTTTAAATATACCATTATTGCATAAAAACTCTTAAGAAACATAAAATTACTAAAAAAAATACAGTGCGTCTAATAATTTGGCCAGGGACTGTAGATGGACATGTACGGATAATATTTTTGTCTTAAATAATAATTCCTACCCATAAGGGCAGAATTAACAAACAACCGACTTGAAACTGAGGAAATGACAACTTGTACGAGTATTGATTACAACACCTACTTAGGTGTAGACTTCAATACAACCGGACTAGATGAGATATCAACTGAAGAATAAAACGTGCAAAATAATTAATTACGACGTAGGATGAAAAGTCCTTAGACTTTCCGAGAGATGGCAGCACAAAAGAAACATATAATTTTCAACTAGTGTCAACTCTCAGAAGATTCGTGTAAAATTTTCATGACATTTTGTTTATTAGTTTGCAAGTTATATCTGTTTGAGTGACGCTACTTTTAATTTTTACAAAACGATGGAGCAAAAAGAATTTCGTGTCTTGTTTAAATATTACAGCTAGAACTCAAAAATGGCTTCAAGAGTGTTACGGCATATCTGCTCGGTTGAGAGCAATTATATATTGATGGTTTAGTCAACTTAAATGCGGACGTACAAGCACCGGTGGTAGTCAGACAAAATAATCCACCATATTGTTCCGAATGATAGCAAAGTGAAAGAGAGATAACTGACATCGTGAAGAACGCGTGAAGTACATTTTGCATGAATATTTGCCTATCAAAAACGTCATCCTGTTGAAGATTCAGAACGCTGTTTGTCGTTGTTTCGGCGTAATCCAAAAATAATTTTTGCGTTGATTCGTAACAATGGATGAAACATGGATACTCCATTACACGCCAGTGCGTAGAGTGGTTAAAACCTCATGAAAAACCGACCGAAGCTTTTTTTTTTTGGAATGCGCATAGAATAATATTGATCGACTAACTTGAGAAGAAATGAACAATCACCGCAGACTATTACTTTAGTTTATTGGACCGTTTGATTAGTGAAATAGTGAAGAAAAAAGTCCTTTTTCACCAAGATAATAAACCAGCTCACAAGTACATAAAATCGATGATGAAATTGGACCAATTGGGCTATGAATTGTTTCCTCGTCCGCCGTGTTTACCAGATCTGGCCCCCGGCGATTATTCGTCATCATCATCATCATTAGCTTATTCCATTCATAGTCGGATGTAATGCTCCCTAAGTTGTCGCCAATGAGCTTTGTTGTTTGCTTTTTGCATTCACTCATGTTCTGCTAATCTCTGTCGTCCGTCCATCTTGTCTGTGGTCTACCTTTGCATCTTTTGTGTTCTCTAGGCCTCCATTCCACTATACGGCGTGTCCATCTGTTATCATTCATCTTTCGACATGCCTCCACCCAATTCCACCCTAATATACTTATTTGTTGTATTACAGCTGTCACTTTTGATCTAACGAGACTCTTCTATCCAAGTCAGCCTTTAAATTATTTTTTCATATTTCGACTTTTTGACCTAAATATATGAATGTCTGTACCTTTCCTATTCGTTCACCTTCTAAAGGGTGATTCATTTAGAGGTACTTTTTTTTAAATAAAAAAAAAATGAATAAAAACAATTTTATTTTATAATCTTTATTATCATATAAAAGAACCATTCTTTACAATTATTTCTTAAAGATAATTTCTTTCAAATGTTGTCCGCGACTACGGTTAACAACGTCCATTCTGAAGTTCCAATTTTCAATGACGCGTGTGAGTATTTCGAGTGGTATTTGGCCAATGACTCGAGTAATATTGGCCTCCAATGCCTCAATTGTAGCTGGCTTATCCATGTAGACTTTGGACTTTACATAGCCCCAAAGGAAAAAGTCAAGAGGTGTGATGTCACATGATCTAGCCGGCCAATTCACTGCTCCAAAGCGTGAAATGATCTGTTCGCCGAATTGCTCTCGCAGTAAAGCCATGGTTTCACGGGGTGTATGGCAAGTGGCGCCATCTTGTTGGAACCAAATTTCGTCGAGACCACGGGCTTCAATTTCTGGCATCAAATAGTGGCGCGATAACGGTCACCATTCACTGTAACATTCCGGCCGGCCTCTGTTTTGAAGAAATATGGACCGATTATTCCACCGGCCCATAAACCACACCAAACAGTTGTTTTTTCTGGATTTAATGGCAGCTCTTGAACCTCTTCAGGTTGTTCATCACCCCAAATACAGGCATTTTGTTTATTCACGAACCCATTAAGCCAAAAATGGGCCTCATCGGTGAACAAAATTTTTCTCGAAAACAGTGGATCTTCTGCAAGCTTGTCAAGAGCCCAACGACTAAAACGGAAACGATTCGGAAGGTCGGTCGGCTTCAGTTGTTGCACTAGTTGAATTTTGTATGCTTTTAAAGAAAGATCCTTACGTAAAATACGCCAAGTTGTTGAATATGACAGGCCAAGCGGTTGAGAACGGCGACGAATCGACACTTCACGGTCTTCGCGTACACTCTCTCCGCTACCACCCCTATATTTTCTTCACTACGTGCTGGATGTGGTCTATTCGGTCGAGCATTATCCAATAATGAAAATTGGGTCTCAAACTTATTGATGGTAGAGCGAATTGTGCGTTCGGTAGGCCGATTATGTGGACCATAAGTTGCTCTAAGCGCCCAATACACATTCCTCGTAGAACGCCCATTTTCGTAATAAAGTTGAACAATTTGTAGACGCTGTGCCGGGCTAAGTCTTTCCATTATGAATTGTCAAACACTACTGAACAGGAATGCCACTTCAGTTGACACGACGCATGCGCAATCTGCAATTAATTCCCCATCACAAAAAGTACGTCTAAATGAATCACCCTTTATTAACAGTTCCTAGCTGATATCTTCACTTTCGTTGTTCAAATATTTGGTTTTGCTGAAGTTTATTTTTAGACCTACTTCTCGAGACTTATTCAATTCCATCAGCATTTTTTGCAATTCTTCTTTTATGTTGGCGATCAGAGTAACATCATCTGCTAACCTTAAGTGATTTAATAGTTTACCGTATTCCCTTATTTTCCCACTTTATCGATTTGAACATGTGTACTAGACAACGTGAACAGCTTTGGGGATATCGAGTCGCCTTGTCTAATTCCTCTTTTAATTTTTATTTTATTTGTTTTTTCTTCAAGCGTTAGTTGTGATGTTGCATTTTTATACCAGGTGTACAAGTATGAAATGCGGATTTCAGACAACAGATGGTGCACCAATGCAGTTTGTGCTATAAAGATTTGATACTGCGCCATTTTGTTGTGTCATCAACAAGTGTCAGACGCTCACGAGTGATAAATTGGAAAAGTGTGTGCATATTGTTGTGTTCAATATGTCGAAATTTATACCGAACAAAGAGCATTCGCGGACAGCATTAATTTTTTGTTTTCATTTGAAGAAAACTGCTGTTGAATCATACCGATTACTTCGAGACGCTTATGGTGAACATGCTCGATACGCGTGAACGATGATTTCGGCGTTTCAAAAGTGGGATGAAAAGTGGATTTATTTTGAGAATCCCAAGCGTAAAAAATCATGGCTAGACCCAGGCGCACCATCCACATCGTCCGCAAGACCGAATCGCTTTGGCAGAAAGACGATGCTCTGTGTTTGGTGGGACCAGATGGGCGTGTCCTATTATGAGCTGTTTAAAACCTGGGAAACGGTTAATACTAAACGTTATCAACAACAATTGACCGACTTGAACCGTTCGCTGCTTGAAAAAAGGCCAGAATACCGAAAGAGGCAACACAAAGTTATTTTTCTTTATGACAATGCTCCATCACACACGGCAAAACCAGTTCACAACACGTTGGAAGCACTCAGCTGGGAAGTTTTACCCCATGCGGCTTACTCACCAGACTTGGCTTCTTCCGATTACCACTTGTTTGCATCAATGGGTCACGCACTTGCTGAGCAGCGCTTTGATTCGTACAAAGATGTGAAAAAAATAGCTCGATGAATGGTTCGCAGCAAAAGGGGAAGATTTTTACTGGCGTGGTATTCACAAATTGCCCGAAAGATGGGAAAAATGTATAACAAGTGATGAAGCATACTTTGAATACAGCACTTTTTATCATTCTTCCGAATTTAACATGTTTTTTTAGAAAAAAAAAATCCGCATTTCATACTTGTACACCTGGTATATGTATTCAAGAAGAGTTGTGTTTCTTTCATCGACCCTGCTGTTACTTAAGGCGTTAAAGACTGCCCATATCTCTACTGAATCAAATGCTTGTTCGTAGTCAACCATTGCTATCTACAAGGTGACCTTATATTCATTTGCTTTTTCCACCAATAATCTAATTGTTTGAAAATAGTCCAAAGTGCCGTATCCCTCTCTAAATCCCACTTGTTCACGTGGTTGATAACTATCTACCGTTCGTTATGATTCTAGTGTGGATTTTGTATAGTACCGATAACAGACTGATGGGTCTGTAATTCTTCAATTTAAATTTGTTCCCCTTTTTAAAAATAAGCACAATCAAGGCATTTACACAAGGGGTTGTTATTTTACTTTCTATTAGGCACCTGTTAAATATTTTATCATTTTTATATTTATTCCATCATCCCCTGGTTCTTTGTTGTTGTGCGTATATTGTAGGGCGTTCATTACGAGGCTGGTTTGAAAAGTCCGTGCAAAGTCCGAGAGATGGCACCACCGACGCATATCGAGGTCATGTTTAGTTAGTAGCATCTCTTGAATGAACGCATACCAAGTTTCAGCCATATTGGTCTATTTCTTTGTGTTTGGCATTCGTGTGAATCAAGGAAGTCGAGTGATTTTCAAGAAATGGACGAAAAAGAATTTCGTGTGGTGATTAAACATTACTTTATAAAAGGCAAAACGCCTCAGGAGACTAAAGAGAAGCTTGATAAACATTATGGTGACTGTGCACCTTCGATTAGAACAGTTTATAAGTGGTTTCAAAATTTTCGGACTGGCCATATGGGCACAAGTGACGCTGAACGTTCTGGACGGCCTGTGGAGGTTACGACTCCAGAAATCATTGATCAAATCCATGATATGGTGATGGATGACAGAAGAGTTAAGGTACGTGAGATTGCTAGTGCTGTGGGCATCTCGACTGAACGGGTACATAATATTTTGCATAAACATTTGGACGTGAGAAAGCTATCCGCAAGATGGGTGCCGCGATTGCTCACGCTTGACCAAAAACGGAATCGTGTGAAGTGTTGCAAGGATGGTTTGCAGCTGTTCCAGAAGAATCCGGAGGACTTTAAGCGTCGTTTCGTCACTGTGGATGAAACATGGATACATTACTATACTCCTGAGACCAAACAACAATCTAAACAATGGGTTACCAAGGGGGAATCTGCACCAAAAAAGGCGAAGACCGTTCCTTCGGCCGGAAAGGTTATGGCGACTATCTTTTGGGATTTGCAAGGGATAATCCTCATCGACTATCTGGAAAAGGGTAAAATTATTACAGGTGAATATTATTCATCGTTATTGGACCGTTTGAAAACCGAGCTGCAAGAAAAACGCCCGCGATTGGCCCACAAGAAATTCCTTTTCCATCACGACAACGCACCAGCACACACCTCAGCAGTTGTGGTCGCAAAATTAATGGAAACAGGATTCCAACTCGTTTCACATCCCCCCTATTCTTCAGACTTGGCTCCCTCGGACTACTATTTGTTCCCCAATTTGAAGAAATGGCTGGCGGGACAAAGATTTTATTCAAACGAGGAGGTGATTGCAGACCCTAATGGATATTTTGCAGACTTGGACAAATCCTATTATTCGGAAGGGATCAACAAACCAGAACATCGTTGGACGAAGTGTATAAGCCTAAAAGGAGACTATGTCGAAAAATAAAAAAGGTTTACCCCAAACACATAAGTAGTTTTTATTTTTGCACGGACTTTTCAAACCAGCCTCGTATTTCATCTGTTGTTACATCGGAATTTTCTTCAAATCTCTCATTTCTTACTATCACTCTATTTCCTTCTTCTTTTCCGGACGGTGGCGATATTTTCAAAAATATCGCCAGCGATTATTACCTCTTTCTAAATTTGAAAGCGTGGCTCCAGAGAACGAGATTTAGTTCAAATGAGAAAGTCGAATGGCAATGTTGAAAGATTGCTAGGGTAAGGGTATCGCTGTTGAAGGAAACTGGCAAAAACAGTATTTTTTCTTCAAAAGTCTAGGGATTTTTGACCTTATAGGGCTATCTGTAGAGAATACTTTGCGCAACGACATTTGGAAAGAAGCGCAAATAGATTTTCTACGCAACTAAACTAAAAGTAATTTGTGGCTTAAAAACATACAGAATAAGAAGAACAGCCGAAGAAACCAGAGCCGGCAGAAATCGGTGTCGTTGGATGATCACTGGATCACAGAATTCGCACCTAAACTAATCTGAAATACCAAGGAAGACCTGGATAGAAGGAAGCTCCAGAAAAATGTGGTCACGAGAACTAAGAGAGGGCTAATGGAATAACAGAGAGATACGGTAATTACTCATCAGATAACGTAGAAAGACATTTTGCATTTGATGTCATCGCAGATACGTTATAACTATTTCAACACACAAGCAAATATCAAGCCCTTAAAACATGCATTTTTTAAATAAGAAACCTTTCCCAGGGGGAAAAAAGATAAACAAAATTTTCTCGTGAACGTTCAAAATCAGAAGCGGTGACTATTTGAGGTGTAAACAAAATATCCCGAAAAAAGGCGAAAGATGTGAAATTTTATTTGTTGCCAGTTTTATTTTTGTTGTTTTTATAGTCGACCTATTTTTATTATTTGTTCCCCAGAGACAGCCTCGAATTCGTTGAAAATTAAATTCGCGCAAGTTATTGTTCTTTCCAGTTTATTTTATCAAAATCGTTTTTCTTCAATTACTAAACAATTGATATTGCTTATTTTATAGCAAAAAAATACGGTTGGATGGTTTTGAAGTTTTAAGTTCTTCAGTAATGTCGTAACGGGAATATTTAATTTTATGATAAGCTTTTCATAAAAAATAAGGGCGCTACTATGTTGGTATCTATTAAAGTAATTGTTTTTAGGTTCGTAGAACTATACTTAGTGAGGAGATAAAGCTATAATTTTTCAGCTGTATCACTTAATCCGGAGGCATGAGAGAAGTTCAGGACGTCCAAAAACTGCTACAACTGAAGAAACTGTTGTGCAAGTAATGGAAGACCGTCGATTAATAGGCATCTCATATGAATCAGTACATGAGATCTTAACTAATGTTTTGGGTATAAGAACGCTATTCACAAAATGGGTGCCCCATTTGTTAACATCGGGACAAAAACGCATTCGAGAGAAATGTTCTAATCAAAATTTGGCTCGTTTCACAAAGAATAAAATTGATTTTGTGCGTCGATTTGTAACTGTGGATGAGACTTGGGTTTACCAGTATGATCCTGAACAGCGACAACAAACGGCACAGTGGACTGAGTCCGGTTGTTCAGCTTCAAAGCAGCCAAACTGGTCAGTCGGCCAAAAAAGTTATGGCATCAATTTTCTTGGATGCAAAAGGAATTTTGTTAATTGATTACCTTCAAACCGGCAAAACAATCACAGAATAGGATTATTGCAAGTTTTTTGATCAGATGAATGAGAAAATTCGTGAGGAAAGGCTCGGTTTGCAGAAGAAAAAAATCATATTTTATCATAACAATGCATCTGCTCACAAAAGTTCTTTGGCAACAGTAAAACTGGTCGGATTAAAGTACGAATTGTTGGAACATTTACTCTATTCGCCAGATCTGGCTCCGATTGACTTCCGTCTGTTTCCAAAGCTCAAAAGATTTCTAAGTGGGAAGCGTTTTTCAACAAATGATGAGGTGATTGCATCCGTAGATGGGTATTTTGAAGGTCTTCCGGAAAACTACTTGAGAGATGAGGTAAATGAATTGGAAAATCGCTGAAAAAAATATACTGAGCTTAAGGGAGATTATCTCACCCGCATCGTTGCTCAGCTCCAAGCGTCGTGACCTCTATTGCAGAATCTACAACAGCTTCCCTATCTTCGACACTTCTCATCATATCTGGTAACACCAAGTGCGTTGTAGACATGTTCTGATCGATGAACCTGTTGGGAGATCTAGCACTTTTTTTCTTCTACCATTGACTTTTCCGTGGATCAGCAACTTTTCGATGCCATCCCTCCTTATTATGTGACCAAAAAATGATGCTATTTTTCTCTGAATCGATGGTAACAGCCGGTCACTATTTTGGATGTTAAGATCGCTCAGAATAGCAGAACGCATTTGTCCTATGAGCTGTCCAGGAAATTCTGGGCATCCATCTGTAGCATGTAGTTTCGAAAGCCTCTATTATTTTACGGCATGCTGCATTAATAGTCCATGTTTCGGCTCCGTATGTGTCTATAGGGAATATTAGTGAATTGATAGCCTTTTTTTTTAGTCATTTTATTTATTTTGTGATCTTTTCATGCTTTGCTTCGGTTTGACATTGCAGTTTTGGCAAGCGCTATCCTTCATTTAATTTGTTCTTTGCAGCCCCCTTGTTAGAAATTTTGGCGCCTATGTATATAATATCTATCTTCAATGGTATATCATTGATTTTGTTGAGAATAGGCAAAATTTTAGCTCGATCTACTATAAGAAGAGAACATTTTTTTTTCGATTTAGTTAAAGGCCGACATTTCCGCTAACCTTTTCGATTCGAGCTAGCCATAATTGTAATATCATCAGCGTATCTTCTCATTCCACTGTCGCTTTGCGGATAATCCATTCACCATATACATTTAAGAGTAGTAGAGACATAATACAACCCTGTATCGCTTTCTTTCCGACTTGGAATGGCTTGGATAGATTTTTCTCAACTTTAACATAAGCGATGTTGTTGCTGTATAATTTGTGGATTAAGAAGACTAGGTGGTTTGGGGTCCCCATTTCTTGAAGAATTCTCCATAAGTGATCCCAGTGTACTGTGTCGAAGGCTTTTGTATAATTAAGGAAACAGATTACGACAGGAACATTATATTCGTAGAACTTTTCTAACATTATGAGATTATAGTGAAGAATAAATGTATCTCGATTCAATAATTCATCTGGTTTCATTTCCGCTTTCAAAGCTTATTGACTGACCTATGTTATATTAATATGGTAATTTTTCATGGACATGGACATAAGAAAGGCCTATGACTCAGTACCAAGACAAAGATTATGGAACGCAATGAAAGAAATAGGCATTGACAAAGAACTAATATACGCAGTAAAAGCTCTCTACGAAAACAACACAGTGAACATAAAAATAGGACATAAAATAGGCAAGAGACTCTAAACATCAAAAGGCCTATTACAAGGATGCTCTACATCCCCAACACTATTCAAAATATACCTCGAACAAACATTAAAAAAATGGAAGCAAAAATGTAGTGGAATGGGAGTCCCATTACGAGAAGATTACTTATATACTCTAAGTTTCGCAGACGACCAAGTAATCATAGCGCAAGATGAGAAAGGCATCAGTTATATGGTAAGAAAACTGAAAGAAGAATACACTAAAGCAGGATTAGCAACAAGCTTTGATAAAACGGAATATCTGACAACAAAGGAGGGAAACGTGGAGAATCTAGAAGTCGATAACGAAACAATAATCAAAGGAACCGATAGATTTAAATATTTAGGTACCATCATTTCAAAAAACTCAGAAGAAGAGATTAAAGCTAGATTAGGACAAACGCGGATATGCATAAAACAATTAAATTCGATCCTGTGGGACAAGCACATTACAAAGAGAAACAAAACACGCATATACAAATCAATAATACAAAGCATAATGACATACGGGTCAGAAACATGGACGATCAACAAAAGAAATAAATCTAAACTTAACGCGGTAGAGATGGAATATTGGAGAAAATGTTGTAGAGTGACACGTATGGAGAGAATAACAAATGAAGAAATAAGAAGCAGAATGAACATCAAAGAGAACGCAATAAACACCATTGAAGAAAAATGATTAAAATGGTATGGACACATAAGACGGAGCGAATATAATAGTTGGATAAAGAAAATAACGGAGTGGAGTCCTATGGGGAGAAGAAAAAGAGGAAGACCCAGACGTTCGTTGAGAGACGATGTGGACGAGGCTATGGAGGACAGGGGTCTAACAGATGGAGACTGGGAAGATAGAAACGGATGGAATCAAAGGCTGAGAGAAGGAAGACAGCGTCAGCTGTAGAAAATCCTTGATATATATAAAATATTCATGGTGTTTTGTTCGGATAATAAACAAATATCTTGCATAAATATTTATCGTAAAACATAAAACCGGTGAAGGGGGTGGGGCAGGAGATTAGAGGGGTGATTTTATAAATATAGCCTTATATGTCTTTTTCAAGGTTTTTGATGCAGGAATTCGAAAATTAAGGTATTATTTCATTACTTTCAATTTTAACCCTAGTTTCAATAGTGTTTTGAGAATTTTTGCAGGTATTTTGGTCGTGTTGTCTAACTAACAAATTTTTGAACTTATTATTTATAGCAAAATATATAAGGGTACAGTGGCGAGAAGTAGAGAGTTAGAAGCGTTGCTTCATATATATCGTACTACATGCTCTTTTCAGGATTCTTAAACTGTAGGAATATGAAAATTAAATTATTTTCTCATTATTATCAATTCGAATAGGGGCTGGAGTGAAAGAGATGGTAGAATCTTGTATAGTTTCAATAGAATTATGAGAATCCCTCCAAGTTTATTGGATGGGAAAATAGGTAAATTTTAAGCATTTATATTAAAACATATAAGGTACTAAAGGCGTAGAGAAGGGAGGTAGAATAGTGTCTTGTCGTAGGTCTTTTTCGAAGATCCTCTATTCAAGAAATCTAAACAATACATCTTTTTTCATTATTTTCATCATTAACATGGGAATAGGATGGAATGGATAAAGGTCATTTTTTTGTTTCAATGGTATTAAGAGGATTTTCTTGATTTTTGTATTGGACAGTTAGTATAAAATATTTTTTCTATCGCAAAATATATACGGGGTGAAAGAGACGAAATAGGTAACTAAAAGGGTGATTGCGTGTTTGTAGTATTTCTATCACATTCTTGTTGTTTTTTTCCATTATTTTCAATTTTAACATAAATACTAGGATGAAGAGATTGAGATCTGATGTCAGAGTTACTCAGAAAAACCATGAATTGAATATTGAACAAACTTTATAAATACAAACGGTTAAGTTGGCGGAACTGTACTTATGGAACAGCAGGTAAATTATTCTGATTGCTTTCCTTGTTAACGGGAAGTATCGTATTTGTAAAAAAATGACCTTCCGAAATTATTTTTTTCAGGTCATAGGGTTAACTTCCAACTTCATCATAAATAATATTAAATATCACAAAAATAACAACCTAGCCACACATCTCCTTATATTTACACATCGAGAACTTTTTTCAGCATACCTGACAATTTTTTTAACTGTATTGTTGAATTTTATTTTCTAACGTACGCATGTATTTCGTTGGTAGAGAGCATATATTTTGATCGATATGATGTTAAAAGAGATGATTAGAGTTTTTTAATCCTTAAATACTTGTTTTGATTATTTAAATAGGGTAAATTTCTATTTTTTTTTCATTAATATTTCAACATAAAGTGAATGTGTATTAATAGCCCAGTCGAGTGGCCAGGGGTTTTGAGCTCTCATTAAATGTTAATAGGCTGTATTTTGGTACACAGGTAGTTTTTCGGACGTCGAATATGATAACAAAAAGCTTGTTAAGGTTTGTTGTACGCTAAGCCCACAAAATCCAAAATAAAATAAAAAATACGGTATTTCGACCACTAAAAAAAATATCGAAAAACGAAATGTGAAAGAATGGGAAATTTTACAAAAAAATAGTATATAGATTTTTTTCTAGATTTTTTTTTATTGGCGTGAGAATTTATTAAAAATTCGGATGGGTGATTCAAAAACTGTAGCGCGCCAAACTGGTTGATTTGAAAGTCTGCGCACACTCAGGGGCGTCGACATGCAGAGAACAGAATTTCAAAATGGATTTTTGCAACATACGAGGTTTAAATTCGAACATAAATTCAGTGCACCAACACCTGCAATCAAATAGACCTCATGTACTCGCTCTCTGTGAAACTAAGGTCAGTTCATCGACCAGCACAGTAAACTATCTTTATCCTGGGTACGATTTCTATTCCCGATTTAGGCGTAACTTTGGAATCTGTCTTTATGTCAGAAGCGACCTCTTTTGCCAACGAGAAGAGGCTCTGGAGCCCCCCAACTTTGATGTTATGTGGTTAAAAATAACGACTCAACCAACCACAAGGTTCATCTGTATCCTCTATCGACCACCAAGTGATACTAACTTTAGAACACTTTTCGCTTCTCTTGCAGACACCATCGATCATTTACAAATTAACTATCCAAATGCCGAAATTGCCATTTTGGGCGACTTTAATGTCCACAACATCAACTGGCTTAAATATTCAAATACTACCGATGAACAAGGTCGTGAAGCCGAATCATTTTCAATCAGTTGTGGCTTGACTCAGCTTATTAATGAGCCAACACGGATCCCTGATCGAGACGGAGAGTTCGCCAGTCTTCTTGATCTGTTTTTAACCACCAATCCGGAGATTTACACTGTCAGCGTAAATCCGCCGTTAGGTTCTTCCGACCATAGACTACTTTCGACATCGAGTATTCTACCAATCAGTGACAGAGAGGCGCCCAAACCGCGCAAGATTTGGCATTACAAATCTGCTAAATGGGAAGATCTCATGGAATATTTTCGAACTTTCCCTTGGTTGGACGTTTGTTTTCGATCCGACGACCCATCTGACTGCGCCAGGGAGGTTTCCGATGTTATTTTGGCCGGTATGGAGGCTTACATCCCTTTTTCGAAGAAATACCCTTCCAACGGCAAGCCTTGGTTTGACCTAAAATGCAAAGAAGCTGTTGCTTCTAAACATCTTGCATACCGACAGTGGCGTGAAGATCCTAACACCATAAATCGTAACATCTTTGTTTGTGCCAGGAACAGATGCAAAGAAATTATCGACGAAACCAAGGAGATACACAATCAACGGATTAGAAATAAACTTCTCGCTTGTCCCGGCAATTCCAGGTCCTTTTGGTCAGTCGCTAAGTCAGTTAGTCAAAATTTCACCAAATCCACCATACCACCACTCACACGGCCAGATAATTCTATTGCAACGACACCTGTTGAGAGAGCGAACTTGTTGGCTGAACTCTTTGCTTCACATTCTACTGTCGATTTCCAAGGAAAAACACCACCTACTATTCCCATAGTGTAGTCAAGGATGCCCGATATTGTCTTCAGACAGCGTATCATAAAACGTATTTTGATGAAGCTAGACACCAAAAAGGCTTCTGGCGCTGACGGAATACCTGCCATAGTTCTCAAGAACTGTGCAAGGGAACTAACACCGGTTTTTTCTGTAGACTTTTCAACCTATCCTACAGAAAGGGAATATTTCCTTCCTGCTGGAAATGTGCCACAGTTCAGCCGATACCTAAAAAAGGCAAGAAGACCTTGCCAAATAACTACCGACCAATCGCACTACTCTCAATAATATCGAAAGTCATGGAAAAGGCTATCAATCAGCATCTTCTAAAATATCTTGAAGGATTCAACATTATTAGTGATCACCAATATGGCTTTCGTAAAAATAGATCGACAGGAGATCTTCTGACTTATGTAACACATGTTTGGAACAACGCAATTGAACACTTTGGAGAATCTCGAGCGGTTGCTCTTGACATATCCAAGGCATTTGACCGTGTTTGGCACGATGGGCTGTTGGCTAAGTTACGTTCTTATGGTATGTCTGAAAAGTTCTGTTTGTGGCTCTCATGTTTCCTCAGAGAGCGTTCTTTACGAGTGGCAGTCGACGGATTTCTTTCTAACACCTTCACTATCAACGCCGGTGTACCCCAAGGTTCCATACTATCTCCTACTCTCTTCCTTATTTATATTAACGATCTGTTGGAAAAGACCGAGAATCCAATCTACAGCTTTGCAGATGATAGTACACTTATCTCTTCATTCACTTTGAATGCTCGGACGTCGACTACTCAGACGAATATCCGCAGACAGCAGGAAGTCATTCAACTTAACAAAGACCTGGAAGAAATTCTGTCTTGGGGTGACAGTAACCAAGTGGAATTTAACGCTACAAAAACCCAGGCGGCAGTTTTTTTCTAAAAGGGTTAACGTTGCAGAACCCGACATAGTTATGTCGGGGCACTCCATCCCTCTAACATCGTCACTCAATCTGTTAGGCGTTAATTTGGGAGCAAATATGTCCTGGCATGAACATGTTGCAGGCATAGCAAGGAGAGCTTCTCAAAAGTTGGGAATATTGTTTCGAACCAGAAAGTTTTACACTCCACAACAACTGTTAATTCTTTACAAAGCTCAAATTCGACCAACTATGGAATACTGCTCCCATGTTTGGAGCTCCGCTCCCAAACATACACTGCATTTGTTGGATTCTATCCAGAGAAGAGCTGTTCGTCTGATTGGACACCCGGAACTGACCGACGGCCTTGATTCGCTGGAACATCGAAGAACGGTTGGCGACTTGAGCCTATTCTACAAGTACTTTCATGGAAAGTGTTCGAAGGATGTGGCCCGCTTAATTCCTCCCAGAGCGGTGCATGTTAGGAGTACACGTCGCGCTAATACTTCACATTCGTATGAGGTTCAGCTGGTTACTCCTCGTACAACGCTTTTCAAGCAGTCTTTTATATGGAGAACATCATACCTTTGGAATAGTTTGCCCAGGACTGTGTTTCCCATCGAGTACAATCTACAGCGATTCAAATTACAAATGTTTAATAAAATATAGTTTTGAAAAAACTTGTGCATATATCATTATTATACCAAGTTTCAATGTCAGAATTATTAAAAATTCCCAGATTGTCTGTGTTAGTTAAAAATTGAGTTTAAAAATGTGAAAATTTGCTTGCTGTAGTTCGCCGCCGGCAATTTTACATTCAAAGCAGTACGAAATGGTCAAAAAAAGTCAGACAATTTTTTTTTAGTTACAGTTAAAAATATACTTGAATTTAGGAATTCACTAAAAACTTTCTATTTTGTAATTTTTCTCTTAAAAAAGTGTTCATGATAAACGCATTTTGTGCTTATTATATTATGATCATATAACTTAAACTTAAAATAAAAAAAACATATTTAAAGATGGAACATGAAAGACAAAACATCCAGGAACAAAAAAAAAACAGTTATTGAAAACACATAAATTCGAAATTACTCGAAGAAATTAAATGAATTATGTACTCTCTGACCGTCATATCGAATCGGCCATTTTGAATTTTTTAAACCTATTATCGGATTCTTAATCAACCACCCCGAGAAATCTCTGAATAACCAATTTCAAAATATTTAACGGTACACAGAAAAGTTAATTTAATCATAAATGAGGTTGGAAGTATGATTCCAAATATATATATATATATATATATATATATATATATATATATATATATATATATATATATATATATATATATATATATAATCTCAGCAGTTATGTAAAAATAAGGATATGATAATTATTATTTACGTGATAAAATGAATAACACAGTGCAACACGAAAAAAAAATAACCATATACGGACACCACCACGTGATAATAGACCAAAAAAAAAAGACCCGTGTCTCCCAGTTTTTCCGAAAGTCATGTACTTTTTTTTTTATGGGCCCCCAAAGATTTGAGGCCTGGGTGTAATTTTTGCAAAAAACTCATCATATTCTGAGGCTCATATCTTGCAAACCGTTCGGAATTTTAATTTACTTTTTGTGGCAAAGTTGTAGCCCTTGTCATAAGGAACAAAAATTGTGAATATTTAAAGTAAAAAAAAACTTCATCTTCAAGATCAAAATAGCAAAAAACTGTAAAAAATTCGATTTTTTTTACCTTTTTTTCCCTGTTTAGGCCCATAGCTAGCAAACCGTTCAAAATTCAAGGAAACAATCAACTACAAAAATGTAGCTAAGATCTTAGTAAACAACTTTCTAGAATATATGAACTTCCTAGGAATGATTCTTAACACTGTTTAGGTAGCCGCAAAAGTGAAAATTTTCCCGAAAAATCTACTTTTTTAAAGTTTTTTGCGATTTTGATCTGGAAGATGAAATTTTTTGGATTTTATATGTTCACAATTTTTGTTCTTTATAATAAGAGCTACAACTTTGCTTCAGAAAGTAAATCAAAATTCCGAACGGTTTGCAAGATATGAGCCTGAGAATATGATCAGTTTTTTGCAAAAATGACACCGAGGCCCCAAATCCTTGGGGCCTCATAAAAAAAAGTACATGAATTGGGCCAAAACTGGGAGCCTCGGGTAAAAAAAAGACCCGTGTCTCCCAGTTTTGCCCCAAGTAATGCATTTTTTTTTTATGAGGCCCCAAAGATTTGGGGCCTCGGTGTCATTTTTGCAAAAAACTGATCATTTTCTCAGGCTCATATCTTGCAAACCGTTCGGAATTTTGATTTACTTTCTGAAGCAAAGTTGTAGCTCTTATCATAAAGAACAAAAATTGTGAACATATAAAATCCAAAAAATTTCATCTTCCCGATCAAAATCGCCAAAAACTTTAAAAAAGTAGATTTTTCGGGAAAATTTTAACTTTTGCGGCTACCTAAACAGTGTTAAGAATCATTCCTAGGAAGTTCATATATTCTAGAAAATTGTTTACTAAGATCTTAGCTACATTTTTGTAATTGATTGTTTCCTTGAATTTTGAACGGTTTGCTAGCTATGGGCCTAAACAGGGAAAAAAAGGTAAAAAAAAATCGAATTTTTTACAGTTTTTAGCTATTTTGATCTTGAAGATGAAGTTTTTTTTTTACTTTAAATGTTCACAATTTTTGTTCCTTATGACAAGGGCTACAACTTTGCCACAGAAAATAAATCAAAATTCCGAACGGTTTGCAAGATATGAGCCTCAGAATATGATGAGTTTTTTGCAAAAATTACACCCAGGCCTCAAATCTTTGGGGGCCCATAAAAAAAAAAGTGCATGACTTTCGGAAAAACTGGGAGACACGGGTCTTTTTTTTTGGTCTACTATCACGTAGTGGTGTCCGTATATGGTTATTTTTCCATAACTTAAAAAATTACACACAGTGTAACAGAACAATCTATTTTAGTAGCGTTTATCTATTACTTACATTACTCCACTCCCAAATATCAATTGCACAATTCCGTAAAATACGTAGGTCCATCCAAAACATTTTACTAAACAACCGATAATGGAAGCTCTTTTATTTAATTTTTTTTCTCTTCTCCATTGTGATTCGAGTTTGTCTTCTAATCTTTCGGATTCATCTTTTTCTTCTAAGTCTTTTACTTTACCTTTTTTAAGTATTTGGTAATTATAACTACAACATAATTACAGCGGGTCAAGTCTACATAACTATTTTCAATAATTATTTAAATACATAATAAACTAAAAAAAAATAATAGTAATATTGACCTAAAACTGAGAAATCACGAGAGCAATCCACAAATCCCTCCTAAAAACGAACGTACGAGGTTTGCATTCGTTTGTTGTTATTTTTATTAAAAGAATCTTTTATAATCTGCGATATACGAGCCAAGAACTCCAAATATTCAATATTCACTAACGAATACATTCCGAAATCACTAGAGAGCTGCCCTATGTTTCAGTGGTTAATGCTCTACCCATATACCAATACTCTGTTTAACCAATATTTTTAATATTTCTAGTACAGAAAGGTCTTTTTCTACAGATTAATTATTTAAATGACAAAATTACCCTCCTGGGCGTTTTTAACATCCACAACATCAACTATTTTAAGAATTCAAATACCACCGACGAACACAGATCTGAAGCTAAATCTTTCTCAGTCAGTTGGGGCTTTACTTAAATTATCAATGAATCAACACGCCATTTTATTTTAAATATTTTTTTAAATCGCGGTAAAACTACAAAAAAATCTATATACTATTTTTTTGTAAAATTTCCCATTCTTTCACGTGGTGCTATTACTTTTTCGACATCTTTTTTATTTTTAGAGATATTTGCCAAAAACCGAATTTTTCATTTTGTTTTCGATTTTGTAGACTTAGCGTACACTTTAGAACTTTTTTTTATCATATTCTACATCCAAAAAACCGGTCAAGTGCAAGTTGAACTTGCGCAATTAGTGTTCCGTACGTTGATTGCTTTTCAAATAAAAAATTTTGTTACAGAGGTATAAAATGATCAGTGACTTCACAAAACACACGCCAAATGAGTTTTCAACAAAGTTTGTTTCCAATCTTTACTGAAATCTGATGACCTTGAATTTTTTTTTTTTTTATATACCAGATAAATTATTAAAGGTAGTGCACTCGTGATAATTTTCGTTCAATCTACACCCCGTGGAGAATATTCCAGAAATTTTTTCAAAATTTTTTGATAAGTACTTTTCGAGATAAGGCGGGTGGACAGCGATTTTTCACGATATTTTTAAAATAATACAAAGAAAAGTGCACGCAAGTATTACATTATATATATATTTTTTACTCGTGTTTTCACAAGCTTTCATTTGACACCACACTCGACTACCTAGTAAAAGAATTTTTTTTTCACTCTCCAAAACTAACCCCTTAAGTCAAAATTTAACTTTCAAAACTACATGGCTCTGATGAGGCCATCAATTCCTATATTATTACCAAATTTCAAGTTTCTACGACAAATAGTTTCGGAGAAAATCGGGTCTGACAGACGGACACCGAAGTGATCTTATAAGTGTTCCGTAAAAACTACCTGTATGCCAAAATGCAACCTGTTAATATTTACTGAGAGCTTTTCGTCAAAATTTGCCTCTGACGACTGACGAGTCAAATGTAATGTTTATTTTAGAACTTCAGAGAAAGAACTAGGTAAATCATTTAACCAATTTTTTTTTTCATTGTTTTCAAATTTAGGAGAAGTAGTATGTAGCGGCTGTCAGGTTTTTAGTTATAAATTTCTTCGAGGTCCCTCTTCTCCTCTTGTTTTTGGTAGTTAATATCTCACCACCATCACTATATCAAGTTGCAAGGCATGGGCAAAATTATTCTTTAGTAAGAACGAGCCAAACTTAGTATTTATCTTACAGCTCATCCTTTCGAGGAAATTTTTAGGTAAATAACTTTAACCTTTTTTTTGTTTCATGCCTATTAATAAGAGATCTAGTTTTGAGGATGCACAGCTTTATCAGTTTGAAAGATACGAAATAAAGCAAATCTTGTTATCTATACTTACCAACATTTAACCGACAAGACGTAGATCGCTTAATTACGTCTATTGTTCAAAATTGGTTTATCTAAATTTAACCAAATTTCTGCGGGCGTATTCAAAATAGGCCTTGTTTGTTCTGTATTTAAGTAAACAAGGGTAGCAGTAGTAATATTTGATGTGACAATAAGAAATTTAACCATTATTTATTTATATAATCACAACGCCTTCATAACTACGTTGGTGAGATATAAAAATAAATGCTAATTTGAGTAAATATCGATGGCTGAAAAGATGGAACGAGCGAGAGTCTTAATAACGTTGAGGTTTTATTATCACGAACAAGCATTCTTATTTGAGCACTGAATAGGATGCTTTATTTTTACTTTTTTGTTCAAAGGAATATAACACGTAGGTTGAAAAGTTTTTGGTCTGACACATAGATGTCCATATGATTTTTAGGCAGTACCAACCTTCAAACGGTACGTGATAAAATTTCAAGAAATTTTGACGATTAGTTTGCAAGTTACAGTGGTTTTAGTGACGCTACTTTTGATATTTTCAAAACAATGGAAAAAAATCGAATTTCTTGCGTTGATTAAACACTGTTTCTTGATGGGAAAAAGTACCGTTTAAGCAAAGCAATGGCTTGATAAGTGTTACAGGGACTCTACCCCTGGATAATCATTTATTATTTACTGGTATGCTGAATGTAAACGCGGTCATATAGATATAAATAATGCTGATCGCTCTGGACGGCCCAAATAAAGTGGTTACACTGAAAAACATCAAAAAAAATGCAAAAACTTGTTTTGAATGACCGTAAAGTGAAATTGCCTGAGATGGCTGACACCCTAAAAATATCAAAACAACGTGTTGGTCATATTTTGCGTGAACATTTAGGCATGAGGAAGCTCTGCTCGAAATGGATACCGCGTTTACTCACAGTAGACCAAAGAACAACGTGCTGATGATTCTGAGTGCTGTTTGGACCTATTGAAGGGCAATAAAAATGATATTTTCATGCGATATGTGACAATGGATGAAACATGAATCCACCACTACACACCGGAATCAAATCGACACTCAGCTGAGTGGACAGCAGCCGATAAAAGCCACCCGAAACGACCAAAGACACAACAGTCGGCTGGGAAGGTTTTGGCCTTTGTATTTTGGGATGCGTATGGAATAATTTTTATCGACTATGCTGAGAAGGGAAAAACCACCAATAGCAAATATTATATAAAGTTACTGGTGCGTTTGAAAACATAAATCGCAAAGAAATGGCCCCACATGAGCAAGAAAAAAGTACTCTTTCATCAAGACAATGCAGCGTGTCACAAATCAATGATTACGATGGCAAAATTGCATGAATTGAAGGTCGAATTGCTTCCTCATGCACCGTATTCTCCAGTGACTATTATCTATTCGCAGACCTAAAATGCTCACGGGAAATATATTTGGCTCCAATGAAGACGTTATCTCCGAAAGTAAGGAAAATTTTGAAGGCAAAGACAAATCCTTGCATTGGACTGATTGTATCGCTCTTGAAGGAAACTATATTGATAAATAAAGTCGATTTTTTGCAAAAAAATGTGCTTTAAGTAGCTAGACCAAAAACTTTTCGGCCTACGTGCTATTGTATTCGTGAAAAAATTACACTTCGATTTTCGCTTTTCTTCACGTTTCAAAGTTCCTAGGTCACGAAAAGGTAGTCACTCATTTTCGTCACTCTGTCGGTCTATTGGCACAATAACTCTCGAACGAAAGAAGATATCAATTTCAAACTTGGCACATAGGTAACAACTAACAAGAAGATGGAGCCTACAGTTTAGTGAGACTAAGTGCAGTGTTTTTGGAAAAAAACGGAAAAAATTTAACAACGTGCGGTCATCAAGTACCTGTTTAAAAAAAGATTAATACCAAAGGAGATCCAGGATGATATGAAAACAACACTAGGGAATCTGCTCCGTCATATACCACTGTGAAAAAATGGGTTGCAGAATTTAAACGTGGACGCGAGGGTATCGAAGATAACCCTCGCTCCGGCCGGCCCACTGCGTCTACGACTGAAGAAAACATCGGCAAAGTATGCGATCTCATATTGAAAAGCCGTAGATTAACTATCAGGAATATTGCAGACACTACAGGCATCTCGTATGAACGAACACAAAACATCATTGCCAAGGAACTCGCATTTTCTAAGGTTTCCGCTAGGTGTGTCCCCATTTTGCTTTCAGTTGAGCAAAAACAAATTCGACTCACGATTTCTCGCTACTGTTTGGAGATGTTTGAGGCTGATCCGCAAGATTTCTTTCTTAACAGGTTTGTGACAATGGACGAAACCCACTATACTGCAGTGTCAAAACAACAATCCAAACTAAGCGAAGGCAATTCTGTCGGCTGGAAAAGTGATGGCGTCAGTTTTTTGGAATGCTAAAGGTATTATTATGGTGAACTACCTTCCGAAAGGCGAAACAATAAACTCGGCTTACTATTGTACCCTTTTGCATCGTTTACGTCAAGAATTTAAAGAGAAACGCCCAAGATTACTGAAAAAGAAAGTTTTGTTCCATCAAGACAACGCTCGCGTTCACACGTCTGTTGTTTGTTTTGGTGCCTGGGATTTTAGAGCTGATTTTAACTATATTTGGGACGCTAAATCTATACATGCAATCCGTTTTTCTCTATCAGCTCTATTTTTTTTAGATACATCAACTTATCTACCAATGTGGTTTTTATTCAGTATATTCATTTATGAGAGTTCTAAAATTATTATATACTTATTAATGTAGGTACAATGGTTTTATTGTCAGTCTATAATTGAGTAAATTCCAGGTAAATCTATAAATAGTGGAACCATTGCCTATCAGGTACCTGAACTGACCCTTTTAATCACCTAACTCGGGTAAGTCTCGTCAGTTTGTGCGTTCTTACTAATGAGAGTAGATCGAATTCGGCGTGTTATTTTATGTTAAGAAAAGAGTGTTTTTATGTTATTGAACAGAATTAAAATGAGTTCAGGTTCCAGTTCAAGAAGAAGTTGTGTAAATCAACCTGATGTGTTTTGCTATATATGCGGAGAATACATGTTTCAACAAAACAGACAAACTATTACTGACTTTGTAAAGCGAGCGTATCTTGGATACTTTGGAGTTAAGCTTGGTGATCAGGACAAAACGTGGGCCCCGCATCTCGTATGTAAAACTTGTACAGAGCATTTACGGCAGTGGTCTACCGGGAAAAGAAAATGTCTAAAATTCGGCGTACCAATGGTTTGGAGAGAACCAAAAAACCACTTCAATGATTGTTATTTCTGTTTAGTAAATACTAATGGAATCAATCGAAATAACCGCAGTAAGTGGACTTATCCCAATTTAGACTCGGCAATACGCCCTGTCCCGCACTCAGATGAAATACCGATTCCAACATTTCATCAGCTACCATATATCTCTGATGACGAATATTTTCCCTCTGATCGCTCTTCTGATGCTAATAAAAGTACTGATGCTAATGAAACTAACAGTGACTATGAGGGGACGTCATCAGTTCCTCAACGCTTCAATCAAAATGAATTAAATGATCTCACCAGGGATCTCAATTTATCGAAAAAAGCTTCTGAAGTACTGGCTTCTAGGTTGAACGACAAAAATTTACTGGAACAAGGAACCAAAATTACCTTTTACCGTACAAGAGAAAAAGATCTGCTACCATTCTTTTCTCAAGAAGACAATCTTGTATTTTGTCACGAAATTAGGGGACTCATGAAAGAAATGGGACTTTCTGAATATATTCCAGATGATTGGCGCCTATTTATTGACAGTTCAAAGCGAAGTTTAAAATGTGTCCTTCTACATAATGGGAATAAATATGGTTCAATACCACTAGCTCACTCAACGAAACTGAAAGAAGAATATAATACCATAGCTTTGGTCTTGCAGAAGATAAAGTATTACGAACTTCAATGGATGATTTGTGTAGACTTAAAAATGGTAAACTTTCTTCTTGGGCAGCAAAGTGGTTACACGAAATATCCGTGTTTCTTGTGCCTCTGGGATAGTAGGGACAAAACACACCACTGGGTTAGAAAAGATTGGCCTCAGAGAGAAAACATGGACGTTGGGGAAAAGAATGTCATTAACGACGCTTTGGTTGAAAGAGAAAAAAATCATACTTCCTCCGTTACATATAAAGTTGGGCTTAATGAAGCAATTTGTAAAGGCTCTTGATAAGAATGGGTCTTGTTTTGCATATATAGGGGTAAAAATGTATCAGTTGAGCACAGAAAAACTCAAAGCAGGGATATTTGACGGCCCATAAATAAGACAATTAATTAAGGATCCTGCCTTCATAAATTCAATGAATCAAGTTGAACGAGAAGCTTGGACATCATTTGTTGCAGTTGTAGAAAATTTTCTAGGCAAACATAAAACTCAAAACTATGTTGAAATGGTTAACAAGATGCTTAATAGTTTCAAATCCTTAGGGTGCAATATGAGTATTAAAATACACTATTTACACAGCCACTTAGACCGTTTTCCCAGAAAATTTAGGAGACATGAGTGAGGAACAAGGTGAAAGATTTCACCAAGATATTAAAGTTATAGAGGACCGCTACCAAGGAAGATGGGACATGCACATGATGGCAGATTACTGCTGGAGTTTAAAAAGGGACTATTTAAAAAAACATTCAAGAATGTCGCGGAAAAGAAGCTTTCCAAGTGTTGAGTGACTATTTCATTTCTTCAATGTTTTTTTTTTGTTTGTAAGTACGACATAATATTGTATTTTATATAACTAAAATAAAAATGTCGTATCTACTTTTGTTTACTACACTTACGGATTTGAGTTACAATAATGTAACTTATATTTCTCTAAAATTGTATATCTTAAAAATTTGAGCTCCTAGGTACAAATGAATACGTTATTTGAATTCAGAACATCAAATTGATATAGAATCAGCTCAAAAAACCTCGACACCAAAACAGCTGTTCCCCTGTGTAATAATCACCTTTTTAATAACGACAGGGTGAAGTTGCTATACAGTACTCAAAAAGGAAAACATACAGATTATTTAGAAATTCTTAGCATAAAAAAAGCCATTAAAAGTAATATAAAAATAACGAACACCCAAATAGAATTTGGAGATAGCCATATATTAAACGCCGTGTTAAGATAGACTACCTGTAATTAACCCAATTTTATCACTTCTTAATTTAAATTTAGTACCAATTAACCATCCAAATGTAATATCTTTTAGAACTTAAGTTTAATCTTACTGTAAACCTCTTCAAAAATGGTCGCTAGACCGAAACACGTATCAGAGTGATCTGAATAAATTCAGCAAAACAGTTATACTGTATTTTATTTCAAAAGATGTTTCACCTAGAACCGCCCGGAAACTCCATAAATTTTATTTCTTGGATCTTATTTAGTTATTGTAGATCTTTGTTGTGGATTTTATCGTGGATAGTTTTTCCATGTATGTTCCTAATCACCTTAATTTTTATTGTCCTCATCATTTGTGCTGTGCTCAATATTATAATTAATCGAAATAAAAATATTTAGGAACATACAAGCATGTTAATTGATCATTTTCCTTAATCATGAAACACATAATTAGATTTCCTTATCGTTCGACAAAATTTCGTATTTGTGTGATATTCTAAAAATTTCTGTTTTCAAACCTAATCGTACGCCTATGAATAGCATATTTTTTTACACCGATTGGTGAGTTTGATCGATTGTATAGCAAAAGGTTTTTTTTTTCTTGGAATAAAGGTACTAATAATAGCCCAAAGTGGAATATCATTTATAAAACATATTTTTTTTTCATCGGAAATATGACAGCTTTGGTAGGGCTATGTCAACAAAAATCTGATGTAGGAAACGAGCAAAAAAAAGGTGTTTTTAGTAAAAAAGTTTTTATAACACTTATATTATGTTACATAACAGGTTTTAGAATTATGAAAAGGACCGCATATATATATATATATATATATATATATATATATATATATATATATATATATATATATATATATATATATATATATATATATATACAGGGTTACAGGGAAAGTCGTCCTAGATAATTAAGGACGTTATAGTTTCGGTCGTTTCGGACTGATTTAACTCTATGACATGATGTCCTAAACTTAACCGTTTTCGAGATATTGAAGTTTAAAGATTTTCTAAAAAAAACATGTTTTTTTTTTTTTGCTTTCATATCGATTTTTTTATTAGAGGTTCTCGAGTGCGATTTTTTTTGGTTATTTTTAGTTAGTCTGTATGTCAAGTATCAAAAGTCATCAAAAAAATTTGAACTAGTTACTAACAGTTTCAAATGGCGGCTTGTTAATGTTTCTAAATTACGAATTTTTACCAAATGTTTCCTATTTTAAATCAATAAAGAGAAAAAAAAATGTATGGAAGTTATTCTACAAATTATTTTAAAAACTTTTACGTCTTTTCAGCTATCAAAAAAGGTATAATACTAGGAGTTTAATAGGAAAACTGTACACAGAATGACACCTAAAGCGGGTTCGGGTAGCAAAAGGTAAATTTTTAGTTCTAGGTGAAAATACCAAAAATACACAAATAAAACAAAAAAAACGTTGCAATTTAATATTTTTTATTAATTATAATTCATGTTCTATATGGTCGCCCCTACTTCTAACACAAATTCTCATTCTTTTTCTTAAATTACTTTTCACAACGCTGGTTGTGAGGTGCCGCCTCATTTCGTCAGCCGCATCAATTATTTTTTGTCTTAGGACATCCACGTTTTCGATAGGAGTTATCTGGTCGTATACGAGACTTTTCATGTGACCCCACACATAAAAATCCATCGGTGTTAGGTCTGGGCTTCTCGCCAGCCAAGGTATGGGTCCGCCTCTTCCAATCCATTTGTTGGGATAATTGTCATTGAGCCATGCACGAACATTTCCTCTGTAGTGAGCTGGGCAGCCATCGTGTTGAAAGTACATGTTTTGTCTCAAACCAATAGGTAGGTCTTCCATCAAATTAGGTAATCGTTCCGCAAAAAATTGTCGTATTCCTCGCCATTCAAATTATCTGGCAGGAAGAATGGCCCAACCAAATAATTTGAAATTATACCCATCCACACATTTAAGCTGAATCTTGTTTGTGATCCTTTCGTTCTTTTTTTGTTTGGGTTGCCTTCCTCTTTGGAAGCCCAATAGTGGGCATTGTAGTAGTTTGTAAGACCATCTTTGTCGAATTTCGACTCGTCAGTCCATAGTATTTTCTTAAAAAAAGACGTCGGTATTGAGCATAAATCTGCAGAATTCTAATCGTCGCAACGGATCCCCTTCTTCAATGACTTGCACGGGCGTATAGTGGTAAGGGTGTTGCCCAACAGTATGCATTACAAACCATACCTTCCACTGCGAAATACCAAGCTGTTGTGCGACAACATTTGTAGATGTGGTTGGGTCCACCTCAAAAAGACGTCGTATTTCGTTTTTCTTCGTCTTCATCAAAGATACGTGGTCGTCCCATGTCAGTCCGCCATCTTTGTACGGAACCAGTTTCTCGTTGTCTTCGATAAGTTCCATCAAATACGCTAACATCAGGTACACGACGAGTAGGATATCGCAGTATGTATTCATCACGTGCTCGCGACGACACTCCTTCGCAAAATCCGTAACACATTAGGATGTCAGCATATTCCTCGTTGGTATACGTTGCCAACAGAGATCAAAATCCAGTTACGAGCCAATTCACACAGTCAGATGATGAAACAGAGATATTTTTGAAAAGCACGGTATAGCACATCTACCACGGATGAATCGCATGAGCAGACTAAAAATCATTCAATAATGTTTAGTGAACAGAAAATGTCACTCGCACAGAGAGTACCCCGACCGGAAAAAATGCTTACCCAACCCTTTTTATTGTTTGAAGGTGCAGGTAGTAAACCGGTAATTGGTAGTATCTAAATTCTATTATTATGTTACTCTACATTTGGGCCTATTGAAATCTCATTTTCTTAGAATTTTCAATAGATCCAGTAGATATTATACCGTTTTAGATAGCTAAAAAGACGTAAAAGTTTTTAAAATAATTTGCAGAATAACTTCCATACATTTTTTCTCTCTTTATTGATTTAAAGTAGGAAACACTTGGAAAAATATTCGTAATTTAGAAACATTAACAAGCCGCCATTTGAAACTGTTGGTAACTAGTTCAAATTTTTTTGATGATTTTTTGATACTTGACATACAGACTAACTAAAAAATAACCAAAAAATCGCACTCGAGAACCTCTAATAAAAAAAAATCGATATAAAACCAAAAAAAAACATGTTTTTTTTAGAAAATCTTTAAACTTCAATATCTCGAAAACGGTTAAGTTTAGGACATCATGTCATAGAGTCAAATCGGTCAGAAACGACCTAAACTATAACGTCCTTAATTATCTAGGACGACTTTCCCTGTAACCCTGATATATATATATATAATATATATATATATATATATATATATATATATATATATATATATATATATATATGTATATATATTATATATAATTATAAAACATTTTGTAACAAACCATCTGAAGAAGCTGTCGTACAGCGAAACATGTCATGGTGTTAAAAATAAAAATTTAGTGTTTTACATCTTGCAAAACTTCAACTGAAAATAGACATATATATATATATATATATATATATATATATATATTATATATATATATATATATATATATATATATTCAGTTTAAGGTAATTTAGTCGAAAAACTAAAAATACAGTTCATAATATGGAACAAAATGACACTAAATTTTGTGGCCTTATTATAAATTCACATACTAATTTATTCTAGTCTGAATCATTATTTACTCAATTTTGTTAAATAACTCATTTATGTCTTCAAGTTAGCTGGAAACATGTATTTGCGCCTTAATGTGTTGACATTGTATGTTTACTTGCGCATAATTTCAGTCCTTATTATGAGCATAACATGAAATATTCCATAGTTTATATACATATTTGTGGACTTATATAAATAAGGAAAATTTAATTATTATCTTAGTTGGTGTGTTATTGGAGAAATTTATCTCATAAATGTATTACGATGTTCGAAAATGAAGAAAAAAAATTTTTGGAAAATTTGTGACGATTTTTTGTTAGACAAAGAATTTGGATTAAATTTTGTTTTAAAAACGAAAGTCCTTAAAACGGTTCGGAGAGTATTACGATGGTGAATGTTTAGCAAGACTACAAAGGATATTTTGTTTGGATGGCCCCCCTTTAAAATCCATAATTACTAGTAATAAGACGTGAAACAGGGCATCAATCAAGTAAATATCGTCCAAAAGGTCACCACAAATCGGAAAAAAACACTTTGGTTTAGCTGAAAAATTAAAGTTATGTAACTTTAAAATAAAGGTTTTTATATTTAATGGATTTTAAAATAATACAAATAAAAATATTAGTACACTCAGGATCACAATGTGTTCAGTCTGATCGTGGAGATGAATTCTGCAATAAACCTTTTTATGGTTAAAGCTTATAAAACATAGTTATACACAACTTTATACCTGGTTTTAAAAAAGTGAGTGAGAATAATTACCTGTTTTTTTATTGCGCATCCATGCATTATACCGACAATATGGCTGCCAGCGCGGTTATGGGCCGTGTTTGCATCTGGATTTCAAGGAGAATCTTTTTATAACGTGCTCCGAAATTCAATGTTAATTTTCAATGAGTAAATGACTCGTTTAACGTTATAATTGAAAATAATTATAAAAGAGATTTCAAAAGGAAGTTCTTGTTGTGTGGTTAGTGTGATAGATTTCTCAAAGATCCTAAAAGGAAATATATTCATAATTCTTTATTTCTATTATACGAGGCTGGTTTGAAAGTCCGTGCAAAAATAAAAACTACTTATGTGTTTGGGGTAAACCTTTTTTATTTTTCGACATAGTCTCCTTTTAGGCTTATACACTTCGTCCAACGATGTTCTAGTTTGTTGATCCCATCCGAATAATAGGATTTGTCCAAGTCTGCAAAATATCCATTAGTGTCTGCAATCACCTCCTCGTTTGAATAAAATCTTTGTCCCTCCAGCCATTTCTTCAAATTGGGGAACAAATAGTAGTCCGAGGGAGCCAAGTCTGGAGAATAGGGGGATGTGAAACGAGTTGGAATCCTATTTCCATTAATTTTGCGACCACAACTGCTGAGGTGTGTGCTGGTGCGTTGTCGTGATGGAAAAGGACTTTCTTGTGGGCCAATCGCGGGCGTTTTTCGTGCAGGTCGGTTTTCAAACGGTCCAATAACGATGAATAATATTCACCTGTAATAGTTTTTTTACCCTTTTCCAGATAGTCGATGAGGATTATCCCTTGCGAATCCCAAAAGACAGTCGCCATAACCTTTCCGGCCGAAGGAACGGTCTTCGCCTTTTTTGGTGCAGATTCCCCCTTGGTAACCCATTGTTTAGATTGTTGTTTGGTCTCAGGAGTATAGTAATGTATCCATGGTTCATCCACAGTGACGAAACGACGCTTAAAGTCCTCCGGATTCTTCTGGAACAGCTGCAAACCATCCTTGCAACGCTTCACACGATTCCGTTTTTGGTCAAGCGTGAACAGTCGCGTCACCCATCTTGCGGATAGCTTTCTCATGTCCAAATGTTTATGCAAAATATTATGTACCCGTTCAGTCGAGATGCCCACAGCACTAGCAATCTCACGCACCTTAACTCTTCTGTCATCCATCACCATATCATGGATTTGATCAATGATTTCTGGAGTCGTAACCTCCACAGGCCGTCCAGAACGTTCAGCGTCACTTGTGCCCATATGGCCAGTCCGAAAATTTTGAAACCACTTATAAACTGTTCTAATCGAAGGTGCAGAGTCACCATAATGTTTATCAAGCTTCTCTTTAGTCTCCTGAGGCGTTTTGCCTTTCATAAAGTAATGTTTAATCATCACACGAAATTCTTTTTCGTCCATTTCTTGAAAATCACTCGACTTCCTTGATTCACACGAATGCCAAACACAAAGAAATAGACCAATATGGCTAAAACTTGGTGTGCGTTCATTCAAGAGATGCTACTAACTAAACATGACCTCGATACGCGCCGGTGGTGCCATCTCTCGAACTTTGCACGGACTTTTCAAACCAGCCTCGTACAATATATCATACAAAGATTATGTTAATTTTGTTTTCATGTTAGAGATACGTTTTATTTATAAAACAGTTGATGTTTTGTTATTGTTTAGTATTGGTTTATATTATTCCACTTGTACTTTTTTCTGAATTCAGTGCAGGATTGTGGTTATTAGCATGTGACTGACAAATTCAATGTATCTATTTTTTTAATAAGAACTTGATAAAAAAATGTTTCTAAAAGAAAACTTTTTTCGTTTTTTTCTTCCTTTCAATCACCAAAATTTATTTTTATTCTGCAGAATAGGATTTTTCTTGAAAGAAGGAATTTGAATATCTCAAAAACTCGCGGGTATCTTACCAGCAGTCATGTGATCATAACAAACTCGAACCCCTTGAGATCAAAGGTGCAGAGTCGGACTGTCGCTATTGTGTTTTATCATCAGTCAGACTGTAGCATTCGTGAGAAAATTGGCCCCTGAGATTCTGGTAATACCTCAAGTTCTCGGGTATTTTAGATCACGAAATGCTCCAGCGGACATGCATCCTCAAAGTAGAACACTGCTACCCCCTTGTCTCTCCGTGGAACAAATGTTTTTTTTTAATATCGAATGCGGTGTTCTTCTTTCCCCAAACTTTAGTTCTGCCATCAGACCCAAAAAGGCTAATTTTAGTTTCATCACTAAAGATTACGGATTCCCAAAATTCAGGAGGTTTAGAAACGTATTCCCTAACAAAAACTAACCGCTTTTTGCAATTAGCTTCCGAAATTAACGGCTTCTTCCTGGCTGCGCACCGTGTAAGCAATTACTCATTGTTTGTGAACAAACATTTTTCAAAAATAGTTCCCGTACTTCTTCTTTTAATTTTGATGCACTTTTCTTGGGATACTACTCAGTATATATCATCACTACACCAAACACTGTATTTTTGCACTCGACGCGCGTTTCGCTAACCATGTTAGCTTCATCAGGAGCGATGATTGACTAAAGCTAAACTACAAATCTACCCTATTTATACTTAGCCTAACCCTTGAATTATTCAAGCGGAACTAATAACATAGGCAAGGCCATCAGTTCCGGTCAAGTAACCAGTAGAGGGGACTATAAGGATTAGGCCCTCTGTCTTTATTTAAACTACTTTTACATTTTATGACTTCCATACTTTCGTATGCGTTCAACAATCTCCTATCAGATACATTTTTTATTAATCTTAGATTATCTAATGTTACAGTGTGATCAGCTCCAAGGGCATGTTCGGCAATGCTAGACTTTTCTGTTCTATTGTATTTTAAGTGTGCTAAGTGTTCTTTAAATATTGTTTTAACTGACCTTTTAGTTTGCCCAACATACTTTTTGTCACAATCATTACAACTAATTTCATAAATTCCACTTTTCTCACAATTAGGAATCTTATCTTTAGGATTTCCTAAGATATTCCTCAGATTGTCTGACGCCTTATAGACTAAGGTAAGGCCTACCTTATTAAATACTCGCGCGTAAAAAAGGTCGAATTCTGAATATATTAAACCTCAACTTATGTCTATTTATTAGCTTATTTACTTAGTCATCGTCATAACCATTAACTCTGGTTATATTTCTAATACGATTCCTTTCTTTATTAAAGTTTACTCTATTCAGAGGGAAAGTGACCAAACGATGAACTAAAAAATGTAATGAGGCTAATTTATGTTGTTTGCAGTGAAATGAATCATCAGGAATATATCTATCTGTTACTGGGTCCTTCCTATAGATATCAAATTCTAATCTATTATTATTTTTAATAATTGAAATATCTAGAAAAGGCAATTGTCCTTTGTTCTCAACTTCGTAAGTGAATTTAATGGAATCATACCGACTATTTAATTTAGTAACAAAATCATCAATATTTGCTTTCTTTGTATCAAAATCGCGAAAATATCATCCACATACCTATACCACACCCTTGGGAAATATTCGAATTCTTGCCTGGCTTCGATTTCAAACTTACTCGTGAATAAATTGGCTATGAAAAGTGATAAGCAATTACCCATAGCTGTTCCTTCTTTCTGAACATAAAATTGATTGTTATATTGGAAATAATTTTGTTCCATACAAAGTTTAGATAATGTTAAGTATTCACGAATAATTTCTTCTTCAAATCCATTCATTCTAAGTAATTCTTCGAGATATTGTAAAGTTTGTGGAATTGGCACACTTGGGAACAAAGAACTAATATCAAAAGAAATTAAGACTTCACCTTCATTAAGAACTAGATTTTTTTGTTTTATTAATGAATTCTAACGAATTCTTCACTGCGAAAGTATTTAACGGTAACTTCTCAAGTTCTTTTGATAACCATTTGGATATTAAATATGTGATCCGACTGATGAAACAATGGGTCGCATTGCTTTTCCAGGTTTGTGAATTTTGGGTAAGCAATACAATTTTGGTATGTTCGGATTACTGACATTTAATTTAAATTTTTGCGAATCGGAGACAAGGTTCTTACATTTTTTTTAAAGAATTTTTACCGAGAATGATATCATTACCGAGAATGATGATTCTTTAATTGAAAAGTTGAATGAGATATATGCATTTTTCTCCACTACTTCGATCTAACTTGAATTGTTGACGAAGAAAAAAAACCGAAAGCAAGATCTAAATCAGAACAGCAATATGGATATGAGGAAAATCGAGAGCAAATCGAGCGGGACCTCAGAGTGTGAAGCGAGCCTAATTATTTATGGCTAAACATGCAAGCGTAAACAAGCAGATAGTTTGAACAATATATGTCCTCTTCAGGGCTCTATGACTCGAGCAATCTGAAACCAATATTATCTTTTTATTACTTCTAGTCCTTATTAGAAATGCTATGTAGCGGTGGTGGGGATATGATTACAGAGTGACCTCAAAAAAAAAATATTAGCGTTATTCGCCTTTGCTCTTTATTCTTGCTTAATCACTTATTGTATAATTCTACATTCGTTACAAAAAAATTCCTCCCATTATATTGAAATGGTTGGATATTGCTTTTGAAATGGCCAATTCTAATAAACGACTGGCCCAGAATGAAACGCGAGGTCTAAAAGTGAAACAGCGTGCCGAACAGAGGGAAATATCCCTTCAAAATTTACAGTGGAAATTGGAAAATAGATTGTCTGGTGCCTCAATCCGACCACTAATAACTTTGATTTATTTGCGGAAATTTAGGGGCAGACGAAATACTGGCTTTTGCAGAAATGTGTCAGTTATCGCTCGTTTAATGTCATGATACAGGGCTTTCCGATTACATGTAGTCATTTCAAATAAGTTAAAAACAGTTTGTAGTTTACCGTATTTGCATTAAAGATCTCTTCTCCTCTAAAACTAGACTTTCAAAAGACACGGTGTAAGATTTTATTCCAGCAGATTGTATTAAAGTATATACAAGGGGCGCTTTTTAAGTTTTTACCAACGACGACTAGAGGGCGCTTTGTTGAAACAGTGACAGCTCAGAAATTGATTAAGTAGTTTGTTTACAGTAAGCGTTAAAAAAACAATTTTTTGAACAAATGGAAATTTTACGTGAAGATTTTCGTTGGATAATTTTTTACGATTTTAGAAAAGGCCTAACTCAACAACAATGCCTCGAATCGCTTCGTTCAACTTTTGGTAATGAATCACCATTAGAAAAGACTGTCAATTGGTTTGTAGAATTTCGTCATGGCCGTGCTTCCGTCAGCGATGAATTTCGTGAAGGTCAACAAAAATCGGTTGTTGTTACAAAAAATATCGATGCTATGCGACATGATTGAAGAGGATCGGCATATGACTTAAGGTAAGATAGAGGCATCCTTAGACATATTGAAGACAGCAATACATTCGATTTTTCATGAACGTTAAGCTCGAAACAGATCTGTTCTCAGTTTATTCCGCATAATTTGATCGAAACTCAAAAACAGGCTCGTGCCAATTAGTGCAAGAACATGGTCAAAAAATTCAACTGAGGACATGCTAAATCCGTATACAATATCATAACAGGAGACGATACTTGGATATATTCGTACGAGCCGGAAATTAAGCAACAATCAACTGTTTGATGTTCCAAGATGCACCAAATCCAACAAAAGTGGTTCGTTCAAGAAACACTTCCGAGAAAATGATGGTTATTTTGGACATATTGCAACCATTGCTTTAGAGGATCGAAGAATGCTGAATGATACACAACAGTTTGTTCGCCAGAAGTTATCGATGAAATCAGGAAAGACAGCTGAAAACGTCGCATCATTCTTCATCAAGACATTGCCAGCTCTCACACAGCACGTCAAACGAATTGATTATTTGACGGAGAAAAACACTGAATTAATGTTTCATTGACCGTATTCACCTGATTTATCTCCCAATGACTTATTTTGTTCCCGAATGTATAAAAATGCATGGACAGCGATTTTTATCACCTCTAAAAGTTGTTGAATCTCTCCAAAACCATGATTTTGAAGTATCAACTTCAGAGTGGAAAAATGCCTCGAAAATTGGTTCGAAAGCATGCAAAAATACATACATCTGAAAGGCGAATATTTTGAGAAACAACAAAATGATTTGTACCAAAAATATTTTTTTTCCTTTCATCGTTTTTGAAAAAACTTAAAAAGTAACCCTAGCAGCTAATGATAATGATTACTTCTTGACTGGATCCGGGGCACTGTAAATATTAAAAAGAAATTAAAATTGATTATGCTAAAAGCTTAACATGTCCCTCAGTCTATGACATGCATTTCTTATAAATTCGTTTTTGTGGTTATATTGCTGCCAAAGTGATACATATCTTCGCCTTGATCATTTAAAATTCCCACTTTCTGTATAAATTTCTCCCTTAGGTAATTATCTGTAAGTGAAGAATAAGACACTAAATTTTTAATAAAATTTCCACTTTTATTGATGTTTATACTTGACACGTGTTTCACTAAAACATTAGCTTTATTAATAGTATGGGTACAGAATGAAATAAATATTTTTCAATGTAAATATTTACAAGTAGGTTGTAACTAAAGGATAACAACAAAATTTGATAATTATTCAAATTATCTATCCATTAAATAAATTCAACAATGGGGAATTTCCAACGTCCAGTTGGTCATTTAACAGTGTGTTTGTATTCTTTCTTTTATTGATCTTGAGGGTCTCAAATAAATTTGATTTGTGTGATTTGTTCTGAAGGTGTAAAATATAGAAATTATCAAATACATTATTCTCTTCTATTTGTTACCTAATAATTAAATATTTGGCATATGAAGAATCAGTTTTATTTTTTAAAAAACTTTTATTATGTTTTGAAATTCTTTGTTCGAATGTTCCACCTGTTTGTTCTATCTAGAGTTTATTACGAGGATCACAATTATGTTGGTAAACAGCAGATTTATGGTTTTTCAAGGTTTTATTTTCATTGTACCTGATATGTTTGTTTAAGTTGTTGTTGTACTGCATGTGCAGTTAATTTAGACTATTTGTGTGAGAAAATCACAAAATTTTAAATCACGGAAAAAATAAAGTAATAAAAATGAAAATCCTAATAATCCAGAATATTCGGTTCATATATTTCCCCTTTTAATTTTAACGAATAAATTAGGATTTTTACTGATCAGATCTGGCAATTCTCCAATTTAAACTGTTCAATTTTTCGACTATACAGGGTTCGTTTGAACACCAGACACACAAAAACGGTAAAGTGATTTGCCCAGCACTTTCCTTACCAACATGTAGTTCTAAAATAGGTACAGAAGTTGACGTTCTCGAGTAAAGAGAAAGTAAATTTCCATATTATGAATAACATCATACAATATATTGACACTCATCACTTTCGCCCTCATTTTTGAAAGGAAATCATTCAAAAACAATAAGTTTTATAACAAATAGACAACTTAATTCACCCCAAGAATTTATAAATAATATCCACCTAAACATTAGGTTCAGAACAGACACAGAAGTGAATAACTCAATTCATTTCTTGGACCTAATAATAAAAAAGATTCACAATAAGCATGCCTTCTCCATATACCACAAACCGACACATACGGACACTACGATACATAATAGTTCATTACATCCATACAAACAAAAACGAAAGTGTATTTGTTTGGCGTTGATAGCAGAATTCTCTCATTGTAGATGCACATATATGTTGGGGTGCGCCCAAAAAAAAAAAGAGATTTCTTATGCATTTTACTGCATTTTGCTACCGGATTTGAATTAGTTTTAAGGGTTCACCCTATTTTAGGTAGAAAGCCTCTGCTATACAATAGAGTTATAAAATGTAAATGAGGGTTCATCAGTAGCATAGCCATCCGAGCGTAACCTGCTTTTACTGTTTAATAAATAAAATTATCTTAAAAATAAGGTTATAGAAATATAAGATTTATTACTTAAGATTTTTTGCCATCTCATCGACTGCGTATTTCTTGATTTGTGCCTTATTTTGTTTCACAATTTTGAAAAGTTCCGCTTTTAACATACCATCTTTATGTTTGAGATTTTTATCTCTTATCTGTAGAAGGATATCCGCTTTCTTCCATGAATTTGTCGGGAGACGTTCTAATAATCGAGAATGGTATGGGGCATTGTCTAATACTATAACTGATTCTGCTGGTATACATTCAATTATTTGTTGAAAGTACTCCTCAAAGATATTAGCCATCATCTCCTCATGGTAATCTTTAGTTGACTTTGATTCGAATTCCAACAAGCCAACGTCGAGAAATCCGTTTTCACTACCAATATGTGCTATAATTAGCTAGCGACCTTTTCTTGAAGGAGGTTTTAATCCAGTTGACCAACCTTCCAGAAAAGCTTGTTTGGCATTCTTAATGTTGTCAATCCAGGATTTTTTCACTGTGTGTCCCTCATTAACTCAAGTCTCATTTAAATAAAAAAATATTTCTTTCTGGGGCTCGACATTTTCGGATAGCTACTAGATTTTTTCTGTTTTATGGTTAAGAATAGGTTTTCTATTGTATTTTTCCCAACGAAAATTTAGGTAATGAAGGATTTTCCATAATTTCCATTTTGTTAAATCTGGTTAAGTCCTGGTCTTCTCTAATTTCTTGCTTATGTAGTGTAGGTATTTGTTTCTTAAAAAAAAAATGGTGTATTTTTCTTCTTATTGCGTTTTTTTAAAGTTTTCATCCACCTCTAAGGGCTCCTTTCCTTTGTGATTCTGAGGTTTGTTGCAAGGACCCCCCCCCCCCCGTTTTCTTTCTATTAGAAATATATAAATAGTTGCTGATCCAACTCCCGTCATGTTGGCACAGGTTTCCACAATTTTACGGACTCCGCGAAGTTTGACCGGGGCAAAACTGAAAGTTGAAGCCATCGCTATTCCGATTTGAGCTAAGCATATTATAGGTTTTTGCTTTATTCTTATACAAAATATTTTTATTGCGTACCTAATTACTTAGGCACCTACCTACCGATAAATACTTTGGTTAATTATATTTCAGTAACTGCTAAAATCCCAAATAATTTTATTGTACCTCTTATTATTAAGTTTCATAATACTGTAGATTTCTAGTTTTTAAGAATTGTTAATTGTTTTCGTTTAGACCTTTATCATACAAATAAGATTTTTAGCTTCAACATTTGCTCATTAAAATAAACTTCGAAATGCGTTGATTTATATAGCTTATTGTAGAGTTTAGAAGGCATATAATAAAATATATTTTCTAGAAAAAGGTCGCACTGTTGTATAGAGATAGAAAATAAAGGTGATTAAAACTAAAAATGCAAATAATTGGTAGAGAAATTCCGGACGCTTATGGTTTATAACATTTTAATTTTTTATAACCCATGTTATGTGCTATCAACTCCAAACAAACAGACTTTAACGGCATACAATTCCTTTATACCTACACTAGTTAACATACCAATGCCAGATCAATTTTTAAAAATGAACTAAAACTTATTAAACAAATAGCCAAAAATAACGGATTTGGTATAAAAACTGTAGATACAATTAATCTAATATATCCAAAAGCAAAAACTGTCAATAATAATCAAGTAACATTAACCTATATAGGCCCAACAACTGAAAAAATCTCTAAATACCTAAGGAAACAGAACGTGACAATCACATACAGTACAGATTACAACTTAAACAAACATATCAAGAACAATAAACCTTGAAAAACCATACATCTGGTGTTTACCAACTTAATTGTGGTTCTTGTAATAAACTCTACATAGGACAAACAGCAAGAACATTCGAACAAATAATTTCAGAACATAATAAAAGTTTTTTAAAAATTAAAACTGATTCTTCATATGCCAAACATTTAATAGAAAAGAATCATGTATTTGGTAATAATTTCCATATTTTAAACATTCAGAACAAATCGCATAAATCAAATTTATATGAGACCCTGGAGATCAATAAAAGAAAGAATACAAACACACTGTTAAATGACCAACTGGACCTAGGAAATTCCCAATTTATTTAATGAATAGATAATTGGCATAATCATTAAGTTTTGTTGTTATCCTTTAAGTACAACCTACCTGTAAATATTTACTTATAAAACCACAGAAAAATGTTTATTTTATTCTATATCCATACTTTTGATAAAGCTAATATTTTAGCGAAACGCGTGTCAAGTATAAAAACCAATAAAAATGGAAATTTTACTAATAATTTAGTGTTTTATGCTCATTCAATATGAATTTCCATCAAGTAACTGCTGAGTCGGTAAATTATTTCAATAAGTTTCATCCCTATTTCAAATATTATAATAGTATTTTATTCGAATAATATCATGCCAACCGACCGACAGACTGACGGTCAGACAGACAGACCGTTAGCAATCGGAACATATATTTTTAGCGATCTAAAAAAAAACCTTAAAACGTAAAGAAAAGCAAAAATTGCATGGGGTAATTCGTTTCCTGTAGCAAGAGACGTGAGAATAATAATTTATCTACTTTGCCGGAGGTAAGAAAGTTTCAGCCAATTTAACTGATTGTATTTCCAAAACTTTTTCTATATTCAACTTAATATTTGTACGCTACTCTCTAACCAAATCTCAATCCCTTCTACATACTATTTCTGTTAAAATTGGGAAAAATTAAAAGACAAGGACATTGAAATAGAAGTATATTATGATATAAGTGGAATTACCCTTTTAACCCTCTACCCTGGTCCTTTTATTTTATAGATTTTTTCCTGTAAATGATTAGCTAAATTTTTTAAAAATATCCGAACCAAAAACCTCGCAAGACTCTTATAATAAGTTTAAAACTACACAATTTTTCATGATTCCAACATCTTCCACCTTCTACCCATATTAAGGGATTACATATACCTGGGCGCTGTTAAAAGTATGTACAGGGTGAGTCAACGATAGAGTAAAGCTCATTATCTAATTATGTTTTTTTAATTACAACCTACCCGTAAATATGTACTTATAAAACCACAGAAAAATGCTTATTTTATTCTATATCCATACTTTTGATAAAGCTAATATTTTAGCGAAACACGCGTCAAATACAAAAACCAATAAAAGTGGAAATTTTACTAATAATTTAGTGTTTTATACTCATTGAATGTGAATTTCCATCAAGTAACGGCCGAGTCAGTCAATTATTTCAATAAGTTTCATCCCTATTTCAAATATTATAATAGCATTTCATTCGAATAATATCATGCCAACCGACCGACAGACTGTTAGCAATCGGAACCTATATTTTTAGCGATCAATATATATAAATCCTCTTCATAGTGTTCTGCGACGCCCTACGGTTCCCAGTTGCCATTCTCGTCTATCGTTCCAGTCTCCTGGCTGCAGGTTTGTTTCAGACATGGCCCTCCCTATTCCTTGGTTCCAGGTACACTTAGATCGGCCTCGTTTTCGTCGATCCCCAGGTGTCCAATGTATTAATTGCTTCGGTATTCTCTCGTCGGCCATACGTTGTACGTGGCCATACCAACGTAGTTGATTTTCTTGAATTTCCTGAATGATGGTCTTATTTGCTTTCGTCTTGTCTCTTATTCTCGTTTCTAATTTGGTCTAAACGGGAGATTCGGGCTGATCTTCGCCAGAAGTCCATTTCTGTTGACAAGAGTTTATTTTTTGCCTTTCACTCAGTTGCCACACCTCTGAGCCGTATAGCATTATGCTTTTAAGGGTAGTGTTATATAGTATCCTTTTCCTGTTATCCAGTATATCCTTAGACCAAAGCACAGAGTTTAGTGCTCCTATTACTTTCCTTCCTTTGCTGATTCTGTCTTCAATTTCCTTCTCACATCTTCCTTCACTTGTTATTTTTATCCCCAAGTACGTATATTCCTCACATCCTTCAATTTTGATGTTATTTTCAACTTCCAGCTCTTCCGGCTCTCCTCCCACGCACATGTATTTCGTTTTGGTTTTGTTCATCTCAAGTCCCCATTTTCCATATTCTTCGATTAACTTTTGGGTCATGTATTCTAGGTCTTCCTTGTCCTGAGCTATTACTATCTGGTCGTCTGCGAAGTGTAATGTGTATAGTGTAAGATTGTCATTGATAGGCATTCCCATTTTTGAACACTTTCTTCGCCAGTTTCTCAGTACATGTGCTAGATATATTTTAAAAAGGGTTGGAGACAAGATACAGCCTTGTTTGAGGCCTTTTGATACGTCACATTGTTCGGAGAGTGTCTGGCCAACTTTAAATTTTGAGGAACATCCGTTGTACAATTGTTGTACGGCTTTTATCAAAGTTATATCTATTGGACTTTTCTTAAGCACTTCCCACATTTTTTTAATTGGTACTGTGTCATAGACCCCCGAAAGGTCCACAAACGAAAGATAAATCCGACTGTTGTGTATCGCCGTCTTTTTCTCGATGATTTGAAATCTGGAAATATGTTATCGATTCATGAGCGACCCGCTTTAGCTTCTAAAAATCTTAAAACGTAAAGAAAAGCAAAAATTGCATGGGGTAACTCGTTTCCTTTAGCAAGAGACGTGAAAATAATAATTTATCTACTTTGCCGGAGGTAAGGAAGTTTCAGCCAATTTAACTGATTGTATTTCTATATTCAACTTAATATTTGTTACGCTACTCTTTAACCAAATCTAAATCCCTTCTACATACTATTTCTGTTAAAATTGAGAAAAATTAAAAGGCAAGAACATTGAAATATGAGTGTATTATGATATAAGTGCAATTACCCTTTTAACCCTCTACCTTGTTCCTTTTATTTTATAGATTTTTTACTATGAATGATTAGCTAAACTTTTTTAAAATATCCGAAACAAAAACCTCGCAAGACTCTTATAATAAGTTTAAAACTACACAATTTTTCATGATTCCAACATCTTTCACCCTCTACCCATATTAAGGGGGTTACATATACCTGGGCGCTGCTAAAAGTATGTACAGGGTGAGTCAACGATAGAGTAAAGTTCATTATCTCATTTGTTTCGGGAATGACGAAAAAATGTTAAATACAATAGTTTTAGGGAATGTTAAGGTGCACAAAAATGTATTGAACCTAAGGGAGGTTATACTGAAGAATAAATGCATTTCGGATCGTTAATTCATCTTGTTTCATTTCCGCTTTGAAAGTTTATTGACTGACCAAATGTAACACTATATTTACGAAGCACGATAATTTTACTTCGTTAGATTAGACTTTTCATCATCATCCATTCTTTATAGCGTTGTACGCCTTTTGGTCCCTTTTCTCCGGTCTCCTCTATTTTCCCAGTCTCCGTGGCTCAGATTCCTCGCTGACATACTTCTTTCTATTCCTTCTATCCATGTTGTTTTTGGGCGCCCTCTTTTTATCTTTTCTCGTGGTGACCAGTTTTTGATCAGCTTCGGGAGTCTTTCGTCGCTCATCCTCTCCACGTGACCATACCATTTTAGTTATTTCCTTTCAATTCCTTGTATTATATCCTCCCCCACTTCCATTATTTCTAGAATCGTTTTGTTTGGGACTTTGTCACGGCGTGATTTTCCTGCCGATCTGCGCCAGTAGTCCATTTCCAATACTCGTAGTTTCCGCTGTGTAATTTGACTCATTTGCAATGCTTCACTGCCGTAGAGTACTATACTCCTTAGAATAGTGTTATACAAGAGTTTTTTGTTTTTTTTATATATGTTTTCCCCACAGAGTTTAGACACCCAATGACCTTCTTCCCCTGTACAATACGGTGTTCAATTTCTGGTTCAGTCCGTCCGTTCCTTGTAATTTTTGTACCCAGATATGTGCATGGTCCGATTTAAATGTGGTCTTCTAACTGGAGAACCGATGTTTCCTCCTTTCCTACACACAGGTACTTTGTCTTTTCCTGGTTTACTATCAGGCCCCATGTTTCGTGTTCTTTTAGCAGTTTCCTTGTCATTAATTCCAGGTCCTCTTTATCTTGTGCGAGCACCACCTGATCATCTGCGAAGTGTATCGTATACAGGGTGATGTTGTCATTAAGCTCGATACCCATTCCTTCGCATGATCTCCTCCATTCTTTCAACGCTTTGTCTATGTAGATATTAAATAAATAATAATAGTCCTTTGTTAACTGGATAGCTTTCTGACAACTAGTATTTTAGTTTTATTTTTGCTCTTTGATCTCTGTATAGCTGCTATTATTGTAATATTTATTCTAGTACCTTCTAGTACTTGCCATAGTCTATTTAGAGGAATCGTATCATATGGTTTGGATTAAACTTTTAATAATATATTTAAAGCCGGTGTATCATTGAATATTTGAAATTTTAGAAATCTGACAACACTCACATTCAACCATTCATAGTTTTCAGTCGCTCCTCTTTGAGTCCATTGTCAATCTTGGATCGCGTTTAGCTGTAAACCAGCGGAATTTTGATTTGAACATTTAGAAACTTCCCAATTATTCTATTTTTAGTCTTTCTCGCGTTCATCGTCTATGGATTATGATATGTATCCTCGTCCGGGTATCTGTAGAGTAATTAAATATCTAGAACAGAATTACCAATGATGGACAGTTGCTATGAATCATTATTGCGATTACAAACGACAGGAAGACTGATATTAACTTTAAAAGTATTAGCAATTGTATGTTGCAACCAGCTTCCTCATATTTTTTAATTATCTCTTAATGTTAACAAAGAATTTCATGAATTTAGCTTCTCACCACAATAATGTTTCAGATTTTCTACATGGCCCTCGTATTTTCCCTTTGTGGCCTGCTATTTTGCTTTTAGACTCTCAGAGTTTCACTGGGTCAGCAATTTATTAGACTTGGGCGTTTTGGGGGCAAAATCCGACGATTTAAATATATTGGAAAGCGTTGCTGGCATGCCGATTGTAGAATTAAAAAAAAAGGATGACTAAGCGGGGTTACTTTGTGATTCATGATGAGGCTTTCGTACGAAGATGGATTGTTTATTTCTTGGGGTAATGTGAAAGTTCTCTTTCTCACTTTTACGATGTATAAAATATTATGAGAGTGACGATGGATTGGCGATCATTCTTACGAGTATGCTAGAAATTAGAGTATAATAATTTACATGTATGGGTCAGCTTTTACAAGCCGTACAACTATTTTGACTTCACGTTTTTGATTTCCCTGAAAATTTTTTTATGGCTTGTATACATGAAATTAGTTGACACGCAAGCCTCCTATATTTTCTTGACGACAATAGTAAATCTTCCTTACAAAAATTGCGAAATAGGAGTATGAGAATTATCTTAAAGTGCAATAGATATACACCAATAGCTTTAATGCAGGATTGTTTAAATTTGCGACCACTTGATCTTCACTTTAAGTACTTTACCATGTTATTCATTTTTAAAAAATAAATCATCTGTGACCTGCCTATCTGCATAACTATATTAAATTATTCTTATGAAATACATGATTACCCAGCCCCACAAAAAAAAGTGGGGTATACTTTTGATGCGATATATCAGATCCGTAGTATTTTTGCCCGCGAATCTGACGTCAGAATATCGCCATCACATCTCAATTTTTTTCTAACCTAGAAAAATAGGTAAAAATTAGTAAAAATTAAGAAAAATATACGCCTAAAAAATTGATTCAAGCTTTTTCATGAATCCAAAGATGTATTAATATGTATTCGGACACGCTAAGCTAATATTCATCGGTTGGATTAAGCCATACAGTTCTGTTTTCTTTCTAACCTCAATAAATCAGACAGATATAGTGCTTCTCGAATGTAAAAACGAATTCAAATTAAAATTCAACCGATTCTTACCAAATTTGGTACACGGGGGTTTTTTGGGTTGCTGATCATGAATCTGAGGTCGGATTTGCAAAATTCAAAATGGCGGATCCAAGATGGCGGTCAAAATTTTTGAAAACCAACCGATTCCTACCAAATTTGGTATACAGTTGGGGAATCCTCAAACCTGATACTCTTAAACCCTAAACCCTGAAACCTTACACTCCCACACCCTGTAACCTCAAAAAATAGACCTCAATAACCCTGTAACTTTAAAAAATGAGACTCAATAAACTCAAAAACCAGGACTTTTAAACCATATACTCTCAAATAGTAGACCCTTAAGCCCTAGAACTGCGAAGGTTAGACCCGCGCCTAACTTTCCTTTTTTTGGCTGTATCTTGTTCTTTTTTCCGCGAATGACCTATTCAAAGGCTTTCTGCCCAAACGCTTTTGAGGACTTGTTTCTCTTTTTAGCGACTAGCAATAGTCCGCTAGCATATGGTCATCCCATCGTCCTTGATACCGATTTTCTATGATTTTCAGATCTTGGTGAAAACGTTCCCCTTGCTCCTCACTGTAGTCACCAAGATTATCTGGGAAATCATCGATGTGGGAGTCCAGGAAATGTAATTTTAGATTCATTAAGCAACCTAATGTTTGAAAATTTTTTACCATTTTCTCGACTATTTCTTTGTACTTAGGACTTTTATTATTTCCCAAAAAGTTTGTTGCGACTTCTTTAAAACTAAGCCAAGCAGCTTTTTCAACTTTATTCATTTTAGTAACAAATAATGAATCTTGAAACTATTTTCTTATTTGTGGCCCGTCAAATACGCCTGCCTTAATTTTAGCTTCAGAAAATTTCGGAAATTTTTTATGCAAATATTTGAAACATGGGCCGTTTGTATCTAATGCTCTCGTGAATTGCTTCATAAGTCCAAGCTTAATGTGAAGCGGGGGAATAAGAACTTTTCCTGGATCTACCAATGGTGGAAACAATACATTATTTTCACCAGGAGTAAACGATTCTCTTGTTGGCCAAATTTTTTTCTTATAATGACGTTCCCTGTCTCTGCTATTCCACAGACATTTATAACAGGGATAAAGTGTAAACCCTGACTGTTGGCCAAGCAATATTGTCACAATTTTCAGATCTCCACAAATTTTCCAGTTATGATCAGCATATTTTATTTTTATCAAAAGCTGCTTCATTTTTTCATATTGCTCTTCCATAACTGTGGAATGAGCAATCGGAATGGAGCGTAAACGTTGGTATTATGCAGCAAAAACTGCCTTAATGCTCCGTTTAGAAGAATCAATGAACAGTCTCCATTCTTCAGGATCGTATGAGTTATTTTGAAATTCATCCATTAGACCTTTTACATCGGTACAATATGAAAGTGACAATTCCTCGTCCATTGTGAAATATTTTCGAAATTCTTCATCTCTGTTTCCATAATAAGAAATCATAGCTTCTGGCTTTTCTTTAAAAAGGAAGCAAGATGCTCTGAACCATCTTTGGATAAGCCTAAATCTCTGACTAGATCACTAAGTTCTGACTGTGATACGAGTATTGGTTCTGGTTTACGGTTGTATGGTAGAAATTCTTTATCTGTGTCACTAGTATATGATAGGTTGTCACTAGAACATTCATTAGTAACAGTGTTTGAATCTTTTTCGACAGTCTCAATGTTTTCGGCATGAACTGATAAGGTGAAATCATTTGTTTCCATAACATCAGCATCAAGTGGTTCAGGAGGCGGAATTAGTTTAGTTGGTCTTGTTACTGTCGAAACATCGTTATAAGTAATAGTGCTTTTATTTTTTCGGTTATGCCTAGATACAACATTCATACAAAAGTTCACTGTATGGTCTATTCCATATTGCTGGTCTGGAATATTTAATCGCCTTCTTATTGATGTACAACATTATTTTGCAAGAACTGCACATGATGTGGGGAACCCAATCTGTATCCTGGTGCTGTATTTCAAAGTTAAAACAATCCTTATATAAGGTTTTAATCTTATCCGTTATCGGTGACCCCATTTTACTCAATACGTGTTGACAGCAAATATAACAAAATGAATCACTGTTTTTATCGCACTTATGAAAAGTCCTTGTACCGTGAGACCGTTTTCTTGTAGCATTATACTCTATATGAGCCAAGTCACCCACACATGAAGAGCTACGGTCGCTGGATGACGACGGCTGCGGGCCCGCTTTTCCACCCTGACCAACCGCCGATACTGGGTTTCCGAGTCCCTGCATCGTAATTCTTTTTCTTCTACCTGCCATGACGGCATCTAAGCCGTTATCCAGGGACTCTGCCGGCTAGTGGAGTAACACCGTTGCCCACCGTCACCACGTGGAGGTGCCCTGGATGCAGGTAGAAGAATAAAAATCGACCGATGAATTTCCTCGGCGTTCAAAATGGCGCGAAAACATCTGCCATCTTGAATTTTGCAAATCCAACCTCAGATTCGTGATCAGCGACCCAAAAATCCCCGTGTACCAAATTTGGTAAGGATCGGTTGAATTTTAATTTGAATTCGTTTTTGCATTCGAGAAGCACTATATCTGTCTGATTTATTGAGGTTAGAAAGAAAACAGAACTGTATGGCTCAATCCAACCGATGAATATTAGCTTAACGTGTCCGAATACATATTAATACATCTTTAGATTCATGAAAAAGCTTGAATCAATTTTTTTAGGAGTATATTTTTCTTAATTTTTACTAATTTTTACCTATTTTTTGAGGTTTTTGGCGATATTCTGACGTCAGATTCGTGATCAGCGGGCAAAAATACTACGGATCTGATATATCGCATCAAAAGTATACCCCACTTTTTTTTTTTGTGGGGCTGTGTTATCAAACAGGATCACGAACAAATTACAAAAAAACAATGAACTCACTATTTTTCAAGGTGTTGAATAACTTTAATAACTTGCCATATACATGTTAAGAGGTGTACCAGTTTAAGAGTTTTCAAAATTAATCTTAATAACTTTGTGAAAACGAGTGATAATTATTCTTAAAACCTTCTTAAAATGAAAAAATTAATGTTCCAATATATCTTGCATTGTATTACTTTAAAATTATTGTATAAAATATACTATTCATATGTGGGAATGAAATAATTTTGTAAATCTGTTACTTGTAAGACATCAAATTGTATTTGAAGAATTATATTAGGAGTTTCTATTTAATTTAATAAATTTAATAATAAAACAGCGAATATATTGCTATTCTTTTCGATTTTTTTAAGTTGTGGGAGCAAGCATGAAAAAATTATTTAAAACAGTTTCGTTGTTATTTTAAACAGTTTCGTTGTTATTATTTTTTATAAAATAAAACTATTAAAAAATTCCACGGTTATACTTCGCGAAAGTATAAAGAGCAATAAAATAGCGGAAGAACGAAGTTTTTATGATAAATAGAACCGGAGATATTGCTTTTTTTATGTGCCTCCGATTAGTGGACTACGATAAATTTATAACAACCATGTTTTGCAAAATATACTTTTGGAAAAAAAATCACGATACACTGATTGACTAATTTCACATAAAAAAGCCATAAAATTTTTTTAAGGCAAATCGAAAATATGAAATCCATACGGTTTGTAAAAGTATGACCCATATACGTACTCGACACCGTTGAATATTAAAAAAAACAGTGAAAAATGTTAAGTTATTGGCGCCGCGTTGATATTCAAAGGAATGAATGTGTGTCTGTCTAACACTCCAAAAATGGGACCAACTTAAACATATGTACATGCAAAAACAAAATTTTATAAATAAATCAATAGGTCCCTTCTATTATAGGCAACTGTTATTTTATTTGGCAACAGCGGCAAACATTAACTTTCACAGAGCTAAAATTAAACTGTAGGGTTGAAAACGATACCTAATGGTAGGGCTTAATTGATTTAGACTGTTATTTGAGGAACAGTCAAATGGTTAAAAAGGGTACAGGTTAGAGATAAATATATAATCCAACTAAAATTAGCGGGGACCCACAAACGACTTTTAGGTTATTGCTTGTAAATAAAATTGGGGAATGTTATGAAAATGTATTATAATTGTGAGCATATTTTTTTTTATTTATATGCATAATAATGGTAGTGATTCATAGACGAAAAATGTGTAGAAGTGCTCCGGAAATATTACGTAGACTGAAAAGGTTTTGGTCTGACACATTTCAAAAAACCCATATAATTTTTAGGAAGTACCAACCCTCAAATGATACTTGTCAAAATTTCATGACATTTCCATGATAGTTTTCAAGTTACAGTGGTTTTAGTGACGCTACTAGTGTGTGACTACTATTTTCAAAACAATGGAAAAAAATCGAATTTCGTGTGTTGATTAAACATTGTTTTTGGCTTGATAAGTGTTACGGGGACTCTGCCCCTGGAAAATCACTCATCATTTACTGGTATGTTAAATTTAAACGTGGTCGTGCAGCTACAAAAGATGCTGAACGCTCTGGAAGCCCAAATGAGGTGGTTACACCGGGAAAACATCAAACAAATCCACAAAATTGTTTTGGATGACCGTAAAGTCAAATTGCGTGAGATAGCTGACACCCTAAAGATATCAAAACAACGTGTTGGTCATATTTTGCATGAACATTTGGACATGAGAAAGCTCTATTCGGAATGGATACCGCGTTTGCTCACAATGGACCAAAAACAATAGTGTTGATGATTCTGGGGTCTGTTTGGACCTATCTGAGCGTAAATAAAGAGGATTTTTTTCATGCGATATGTGACAATAGATGAATCATGGATCTACCACTATATACCGGAATCAAATCGGCAGTTAGCTTAGTGAACAGCAGCCGGTGAAAGCCGCCCTAAGCGACCAAAGACACAAGAGTCGACTGGGAAGGTTTTGGCTTCTGTATTTTGGGATGTGCATGGAATAGTTTTCATCCACTATGCTGAGAAGGGAAAAACCATCCATAGCGAATATTATATAAAGTTATTGGTGCGTTGAAGGCAGGAATCGCAAAGAAACGACCCCAAATGAACAAGAAAAAGTTCTCTTTCATCAAGATAATACATCGTCTCACAAGCCTATGGCTACGATGAAAAAATTGCATGAAATAAAATTCGAATTGCTTCCTCATCTACCGTATTCTCCAGATTTGGCCGCCAGCGACCTCAAATAAATGCTCGTGGGAAAGAAATTTGGTTCCAATGAAGAGGACAAATCCTTCTACAAGAATTGTATAGAAATGTTAGAAAAGTGTTGATGACTCGCTCTTGAAGGAGACTATATTGATGAATAAAGTCGAAGTTTGCAAAAAAAAATGTGTTTTAAGTAGCTAGACCAAAAACTTTTCAGCCTACGTGGTATATCCATTTGTTTATTACATGCTGACACGTCAGAATTAAGTGGCATAATGAGAGCTTATGTTGCCGCGCCGGAGGTGGCTCTGATTGGTCGTAGTTACCTCCGCCCCCTTGACCGTCGTTTCAGTGGCTTCCGTTCTTGTCTGTGGCTGTCTGATTATCTTTTGTTGGATTCTATTCAGGAAAGAGCTGATGCAATCTGAAATACACAGCAAACGAGCCAATGCATTCCCGAATTACCACTTTTAACATGTCACCCTAATATAAAATTTGTTGAAAACATTTTTTTTAATATATTTTTTTTTTATTTTAGGTTAGCGCGTGGGTAACCCAACTAATAATATCTCAACCAACTCACGATGCCAGAAGAGCAGTGGTTTCCTGCGTCCTGCGGGTGGCTCTTTCCTCGTGGAATATCGGCAATTTTAATGGAGCTATGGAAATTATCGCAGGGCTCAAGTAAGTTAATTTATAGGTATTTCATAGCCGTTGAATGAATAAATATTATGCCGAGTTTGTGCAGGATTGTGGTCGTAATTGGTAATCATTAATATTAATAAAGGCTATAAATAAGGTACAAATTTGTATTTTAATTGAGAGATTTGTCATGGTTTAGCCGGTATTGGTAAAAATCTTACAAAGATTAGTGCCAATAAATAAGGGAGTTACAGAGGTGGCTCAATTAAAATCAATAACCATATACAGTCACCAACCAACTGACGCTTCAATAAAATTTTAATCAGTACAGGTCAGTCAGTGTTAATGTGGTATCATAGTGTTAATACACTGCGATCTCGATGTAAACGGATCTTTTGTTGTGTACAGTCGGTCAAATAAGAACGCGTTATTATTAAAAAATGTATTTATTTAAAAGTTTCTTAACACGTAGGCTGAAAAGTTTTTGGTCTAGCTACTTAAAATTTGACTTTATTCAACAATATATCTCCTTCAAGAGCGATATAATCAGTCCAACGCTCCAACTTTTCTTGTAGAAGGATTTGTCGTTGTCTTCAAAATAGATCTCAGTTTCGGCGATAACTTTTCCATTGGAGCCAAATTTCTTTCCGCGGGCATTTGTTTGAGGTCTGCGAATAGATAATAGTCGCTGGAGGCCAAATCTGGAGAATACGGTGGATGAGGAAGCAACTCGAACTTTAATTCACGCAGTTTTGCCATCGTAACCATTAACTTGTGACACCGTGCATTGTCTTAAAGAAAGAGCACTTATTTTTTGTTCATTTAGGGCCATTTATTTGCGATTTCTGCCTTCAAACGCACCGATAACTTTATATAATATTCGCTATTGATGGTTTTTCCCTTCTCAAGATATTCCATGAAAATTATTCCATGCGTATCCCAAAATACAGAGGCCAAAACCTTCCCAGCCGACTGTGTGTTTGTCTTTGATCGCTTCTGGTGGCTTTCACCGGCTGCTATCCACTCAGCTGACCGCCGATTTGATTCCAGTGTGTAGTGGGGGTCAAGAAGGAGAAATTCGCGAGAGCGGGGGTTGCTTTAATCATCAAGAAAAAAAACATGGGGAATATCAAAAATGAAAGATACATAAGTAAGAGAATACTATCAGTAACAATTGCGGAGAAGAATGAAGAATATACATTGGTGGTGGCGTATGCGCCAACAGAGGATGCAAAAAAGAGGAAAAGGAGAAATTCAAAAAGAAATAGATGATAGCAAGAACAGCACAATTATCCTAGGAGACCTAAACGGGAGAGTAGGAAACGTAAATAAAGATATCGAGTAGGGCCTAGGAAAGGAAGGGGAAAATACTAAAAACACTAATGGGGAAAGAATAATAAACTTCTGCATAGAAAACGAGCTGATCATAAAAAATAGCTACTTGAAACATAAGGACGTACACAAATATACAAGAGAAATCGCGAGCAGAAAAGAAAAGTCAATAACAGATTACTTCTTGGTAACCAAAGATATATGGAAAAAGGTGACAGACATAAAAGTCAGGAGAGGAGCAGAAATTGGTAGTGACCACTATTTAGTGGTTATGAAGTGGCAAAAAGAAACAGTGGAAATGAAGGAAGAGAAGACAAGTGGAAAATAGAAAGATAAGATGCTATAGACTAGAAAGACAAGAACTCAGAGAGAAATACCGAAGGCAGATACAACAAGACATGCAAGGCATAACGTGGCGGGAAACAATAGAAGATATGTAGACGAAGATAAAGGAGGCAATACTAAAAGCAGCCATAAAAGGACTGTGTGGGATCGCAAGGACTGTAAACAAAGAATACAAAAAGACACAGTGGTGGAATGAAAAAATAAAGAACACAATTAAAGTAAAAAGGAGAAAATGGAAGAACTACCTAAGCAAGAAGACGCAACAGGATTTTGAAGGTTAGTACTTCTTAAAAATCATATGGATTTTTTTAAAAAGGGCGACCTCTATGTGTCAAACCAAAAACTTTTCAGTGTGTTTGTTGTTTCTACGTGTTATATCATTCGACAGTAAAGATTTGCCACTAAAATGCGAATGATTTAGTAGTTCGGCTAGTCCCCATCAGTGCGAACCTTTGGATGGGAATACAGCCTCAAAGTGCGAAACGTATGCCGCACTAAATAAGGTTAGAAATGAATCTCTGCAGGGGTGCAATAACCTCAAAAAAGAAGGAAATTATTTTACTGACTACAAGTTATAGCCAACACGCTCTTACTTGACTGACTGTATCTAGTCCACCAGCGGCACTGAATATAGATAAATTACAGCATATTAAACATATTTTCATTTTCGATCTTCCCTGGATTTTCGTTATTATTTAACACAAAATATAATTAAAAGCGATTAAAGATAAATTCTGATTGAACTGTTGTGCGCAAAATCAAATAAAGATAACAGGGATCCTAAAAGAAACTGCCATTCAGATTAAGATTCCTATCTGAAACTACTATAGAGACGTTACGTTTTCTGGGTGTGTAGTAATGGTGCCATTATCCGCCGGAAGAGATGTGATACAATTATATTTCAGCAAACAGTAATTTACGTTCTCTTATTTGTGATTCATTTATTCTGTAGCAGAAGGCGCGAATGTCCTAACTTCGCTTCTTTAAAGAATAAGAAAACTGTTTTGATATGCAGAGATCCGATAGAGTGTACGTAATGCTTATAAGAGCACGTTTTCATTTTTGGACTGTTGGGGTTCGAGAAAAGTTCAAAACTTGCCATAACGTTTGCAATTTCCATAAGATTTTTCGCTCATTCCATAAAAACTGATAAAAACCTAAACTGCTTCGCATTTTCATCGATTTTCCATTATAACAAGGGATTTTTCACGCGGTTTAGCGTCACGAAGAAAATTCCAAAAGTTTAACTTTACTTGTCAAGAAAATTGCTTTTTAAGCCGAGTTGTTTTATCTGTAACGGTATGGAACGATGTCTAGATTAAGTAATAAAGAAACTCGTTATTTTTTCTTTTCGGAAACAACGTACACACTATTAATGGTGAAAAATGACCTGCTGCTGTCGTCAATTAGTAAGCGATATATTAAATGAGTATACTATTTTTGGAGTATTAAAGGTTGTATTTCTCATTTGCATTGTTTTCTAATTAACTGAGCTTATTTTGAGGTGGAGAGCCGAACACATTTCCTACCAACTAACCTCCGCGTTAGTCAAACTTGATTAAAATCGTGGCATATATGGGTAAACACAATTAAATCCGACATTTTGAAACATTTCCTGGCTAAGGCATTTCGCATGACCGTGCATGCACCATGATTTGTTCCCACAACAGCTCAAACCAAAATAAGGAACTGGAAACAAAGATAAGACTAGAAAATCTACGAGAAAAATCAACGATGGATGAATGGATGGATGTTATGGGGTCGGGGCGCATCGACTGCTAGGTCATTTAGCGTCCCTATATGTATGAGGATAGTTTATACGATGAAGTTAATCTATTTTAAATAATTTTTAATATTAGCATGGAGTGAATCAAATGATATGATTAAAAGCGATAGGTTAGATGGAATTTGGTGTTTGTCTCTGATAGGTTTGAGATGTGGAGTCTCAATTATGTGGGAGACTGTCAAAAGAGAATTGCAAAAGAGACATGTAGGGGCTTGGTCATTTTGTAAAAGGTATCTATGGGTACATAAGTATGTCCTATGGCCAATCTATGCATGAGGACATTTTCCTTGGTGGTTTTCACCCCATCCTGTAGTGCCTCTCTCTATTGCTAGTTTTGCATATAGGTCAGCCTTGTCATTACTTCTAATGCCAATGTGACTGGGGATTCAGTAGAAAGCAATTTCGCGATGTTTTAATTTTGCGGTATAGCATAGGTCCAAGATCTGGCGAACGTAGTTGTATTTTAGGTTTGAGATTTTATAGAGGTAAGAGCGCTGTAGGAGTTAGAAATAATTAGTATGCGCGTAGCAGATCTGAGAGTTAGAGCGCGGGCGTATGGCCTCTTTAATTGCTAAAGCTCAGCGAAAAAAATAGTAGTATACGATGGGAGTTTAAACATTTTGTTAGTTTGAGAAGTGGAGAAGGCAGCACCTACCCTCTTTTTTGTTTTAGATCCATCGGTACAAAGTAGAGTGTAATTAGGACAGTGAGTTGCTATCCTTTCCAGAAATGTTTGTCTAAGTAATGGGTTTGGAGTTTCCGTTTTCCTTGGTGAGAGCATGGATAGCTCAACAGGGGGACAGTTAGAAAGTCATGTAGGGAAAGATGAGTGTAGTGGATAGTCATATTTGGGGGGAGGAATATTATGTAGAGATATTAGGGTAGAGATTCTGTTGGGAATAGAATTTTTTAGAGAAGTTGTAGGTGTGCTAAAAATAAATTCAGGGAATATCTGGTAAAAGGGGGGAATAACGAATAGGAGTAGAATTCTAAGAGAGGGAGCTGTCTGACGAGGTACAATGGAGGGGTTGAAGTAACACATTGAAGACTAGGGATTGGGAAGTTACGGAAGGCACCAGCTATTGCCCGGAGAGAAGCATTTTGTATGGTGTCAAGTTGCTTCTTGTTAGATGAACTCGCAGCGTCATAGATGAAGTCGCCGTAGACGAGCTTTGAAAAGATGAGTGATTTGTATATAGTTTGGAGAGAAGGGTGTTCAGCGCCCCAGGACGAGTTTGAGAGAATTTTTAGGAGATTTAAGTCAGAGGAAGTGCGAGCTTTAAGGTGTTTGATTTGAGATATTCATGTAAGTCTGTTGTCGAAGATTAGTCCGAGGATCTTGAGGGAGTCAGAAGAAGGTATGTTTGAATTTGCTAGGTGAAGGGGATTCAGTTTAGAACAGTTGTTCAGTTTGCAGAAGTGAATGTAAGATGATTTGGAGGGAGAGAATGAGAGTCTGTTGTCGGAGAAGAAGAATCAACGAAAGACCTGTACCAGAGAAGACTGAAAGAATAAATCAGAATAAATCAAATAAATGGCCATGATAACATAAATGATGGTTGATTAAAAATCAAAATTATCGATGTCGATAAAAATAAAAAAATGGAGAACAAACATCAGTGCAGAAATCAAAGAGAAATGTCGTGAAAAAAAAGAAAGCTATCTAAAGTACAGGTCAATCAGGACAGATGAGGCCTACCAAAGATATAAAAGAATACGAACAGAAAACCACGAATTAGTAAGAAGAACAAAAACGGAATATTGGGAGAGATACACAAGCAAATTAGAATCGGACTTCTATGGTCAACAAAAACAAATTTGGAGATTTTTAAGACAGCAGAGAACTGAGATGAAAGAATAAATAGAGTATACACACGTGAAAAGAGGAACGTGAGTAATATACGAGTATCTTACACAATTATATAAAAGGGAGCAGAATATTACACTGCCACATACACCAGAGATAGCGATAATCGAAGAACCATATATAACGGAAGCAGACATAATAGAAGCACCGAAAAAATTAAAAAACCGTATATCTCCCGGCGAAGACCAAATAGCTAATGAACTACTAAAATATGGGGCACACTCTCTGGTTAAGCTACACACACCTATACAGAGGATTACGAGTATAAGATCGAATAGAATTCGAGATGAATGGATCAATGCACAAAAAGGGAGAAAAAGAAGATTCAAATAACTCTAGGCATAAATGTACTAAACTGTACACTGAAATTAACAACAAAGATTATTACAACAAAAATAAACGCGAAAATACAGCCGGAAGAACAGCAAGGATTCAGAAGTGGGTGCTCATACCCCGATGCCGTATTCATTGTGAGACAGGTAAAAGAAATCCATAGCATCCATACTTGTACCTAATAGACTTAAAAAAACTTTCGACAATGTGCAAATAAAAGACGTTATTCATCTATTATATAACAGGAACATCCCATTAGACCTAATTAAAACTATCGAGAATATATATAAAGACAATAAAGTAGTCGCAAGATTAGCAAAAGTAATGACAGAACCAATCAGCTATGAATCTGGAATCAGACAGGGAGACTTTTTAAGTCCTCTTCTATTTAATATTGTCTTGAATGAACTTAAAAATAATGTTGGGAATGTGGAATCTTTGGCACAATGATACTACTCAGTATATATCACCACTACACCAAACACTTTATTTTTGCCCTCTACGCGCCTTTCGCTAACCATGTTAGCTTCATCACTACTATAAGGAATAGGCCCTCTGTCTTTATTTAAACTACTTTTACATTTTATAATTTCCATAATTTCGTATGCGTTCAACAATCTCCTATCAGATACATTTTTTATTAATCTTAGGTTATCTAATGTTACAATATGATCAGCTTCAAGGGCATGTTCGGCAATGCTAGACTTTTCTGCTCTACTGTACTTCAAGTGTGCTAAATGTTCTTTAAATCGTGTTTTAATTGACCTTTTAGTTTGCCCAACATACTTTTTGTCACAATCATTACAACTAATTTCATAAATTCCACTTTTCTCACAATTAGAAATCTTATCTTTGGGATTTCCTAAGATATTCCTCAGATTGTGTGTTACTTTAGGATTAAACAATATTGAATATGAATTATGGGGCGAGTTTCAGAGGAAAATGTTTTTAGTTATTCATATTCAATATAAAAAGAAATTTTCTAGTCTAAGTAAAAAATTAAAAAAACTCTTACCGAAGAAGAATAGTCATCAGGAACTCGTAAATATTGTAGAAAATCATTCATCTCAATCCTTTACACGAAATGAAATTCACATGTTAAACAAAGGTCTTAACTTTGCAGTACCCCCTCCTAAAGATAATTTATCAGAAATAGTTGCTCACATTGAAAATTCCATTAGTACACTTCCATAAAATAGTAAATCATTTGTTAGGGAAGCATGTCGCAATCAAATATCGAAAAACATAGTTAACAATACAAAAAAACATAAAAGTAGTTAAAGGATTGAAAAAGAAAGATGTCTTCTACTTAAAAGCGGATAAAGGAAATAAGGTTGTTATATTGGATAAGAAAGATTATTTTGAACGCGTAGATAATCTTATCGAATCTGGTCCTTACGAAAAGGTAATAAGAAATCCATTACCGAGAATGATAACAGAGGTACAAAATTCTTTAAAGAAATGTAAGAACCTTGTCTCCGATTCGCTAAAATTTAAATTAAATGTGAGTAATCCGACCATACCAAAGTTGTATTGCTTACCCAAAATTCACAAACCTGGAAAAGCAATGCTACCCATTGTTTCATCGGTCGGATCACCCACATATTTAATATCCAAATGGTTATCAAAAGAACTTGAGAATTGACCATTAAATACTTTCGCAGTGAAGAATTCATTAATGAAACAAAAAATCTAGATCTTAATGAAGGTGAAGTCTTAATTTCTTTTGATGTCAGTTCTTTATTCCCAAGTGTGCCAATACCACAAACTTTACAATATCTCGAAGAATTACTTAGAATGAATGACTTTGAGGACGAAATTATTCGTGAATACTTAACATTATTTAAACTTTGTATGGAACAAAAGTATTTCCAATATAACAGTCAATTTTATATTCAGAAAGAAGGAACAGCTATGGGTAATTGCTTATCGCCTATCATAGCCAATTTATTCAAGTAAGTTTGAAACCGAAGCCAGTCAAAAATTCGAATATTTCCCAAGGGTATGATATAGGTATGTGAATGATATTTTCGCGATTTTTGATACAAAGAAGGCAAATATTGATGATTTTGTTTCTAAATTAAATAGCCGGTATGATTCCATTAAATTCACTTACGAAGTTGAGAACAAAAGACAATTGCCTTTTCTAGATACAGTCGACACTGTTTATAGTGAAACTCTATATAGTGAAAAACTCTTTATAGTGCAATTTTTTCAAGACCTAGAATATTTTACATACATAGCAATATATACGGATTTTTTCTTTATATAGTGAAAAACGTTCTATAGTGAAATTTCGGTCAACATTTTGGACTTTCACTATATAGAGTGTCGACTGTATTTTATTTAGTAAAAGTAATAATAGATTAGAATTTGATATCTATAGGAAGGACACAGTAACAGACAGATATATTCCTAATGATTAATTTCATTGCAAACAACACAAATTAGCCTCATTAGATTTTTTAGTTCATCGTTTGGTCACTTTCCGTCTAAATCGAGTAAACTTTAATAAAGAAAGGAATCGTATTAGAAATATAACTAGAGTTAATGGTTATGACGATGACTTAGTAAATAAGCTAATAAATAGACATAAGTTTAGGTTTAATATTCTGAATTCCACCTTTTTTACACGCGAAGAAAATAACACCAGGTATGTCTTTAATAAGGTAGGCCTCACCTTAGTCTATAAGTCATCGGACTATCTGAGGAATATCTTAGGAAATCCCAAAGATGAGATTTCTAATTGTGAGAAAAGTGGAATATATGAAATTAGTTGTAATGATTGTGATAAAAATTATGTTAGGCAAACTAAAAGGTCAATTAAAACACGATTTAAAGAACATTTAGCACACTTGAAGTACAGTAAAGCAGAAAAGTCTAACATTGCCGAACATGCCCTTGAAGCTGATCATATTGTAACATTAGATAACCTAAGATTAATAAAAAATGTATCTGATAGGAGATTGTTGAACGCATACGAAAGTATGGAAATCATAAAATATAAAAGTAATTTAAATAAAGACAGAGGGCCTATTCCTTATAGTCCCCTCTACTGGTTACTTGACCGGAATTGATGGCCTTGCCTATGTTATTAGTTCCGCTTGTGTAATTCAAGGGTTAGGCTAAGTATAAATAGAACAGATTTGTAGTTTAGCTTTAGTCAATCATCGCTCCTGATGAAGCTAACATGGTTAGCGAAAGGCGCGTCGAGTGCAAAAATAAAGTGTTTGGTGTAGTGGTGATATATACTGAGTAGTTAAAAAGAATGTCAAAACAAAGAAGGGATATAGAATGGGTAACAGAGAACTTAAAATTATATGTTATGCAGATGACGCGATAATAACGGCTGAGACCGAGTACGATCTGCAAAGGCAACTATACGGATTCTACATAGCAGCAGAACAATATAATATGTCAATCTCAACTGAAAAAACCAAGACATGGACGGATGTTATGTGTGCAGGGCACATCGACTACTGGGTCTTTTAGCGCCCCTGTGTATGATTTTACATGTGTCTGAGTTTTAAATTCAATATCCCGTAGGAAGCTCTTAATGTTTGTTTTGTCTGTCTCAAATGAAGTAATGCCTTGTTTTATACTAGATGGTAAGCCATATTGTTCTCCTAGGGTTTTGAGGTGAGTGCTCTCTAGTATATGTTTGACGTTAGTGGAACCTCACAAGTTGTGCGGAGAGAGGCTTGTTCTCTCTTAAGGAGGTGTGAATGAGTGCTGTAAGTGCGTCCTATTGCCAGTCTGCGCATGATGACATTCTCTGTTCTGGTCAAGTTTATTGAATGTAGTGGGGAAGTTACCAGTGATTTGAGGTGCCACAATTTATTATTGGGGTTCTCCAGATCCCATTTGAGTTAAAATAGGTTAGTAAGTAGCGACTGGAGTAGTTTGATATAATCTGACGGGTGATTCTCCTCCAGGGTGCAAATTCCCCTGTCTATGGCCACTCTGATGTAATAGTCTGCTCTGTCATTGCCCTAATTGTTTATGTGACTCGGTATCCAGCAGAGTAACTTGTTTTTGCCTTAATTTGGTCATATATGGTATTTGTCGAATTTAGTTGTATGACATATTCTTGGATCTTATGGACAATAGCGCACTGCAAGAGTCTGAGATGATGAGAAATTTATTGGTGGGGGTGATTGACAAAGCAGTGGGGATAGCTTCTTTGATGGCTAGAAGTTCCGCTGAGAAGACGGTTGAATGATTGGAAAGTTTGAACATCCTCGTGAAGGTAGTAGAATAGTATGCTGCACCCACTCCTTGATTCGTCTTTGATCCATCTGTGTAAAGGGAAAAATGGTTTTGGTGGTAAGTGTGCTCAAGAGTATTCATACTTGTGGTAGGATTTCATGGACAGTATGTATGCCAAGGGGAGAAAGTGGAGTATAATGGGTAATTGAATTTGGGAGGGGTAAGATTGTGTTGAGAGAGTAGGGAAGATATCCTCTTTTGTATCGAGTTAGGTGGAGACAATAGTAATAGCAAAAGAGCCGATTAGGTGCAAGCTGGTGGTGAAAGATAAACCAATAGAGCAGGTGATGGAGGTCGATTACCTGGACATCAAAATATCTAGTATCGGAAAAATCGAGGAAGAAGTAATCAAGTTAACAAGGCTAATAGCGGGATGCCTCAATGATATCATCTTTAGAAATAAATTCCTCACCGTGGAAACCAAAACAAGAGTATACAAGAGCGTACCAGTAATGACTTACACATCTGAAACAAGACCCGATATAAGTATAACACAGAGGATGTTGGAATCAACCGAAATGAGAATACTTAGGAGATGTACGAGGCTGGTTTGAAAAGTCCGTGCAAAAATAAAAACTACTTATGTGTTTGGGGTAAACTTTTTTATTTTTCGACATAGTCTCCTTTTAGGCTTATACACTTCGTCCAACGATGTTCTAACTTGTTGATCTCTTCCGAAAAATAGGATTTGTCCAAGTCTGCAAAATATCCATTAGTGTCTTCAATCACCTCCTCCTTTGAATAAAATCTTTGTCCCGCCAGCCATTTCTTCAAATTGGGGAACAAATAGTAGTCCGAGGGAGCCAAGTCTGGAGAATAGGGGAGATGTGAAACGAGTTGGAATCCTATTTCCATTAATTTTGCGACCACAACTGCTGATGCGTGTGCTGGTGCGTTGTCGTGATGGAAAAGAACTTTCTTGTGGGCCAATCGCGGGCGTTCTTCTTGCAGCTCGGTTTTCAAACGGTCCAATAACGATGAATAATATTCACCTGTAATAGTTTTACCCTTTTCCAGATAGTCGATGAGGATTATCCCTTGCGAATCCCAAAAGACAGTCGCCATAACCTTTCCGGCCGAAGGAACGATCTTCGCCTTTTTTGGTGCAGATTCCCCCTTGGGAATCCATTGTTTAGATTGTTGTTTGGTCTCAGGAGTATAGTAATGTATCCATGTTTCATCTACAGTGACGAAACGACGATTAAAGTCCTCCGGATTCTTCTGAAACAGCTGCAAACCATCCTTGCAACACTTCACACACGATTCCGTTTTTGGTCAAGCGTGAGCAATCGCGGCACCCATCTTGCGGATAGCTTTCTCATGTCCAAATGTTTATGCAAAATATTATGTGCCCGTTCAGTCCAGATGCCCACAGCACTAGCAATCTCACGCACCTTAACTCTTCTGTCATCCATCACCATATTACGGATTTGATCAATGATTTCTGGAGTCGTAACTTCCACAGGCCGTCCAGAACGTTCAGCGTCACTTGTGCCCATATGGCCAGTCCGAAAATTTTGAAACCACTTATAAACTGTTCTAATTGAAGGTGCAGAGTCACCATAATGTTTATCAAGCTTCTCTTTAGTCTCCTGAGGCGTTTTGCCTTTCATAAAGTAATGTTTAATCACCACACGAAATTCTTTTTCGTCCATTTCTTGAAAATCACTCGACTTCCTTGATTCACACGAATGCCAAACACAAAGAAATAGACCAATATGGCTGAAACTTGGTGTGCGTTCATTCAAGAGATGCTACTAACTAAACATGACCTCGATACGCGCCGGTGGTGCCATCTCTCGGACTTTGCACGGACTTTTCAAACCAGCCTCGTACAAATAAGACACTGAGGGATAGAGAAACTGGTGAAGACATAAGACGCACATGTAATATAGGAAATATCAACCAGTGGATAAGAGGAAGAAAAGTGGAATGGGATCAACACACAGGAAGAATGGAAAACAACAAGATGGTACGGATAGCAAGAGACAAGTTACGAACAGAAGAAGATCAATGGGACCTCCAAGAAAGAGATGAGCAGGGAACAAAGGAAACAGGCAATAGTGCCCAGCTGTAAGCAGGAAGAAGAACAGCGCGATCGCATACCATTTAATGATGCATCAATGAAAAAAGTTCTTGAAATTCCACTTCCACTTATTCAAGAAACTAAAAAAAACATATTTAATAGAATAAAAAATATATAATTTTTATCTTTTAAAATAATTTCTTCGTGACATCAACAAATTAATTACACAAGTTTTGAAGCAGCACTGTAACAAAATTTAAATCTTTCCAAATTCCAAGTCGAATTTTGTTGAAATATCACTTAATACGTAAACATTTTAACACACATAATGCAATAAATTTAGAGCATAAATTGAAATGCCTTTTTTTAGCTATTCTGATTTGTTATTTTCCTCCATTTCTTTTTGGAATAATATATTTTTCAAATGGAAATTAAATTAACGTTGTTTTCGTTTTTCTCATAATTATTTGAAGTTCTTGAAATTCATTACAAAAACTACATAAAGAAACCGGTGACCCATGCTGATGGAGTAGTTCGTGAAGTTTGTGCACGAACAGTGTGACGTAGAGGCAAACGTTATTACTCAAACAATATTCCGGCTAGATTTTAGCTTTTACATTAAATATAAGTAATTATGTGCATACTTACATGTATGCAATGTTAACTCGTTATAAAACAGCCCTTGGGGATATTGCTACGGATCATATTACGTCTATTATTAAAAGATTTATTTCTATTAGCAAGGGATATACTAGGTAAACAACTTTACAAATTTATTCATAACGTTTTAAGGTTATATCTAGTTTAAGCAGAAAGAAAAGCTTTCTAAAAAAACTTAAAATTCATTCCTAAAAAATGTGTGATGCTCTCTAGAGGATCGAGCATGACAAGAAAAAATTAAAGATAATTTTTCAAAGTTTTTTGTGGAGCAAAGGTATACTATAGATAGGGTTTTCGTCACTTTTATAAAGTATATGGTGTGGAAAGATTCACGACCTTTTTAAAAATACTTTCAGAATTCCCTGGAATTTGTTTAATACCGCGCTCCACTATAAATTTTATGTAGTCATGGAATTACTATCAATATTTAAAACAATTGCAATTATAAAAGGTATCTCTCTCAATCCTTTCGCCCCATTAGGATTACACTGGTCAACACAAGTCTTGTTATTGGGTATTTCTATGGCCCTGACTATGAAAAAAATACTGGGAGATTGCTAACAGCTTTACCTTTTGAAATATACAGTTTTATTATTTTGCCAAAAAAATACAAAAAAATAATACATTATGTTAACATAATTTCTATTGAACACTAGCACATGATCTTTTATAAGATTTCCTTGAATGAACGACTTTAGGTAGATCTCGTTGCAAACTCTAGCAGTAGTCTGCCATCATATGTGAGTCCCACCGCCCTTGATAACGCTCTTCCATTGTCCGAAGATCCTGATGAAATCTTTCACCCTGCTCCTCACTAAAATCATCCAGATTTTGTGGAAATCGGTCTAAATGCGAGTGCACGAAGTGGATTTTTTATGCTCATGTTGCACCCTAGCTCTTGCAAGTTCGATAGCATGCACTCAACAAGCTCGACATGGTCGTCAGATTTCTTTTTGCCTAGGAAGCTACTCATAACCAAAACAAATGAATTCCAAGCTTTGGATTCGACTACAGTCATTGATTTGACAAAATTAGGATCTTTCACGAGTTGCCTAATCTGTGGCCCATCAAAAATACCAGCTTTCAATTTTTCTGAACTTAATCCTGGAAATTTGCGTGAAAGAAAATTAAAACATTCAAGCGCCTTCACAAATTGTTTCATTATGCCGAGTTTAATATGAAGTGGTGGAAGTATGATGCGGTCTCGGCTAACTAAAGGCACGTTTATAACATTTTTTGTACCAACTTTTAGCTCTTCCCGCACTGGCCAAACTTTTTGTGACCAATGGTGTTTGTCACAACTATCCCAGAGACACATGAAACAAGGGAACTTTGTGTACCCCCTTTGTTGACCTAAAAGAAAGTTAACCATTTTCAGATCAACACAAATGACCCATTTGTGGTCTTGATACTTAATTTTTTTCCATAACCTTAGAAATATTTACGTATTCTTCTTTTAAAATCGTCGAATGTGCAATAGGTATAGATCTGTACTTGTTGCCGTTATGAAGCAAAACACACTTTAAACTTCTTTTGCTGCTGTCTATGAAAAGACGCCAATCACTAGGTTGGTACTGTTTTAATCCCATCTACTGCAAAATACCACCAACATCGTTACAAAAAACTAAATCCTTCTCTTGAGAAAAATACGGTAACAGATTTTTTTCTCGGGTACGATAAAATGTAATGTTGGTTTCCGGAGTAAGCAAATTTTTTCTTTTTTAAACGAGATGCTAAAATTTTAGAAGCTTCTTTTGGTAAGTTCAGATCTCTTACTAAGTCATTTAGTTCTTTCTGATTAAATGGTTGAGGTTCTGAAAGGCTACATTTGTAGTCTGAATCAGAGTCTTCACTTGATGTATTTCGTTCGGATTCACAGAGATTTGGATCATCAGAAGATTTAGATGTGCTGGGTTGTACCTCTTGTGATTTTAATTGAGGACGTTGAGCAGAAGATAAGTTAGGATATGACCACTTACTTCGATTTCCAGGGTTAATTCCGTTTATTTTCACAACGCAGAAGTAGCAATCGTCATGATGATTTCGAGGTTCTCGCCAAATCATGGGTGTTACGAACATTATTGCATCTCTTTTTCCACTAGACCATAACCGTAGACATACCCCACATTTCTGGCATACAATATGAGGAACCCATGGCTTGTCCGGATTACACAATTTTATTTTAAAGTATTGATGATACGCAGTTTTCACAAAGTCCGATATAGGTTTTCGATATTTTGCAAATATATATTCACCACAAATATAGCAAAAACAATCGGGATTAAGCACACAACACACAACTTCTTGACGAAGCGATATCTAAAACAACAACAAAATATATTTTAGTGTACAATAAAAAACGAAAATCTAAGTAGAAATAGTAAATGAGGGTAGTTAGCTATAACTCAAAAACAAAAGCTGTTAGAGAAAAATTGTTACCATATTTAAAAAATACGCGTCAATTTGAGATAGAAACAAAAAAAAAATCACAGGAAACAAGCAATTTTCTTTTTTTTTGTTGACCAGTGTTATCAGTTATTCTATGCAGTTGCTGCCTCAACAGGCATCTCGGTCCTGTGCCACCTGACTTGACTCGTGCATAGGAAGAAGAGATCTTACTTGGTCAGACCATCTTGTTGGAGACCGTTCCCTTGAACTGCTACCTTCCCTGTTACTGCTAGCTTTTCTATGCTATCCACTTTCCTCATAATGTAACCAAAATATTTCGGATACTGTCTGTTAATTCTATTTGAAAGCTCTTCAAGAATAGATACATTAGTACGGTTTTCGGCACATGATACTCTGAGGATTCTTCGATATACCCACATATCAAATGCATCGATTTGTCTTTTGTCAGCTTGGTTAATGGTCCATGTTTCCGATGCGTAAGTTGCTATGGGGAATTTAAGGCTGGATAGCAATCTTAACTTTGTGGTTTTTGTGACAGCTGGATCTTTCCAAACTTAATGAGTTCGATCGTCGAGTTTCTAGCCATTGCCAAACGTTTTCTTACTTCCACTTCACAGCCATCGGGGAGTATTATGCTTCACTACTGGACCAATAGAAGGGTATTATTCAGGCGACACATCGACATACCGAAAAAAAAGTACTTTTTCAGCACAATAATGCAGCTTCAATCACGTTTCAGATTGTTGCTACAAAACTGCATAACTTTCACTTTGCAGTGCTTCCACATGGACCATATTCGCCAGATTTGGCTCCCAGCGAATACTTCTTGTTTCCAAATATGAAAAAATGTCTTACGGGATGAGGATCACTTCGAAGGATAAACTTAAAGCTGAGACGAAGGGTTATCTTGCAGAGTAGGGTAAATCTTATTATCATGTGGTTGTTAAATAGTTGGATAGTCGTTGGGCTAAATATGTTAATTTGCAAGGTGACGATGTGGAAAAGAATCTTTCGTTTTTTTTGTTAGGCCGAGAGCTTTTGGAACAACCCTCGTATAACTCCGAAAACGGGTGTTTATTTACCAGAGACAGAGTAGAAGTTATTTACTTGAACATACAAATGTTTACGTGTTTCAAGCCGCCACTGGAGAACCATACATCTCCATCTACAGTGTTATCAGATTTAGGTAGACCTTTCCCAATAAATTTAATAAGAATAAGAAATATATAAAAACATTCAATATTTTCATCTTGCAAAAACTCTTATCCAAAGATGATCACTTACTAAAAATTTTAACCCATTTATCCCGGAATAATTTCTAAAAGTAAGAAATAAATACTATTACAAAAGTATAATCCATCTAAAATAACTAACAGCTAATGCACTAAAATTTCTTATAATCTGACTTCCAATTATTCAAGAAACTAAAAAAAAATAAATTTAATAGAATAAAAAATATAAAAATTTTTGTCTTTTAAAATCATTCCTTCGTGACATCAACAAATTAATTACACAAGCTTTGAAGGAGCATTGTAACAAAATTTAAATCTTTCCAAATCCAAAGTCGAATTTTGTTGAAATATCACTTAATACGTAAACATTTTAACACACGTAATGCAATAAAATTAGGGCATAAATTGAAATGCCTTTTTTTAGCTATTCTGATTTGTTATTTTCCTCAATTTCTTTTTGGAATAATATATTTTTCAAATGGAAATTAAATTAACATTGTTTTCTGTTTACATAATTATTTTGAAGTTCTTTCTGACTATATTTTGAAAAGCTAGTATATGGTTTTTCGTCTATTTTCAATTGTTTAACAGATGTTTACGTTTAATTTTGTGAAATAAATTTTATTTTAAAAAGGTAAACAAATAATATTGACAACTGTCGATGAAAACGTCAAATGTGTTTCACGTGGGAAACAAGCTGCTTCTGAGGGTTTTTTCACGATGATTATAAATTGGTCGTGTATGGCTGAATTACCATACCGGATTGACCGGTTTCTCTTTGGTTTAAGTGTACGTAGTAAAACTACATCTGAGAAGCTTACCTTAATGGCTCTCTGGTGGTTCGAAGCCTTTCTATTTTTTTTTGGACTGTTAATGACATTTATATATTTTATATTGTTACTAAAACATTACCTATAACTACCTATGAGGCATGGTTTATCTCCCAGTCAGTTATCGAATAGAGTCAAAATCGCAATAGCAAAATAGGTTTTGACTACTTAAGAAACTCTTTTATAGCTTCCTTAATCCTTTTTCGTTATGTAATCGTTACCTACACAGACATTTGTAGTCACTGTGGAAAAAGGACAGAAATTTTCATTTTTAATCTGAGATCCTAAATTTTTGCAGAATATAATCCTCGGTGTTATCTTTATGGCAAAAACACGCAGTTTTTCTCTATAGTTGGAATCCTGAAGATCTTATCGGGCCTACAAAGCCAAAAAGGACAAAATAAAAAGTCCTAAACTGATAAAAAAAACCGGGTAACACTTTAAATTTTATTTGTGTATTTCGTTTTTTGGCATTTTTCCTGCTAAGGGAAAACAAGCATCATGAAAAATTCATGAAAAATTTCTAGACCTGAAAAGCTCAACATGGTTTTGGTATTAAGGTTTGTATTCGGCAAATCCGCATATACTTAAAAAGAGGATTTGTCGATTGATCAAAATTATTATCCTCTTTACTTATTCATACTTTTTTAAAAATGTTGTTTACCGCGCAAATAAGCACCCGACATATTGGGGTAAAAATAAATAAATTGACCTTTTGAATTTAGATCCTTTTTGATTTTTGAATTATTTACCCAATCGGAAAATGAATTGAATTTTCGCTGATTGTATGTAATTGATTTAAATTCGTTAATTTAGCTAATTAAATAATTAAAGAATAGAATTCGGGTATTAAAGAGCAAACACGAGTCAAATTATGCAGGATTCCATTCAAAGCTATACAATTCCCAGTTGTAAAGCCAATATTATCAGAACCGCCAGCAAACAGTGCTGTATTTTCACTCCAAATATAATAATATTTATGGTACAAGCCGATGTCATACGACGTACAGTGTTCCTGCTGTTAGAAAGGCAGGGGTTTCTTTCGGCCTCCAGCAGTTATGACGTTGTAGGCCGGCGGAAACTACTTGCTTTTCGACAGATCACCTACAACAAGTGCAGATTGATCTACAACGAAGAATCAGGATCTTCAAGCTGATCTACTGATAGTAGTAAATTGAAGAATTATAAAGAAATAAGTAATTTAGAAAGCATATTTGTAGTCAAAATAATTATTTTTTTATGAGCATAGCACACGTGCTGAAAAAAAAATCCTAAAACATCAGAGGAGCGACGTGTGTGCGAAACAAGCGATTCACGTTGGTCTTGAATCGCTGTAAATTTTACTCGGCAGGAAACTTAGTCCTGGACAAAACATTCTAAAGCAGGGGTGCTCAAACGGTCGATCGCGATCGACAAGTCGATCGCGAGTGCTTTTTGAGTCGATCTCGAGAAAAAAATTCCGATATGGAACTATTCACAGATTTTGTTTTAGCGCCGCGTTTTTAATTCCCGCCGATTTTTCTAAAAACTTCGGGCGGCGTGTTTGACGGGAACATTCGAGACTTCGTTCGCGCCGATATAAATGTTGCGCCTGCAGGAATAGGAGTCAGTCTGAGTTGTAACTTGAAGGCGAGACATCGATATAAAGTTTATTAATAAATAGTCCAAAATGAGTGCGGCGAAGAAAAGTAAAACTTATCATTTTAATAACGATTGGGAGGAAGAATTTTTCTTTTGTATGGTAAAGGATAAGTGCATTTGTCTCATTTGCCGTGCGTCAGTTGCAATACCTAAGCGTGGGAACTTAGAGAGGCATCATAAAACGGTTCTTAAAAACTATAAAAAGGATTTTCCGTCACAGAGTGAATTAAGAAAACGAAAAGTACGTGATTTGATAACTTGTTTGAAAAAAGAACAAACCATCTTCACAAGACCAGCCAAACAATCAAAAGCTGCAACGATCGCGTCATTTAAAATATCTCATATATTGGCGAAACACAAGAAACCATTTGATAATGGACTGGTTGTGAAGGAAGCATTTATTGAAGCGGGTGAGACTTTATTTGGAGATTTTAAAAATAAAATAGAGATTATGTCTGCTATTAGAGAACTTCAGTTATCTCGTCCGACTGCCACAAGGCGTGTTGAAGTCATGAGTCAGGACATGACAGATAAACTAAAACATGATATCATGACATGTACATACTTTTCTTTACAGTTCGACGAATCCACCGATATGACAGACACTGCCCAGCTGTGTATTTTTATTCGAATGGTATTCAATGACATGTCGGCTAAGGAAGAGTTTTTGACAATGATTCCTCTGAAAGGAAAGACCCGTGGCGAAGATATATATGGCGTTTTCTTCAATTTTGTAACAAACTACAAGCTACCAATATATAAACTAGTGTGCATTACAACCGATAGAGCACCAGCAATGACTGGAAATAAAAACGGTTTTGTGGCATTGTGTCGAGCTAATGATGATTTCCCTTCATTTTTCTCCTTCCATTGCATTATACATCAACAAGTTTTGTGTTCAAAAGTTCTAAACATGGAGGAGATTATGGGCATTGCAATAAAAATTGTGAATTCTATCCGTGCACGTAGCTTGCAACGACGGCTCTTTAAATTGCAGTTGGAAGGTAGTGAGTCAGCTGAACACACTGATTTAGTTCTTCACATGGACGTTAGGTGGTTGAGTCGCGGAATATTCCTAGAAAGGTTTCAAGAATTATTGCCCGAAATAACAGCTTTTCTGGACGAAAGAGGTGATGACAGTCAGATGCTGAAAAACGGAAAATGGCTGACTGATTTTGTATTTTTGACAGACATCACAATGCATTAAAACCATTAATTTGGAGCTTCAAGGTAAAGGAAAAACTATTATTGAGATGATTAGCGCAATAAACGCATTCAAAACTAAATTGCAACTTATGATAGATCAACTGAAAAGAAAGGATCTGAAAAATTTTCCGTCTTTGAAAGCAAGGATTCCTCAGTTGAATTATGATATTTATGAGGCAGAATTATCAAATATTTTGGGCCAATTCGAAATACGTTTTTACGATTTCAGTAAATTGGAAAATATCGCATCATTTATGAGCTTTTTCGTGTAAAAACATTGAGGAATTAGCTACTGAAATAGCAAGTCAGTTTAACATGGACTCATGTTCTGTTGAAAATGAGTTAGTGCAGATTATATCAGATATACATTTCAAAGCCACAGCATCTGATACAAAATTCTGGTGTTTTATATCTGAAGCTAAATATCCGAATCTAAGGCAAATCGCCCCTCAACTGACGGCAATGTTTGGGTCAACTTACTTGTGCGAGTCTGCATTTTCTGAAATGAAGATAATTAAGTCAAAATATCGCAATCGACTAACTGACGAACATATCTCATCATGCTTGCGATTAGCACTCGGTAATTACGTACCATCTTATGAAAAGTATGCTGAGGACATGCAGTGCCACACTTCAACATCCAAAGTCATTCTTTAGTTAAGTTTAGACACCAGAACTCGTTTGTTTTGTAAGAACCAATAAACTCGCAATTTTGAATAATTATGAGTTTTTTCATTGACATTTTAGGGCAGACCTACACTTACCTTGACTAAAAAAATGCAAATTGTGCGGAAAACTAATATCTGTGCCACGATACACCCTACCTAGATGACAATCCTGCTTCACACTTACTTGCAGCCTCTTAGAGTCGATCGATCGTAGTCTAACAATATTGAGGTAGATCGCCAGCAGTTCAAGTTTGAGCACCCCTGACCTAGTAGATCTAGCAACTATTTTTGTCTATCTTCTGCTAACACCAATGTTGCGCTTCTATCACCTGTCTACAAAATTTGTTCGAGTTTCAATAAAATATCTGATGCATGCGACTTAAGCCATCCGTTTAAAAAATTTATGAATAATTGTTACAACCAACTTAATTTTTAAAAAACTTTGCTCCAGACTCAATGTATGTTAATTCAATGTAATTTGATGTAAGTATGTATTTAGATGTATACAAATAAAAGTGATTTCCGTGATAAATGTAATTTCGATTTCAGAATTTAGAATTACTATGTGTTAATTTAAGTATATTTATCTAGACTGTAATGTGTTAATTCAAGTATACGAGGCTGGTTTGAAAAGTCCCTGCAAAGTCCGAGAGATGGCACCACCGGCGCGTATCGAGGTCATGTTTAGTTAGTAGCATCTCTTGAATGAACGCACACCAAGTTTCAGCCATATTGGTCTATTTCTTTGTGTTTGGCATTCGTGTGAATCAAGGAAGTCGAGTGATTTTCACGAAATGGACGAAAAAGAATTTCGTGTGGTGATTAAACATTACTTTATGAAAGGCAAAACGCCTCAGGGGACTAAAGAGAAGCGTGATAAACATTATGGTGACTCTGCACCTTCGATTAGAACAGTTTATAAGTGGTTTCAAAATTTTCGGACTGGCCATATGGGCACAAGTGACGCTGAACGTTCTGGACGGCCTGTGGAGGTTACGACTCCAGAAATCATTGATCAAATCCATGATATGGTGATGGATGACAGAAGAGTTAAGGTGCGTGAGATTGCTAGTGCTGTGGGCATCTTGACTGAACGGGTACATAATATTTTGCATAAACATTTGGACATGAGAAAGCTATCCGCAAGATGGGTGCCGCTTGATCAAAAACGGAATCGTGTGAAGTGTTGCAAGGATGGTTTGCAGCTGTTCCAGAAGAATCCGGAGGACTTTAAGCGTCGTTTCGTCACTGTGGATGAAACGTGGATACATTACTATACTCCTGAGACCAAACAACAATCTAAACAATGGGTTACCAAGGGGGAATCTGCACCAAAAAAGGCGAAGACCGTTCCTTCGGCCGGAAAGGTTATGGCGACTGTCTTTTGGGATTCGCAAGGGATAATCCTCATCGACTATCTGATAAAGGGTAAAACTATTACAGGTGAATATTATTCATCGTTATTGGACCGTTTGAAAACCGAGCTGCAAGAAAAACGCCCGCGATTGGCCCACAAGAAAGTCCTTTTCCATCACGACAACGCACCAGCACACACCTCAGTAGTTGTGGTCGCAAAATTAATGGAAATAGGATTCCAACTCGTTTCACATCCCCCCTATTCTCCAGACTTGGCTCCCTCGGACTACTATTTGTTCCCCAATTTGAAGAAATGGCTGGCAGGACAAAGATTTTATTCAAACGAGGAGATGATTGCAGACACTAATGGATATTTTGCAGACTTGGACAAATCCTATTATTCGGAAGGGATCAACAAACTAGAACATCGTTGGACGAAGTGTATAAGCCTAAAAGAAGACTATGTCGAAAAATAAAGAAGGTTTACCCCAAACACATAAGTAGTTTTTATTTTTGCACGGACTTTTCAAACCAGCCTCGTATTTATATAGACTGTTTATATTTACGGCCCCGTAGATTATTTTGTTGTTGGGCTATGTTTAAATAAATAAATAAATAAATATATAACGTAATACTTGCGCACACTTTTCTTTGTATTTTTTTTTTAAATCGCGAAAAAAATCCCCTTATTCCAAAAAGTACTGATCAAATAATAATGCCTCTGTAACAAAATTTTTTATTTTAAAAGCAATCAACGTACGGAACACTAATTGCGCAAGTCCAACTTGCACTTGACCAGTTATTTTTTCATGTTAATGGTTTACTTCAGATATAATTAAGTTGATGAAACGTAAACAGAGAGTGTTTAGGAGGTTGAAGGGATCTGACTCGAATTGGCACCGTAACGAATACAATGAACTGAGAAGGGAAATCAAGAGGAGAATCCATCTTGCTTACAATAATTATTTGAGGAGGGCTGAGGCTTCCCTACGTGAGGACCCTCGATCTTTCTGGTCATTTATTAAACTTAAAGGGTCGACGACCTCGCTGCCGGAGTCTTTCACGGACGATGACCTCCAATGCTCTTATACAGATCCGAAACGATTGCAGATGCTTTTGCACACTTTTTTTGTGGCATGTATTGTGCCCCTACACCTACAGGGCATAATTGTCTCCAGGGAGGTGCCGATTTGATTCCTCTTGTCTCTCTTCACTGCCTTACTGATGATATGATCTTGGCTGCTCTGTCGAAGTCAAAGAATAAGTTCACTCAGGGCCCTGATAAGGTCCTTGTTTTATTATTAAGGACTGCGCGCAAGCCTTGTCGAGGCCCTTGTCTTTCATCTATAACTTATCCCTGAAATCTAACACTTTTCCTGAAATCTGGAAAAACAGCAAGAATTACACCTGTATTCAAGAAGGGCGATACTAGTATCATTTCCAACTACAGGCCTGTGTCAATATTGTCACCATTTGCTAAAGTTTTTGAAATGGCAATATATGACTGTTTGTTTAAGCAGATTAAGGGACGTTTGACGCAGGCTCAACATGGTTTCAGCAATTTGGCTTCCTTTGCGCAATTCACGGGGAAAGCCCTTGAAGATCGTCAGCAGGTCGACACTATCTACACAGACTTCACGAGGGCATTTGATCGTATTGATCATTCCATTCTAGCACGTAAACTGGCTAGTATGGGGTTCCACAATGATTTGATATCATTCCTTCGGTCATATCTACATAATCGTATTCAATATGTTGATGTCCGAAGACATCATTCATTTCAATTCGTAGCTACTAGCGGCGCTCCACAAGGTAGTAACCTCTCACCACTGTTGTTCTCAATTTTTATAAATGATATTGTGGAGTCCATTACTACTAGCACACTCTAATTTGCTGATGATCTTGAACTGTGCCGGGTAATTCATGACATTAACGATTGTATTATACATCAGAAAGACATACGTACTATCGAAAATTGGTGTGCTATCAACAAGTTGACCTTGAATCTCGGGAAATGTTTTGTTATGTCGTTCTCCAACCAAATGAACCCCACTCATTATGAGTATGTCTTGGATAAAGCGATTATAAATCGTTGCTATACTTTCAGGGACCTGGGAGTGGTGTTTGATACCCGATTGTCATTTGCCGATCACATTGATCGTGTTTGTGGAGAAGCGTTGAAGATGCTTGGATTTATTTTTCGCAATTCAAGAGGGTTGGTAGATATAGGGTCCCTCAAAATGCTCTACTTTTGCTATGTGCAATCTAAGTTGGAATACGGCGCAGTGATTTGGCACTGAATCTATCACAAATAGATTGATAGAATAGAGAACACACAGAGAAAGTTCCTTAAATTCCTGTGCTTCAGAGATGGCGGTACTGACCCTCCTAGAGATATAGAAAGCAAGATCTTGTTAGCCCGTTTCAACATGCCGTCGTTGATGAATCGCAGGATTTACTTGCTGGTTCAATTTTTGTTCCAGATATGTAAATCCTTTATTGATTGCCCTGACCTACTTTCCCAAATTAACTTTCATGTGCCGTCTTGACTTACCAGATTTCATCATGTTTTTTGCGTGAGTACACCAAGAACTAATATTTTAATGAAGACTCCTTTGTATCAATCCATGAATATTTTCAATGTGGGTTGTAGCGATTTGATATGCATAACTTAACTCATGCTCAGTTTACTAAATTGATGAAGACGAAGGTTCTTGATGCTCGGTGGACGTGTCCACATTTTTGAACGGTATATACGGGTTATATGTATTGTTATATTTATTTAAGCAATTATTGTAATTTTCTTTTTTTTTCTTTTCTTTGTAATTTACACATTTGTCTTGTAAATGGATATTCTATCTGTTAGACAATAAAGATTATTTTTATTATTATTATTAATCTGTATATTATTTGTATACTGTTTTTAAGTACTAAATTGTTCAGTTTATAATTGTAAGAATGTAAGTTATATCACATAATCTATGTTTCTGTAAGTTCGATGTGCGAAGAAGCTCTAATACCAGTTTAGTGTAAAATATATTTTTATAGTCCAGTATAAGGACATACCACATTCCGAGTAACTCTAGTTTTATTATTAAAGTGTGGGCAAAAATTTGATGAATGAATTTACACCCACAGAAGCTCTTTAAATTCCTGACCTTTAACTTTCTGCCAGCATCCCTATTACGAATAAATTTACAATCTACTTTTTTTTTCACATCCCTTTACATTTTGCATTTTTGTCAAAGAAAATATTCATGTTGCGCGGAAATGGAACGAAATAAGTCGTAATTTTCCTGAATTCTCTAGTTAGCGCGGGTTTATTTAGTTGTTAAATAAATAATTTGGGGAAATTAACTGTTTCGTTTTATTTCCACATAATCACAGTCCACAAAAACGATCTGGAAAATGTTAATTGCATTTTATTTTTTTATTTATCAAGGTTTAAAGTTGTTTCAGATATTTATTAGTTAATATAATGAAATGTTAATGACTAATATTGAAAAATAGACAACTCTGAACTTGTATTGTCTCCTAAACATTAAAATAAATACCTTGGGACTGGAAATATTCACTTATTAAATAGTTGTTACTTAAATGAAGAAATACTATGTAATACTGACAAATGTATGTGTTATTTGCGCTCACCCTGTGTGACATGAGGCTGTTTTTCAAATTTATCTATCTCGGCATGAAAATGATGTCCTACACAAAAATTGCTTGGTTGTCAAATTGTTGTGGTTGTATTTTAATAAATTTCCGTTGCTTTTACAAGTTTTATAAATATAAACGGTTAGTTAGCGGAATGTACTTATGGCACAGCAGGTAAATTATTGTATTTACTTTTCTTGCTGACGAGAAGCATTGTATTTGTGAAAAAATTACAGTCCGAAATTCTTAAGGTTTTTAGATCACAGAAAACACATTTTTAGTGTTCCGTACGGAACACTTATAAGATCACTTCGGTGTCTGTCTGTCTGTCTGTCTGTCTGTCTGCCTGTCTGTCTGTCTGTCTGTCTGTCTGTCTGTCTGTCTGTCTGTCACACCCGATTTTCTCCGAAACTATTTGACATAGAAAGGTGAAGTTTGGTAATAATATAGGAATTGATGGCCTCATCAGAGCCATGAAGTTTTGAGAATTAAATTTTGACTTAAGAGGTTAGTTTTGGGGGGTGAAGTCGGAAGCGAAAAAAAAATTTTTTTACTAGGTCATCGAGTGTGGTGTCAAATGAAAGCTTGTGAAAACACGAGTAAAAAATATATATATAATATTATACTTGCGCGCACTTTTCTTTGTATTATTTTTAAAAATTCGCGAAAAATCGCTGTCCCGGGTCTTATCTCGAAAAGTACTTATCAAAAAATTTCGAAAAAATTCTGGAATATTCTCCACGGGGTGTAGATTGAACGAAAATTATCACGAGTGCATTACCTTTAATAATTTATATGGTATATCAAAAAAAACAAAAAATTCAAGGTCATCAGATTTCAGTAAAGATTGGAAACAAACTTTGTTAAAAACGTATTTGGGGTGTGTTTTGTGAAGTCACTGATCATTTTATACCACCGTAACATAAATTTTGACTTAAGGGGTTAGTTTTGAGGGGTAAAATCGGAAGTGAAAAACATTTCTTTTTACTAGGTCATCGAGTGTGATGTCCAATGAAAGCTTGTGAAAACACGAGTAAATATATATATATATATATATATATATATATATATATATATATATATATATACATATATATATATATATATATATATATATATATATATATATATATATATATACATATATATATATATATATATATATATATATATATATATATATATATATATATATATATATATATATATACTCGTATATAATGTAATACTTGCGCACACTTTTCTTCGTATTACTTTTAAAAAATCGCTGTCCCCTACCTTATCTCGAAAAGAAATTTTTTATTTTAAAAACAATCAACGTACGGAACACTAATTGTGCAAGTTCAACTTGCACTTGACCGGTTTTTTTTAAACTTCCAACTTCATAATAAATAATATTAAATATCACAAGAATAATAATCTAGCTACACATCTCAAAAAAGTTTATTTATATTAACATATCAAGAGGGTTTCTTTTCAGTATAACTCACAATTTTTAGTGTTCCGTACGGAACACTTATAAGATGACTTCGGTGTCTGTCTGTCCGTCTGTCACACTCGATTTTCTCCGGAACTATTTGACATAGAAAGTTGAAATTTGGCACTAATATAGGAATTGAGGGACTCATCAGAGTCGTGTAGTTTTGAAAGTTAAATTTTGACTTAAAGAGTTAGTGTTTGGGGGTGAAATTGGAAGTGAAAATTTTTTTACTTGGTCATCGAATTCAAAAATGTATATATTGTAATACTTGCGCACACTTTTCTTTGTATTATTTTTAAAAAATTGCGAAAAATCTCTGTCTCCCCCTTATCTCGAAAAGTACTGACCAAAAAATTTTGAAAAAACTCTGGAATATTCTCCGCAGAGTGTAGATTGAACGAAAATTATCACGAGTACATTTCCTTTAATAATTTATCTGGTATATGAAAAAAAAAAAAAATTTCAAGGCAATCGGTTTTCAGTAAAGATCGGAAAAAAACTTTGTTGAAAATTCATTTAGGAGGTGTTTTGTAAAGTCATTGATCATTATTTTAAAAGTAATCAACGTACGGAACACTAATTGCGGAAGTCCGACTTGCACTAGGCCGGTGTATTTTAACTGTATCGTCCACCTTTATATTTTATTCTTTAACATATACACGTATTTCATTGGCAGAGAGCATATATTTTGTTCGATGTAATTTTAAAATAGAGGATTATATTTTTTTAATTATTATATACTTTTTTTTTGATTACTTAAACAAGATAAATTTCTAATTTTCTTTATTAATATTTCATCATAAAGTAGATTAAATTATTAAGTTATCTTTTAGTGTGAGATAGTCAAATTGACACATCTGAAATATGTCAATGATATGACCTTGAAGTCAGTGACGAACGAGAACTACAAAGAATGCTGAACGAATTGAATGAAAAGAGATAGGTCTGAAAATAAATATCAAGAAAACCAAATACTTAATTAACGACAAAGAAAAAAACAAATAATAATAGATATAATAATATTAGAAAATACACAAATCGAGAACGTCGATAGTTAGGTATACCTGAGCAAAAAATTTGAATTGCCAAAAAACAACTTAATGGCCGATCTACGAAGAAGAATATCCATGTCCTGGAATATTTAAATGCGATGTGCCTCACAAGCAAGTACAGGTTTTTGACCAGTATGTTCTCCCAGTCCTTACTTATAGAACAGAGACATAGGCATTAAATAACCAATCCATAGGCTACAACTTACCCAACGAGTCATGGAGAGAAGAATCCTGAACATAAATTTAATGATCGCGTATCAAACACAGAGACAAGACGAAGATCCATGGTATCAGATGTGATAGAAAGGGAATGTATATTTAAAGTGGAACTGGGCAGAGCATATTGGAAGGATGAAAGACAGCCGGTGGATACGATGAATTATAGAATAGAAATCACTAGCAAATATAAGAAGCAGGGGAAGACCACACAGTAGGTCGTGCTGAAGAAGAAAATGAAGTTAAATTTAATGCATGTTTGCAATTTTTTTCTTCCCCACATTAGGAGTGCCAAACAAGCTTTTATCTAAGGTTGATCAACTGGATACAACCCCCTTCAGGAAAAGGTCGCAGGCTAATTATAGCACGTATTGGTAGTGAAAACGGATTTTTCAACGGTGGCTTGTTGAAATTCGAATCAAAGTCAACTAAAGATTACCATGAGGAGATGACGGCCGATGTTTTTGAGGAGTACTTCCAACAAATGATTGAATGTATACCGGCAGAATCATTTGTAGTATTAGACAATGCCCCATACCGTTCTCGATTATTAGAACGACTCCCGACAAATTCATGGAAGAAAGCGGATATTCTTCAATGGATAAGGAACAAAAATCTCAAACATAAAGATGGTATGTTAAAAGCGGCATTTCTCAAAATTGCGAAACAAAATAAAGCACACCTAACAGTGAGCGGAAGTAATTTAGAGCATCATGTAATCTTAAAGTTTCTCATTAAAAAGCAGAAATGGGCTAGAAATTATCCATGAAAGAATATCCCAGGTGTCCGGCAATGCCATACTTTCTTATTTTTAAGTAAAATTTTGGTTTTAACAGTTTTGATTGAAACGAGACTCAATTCTGGATGGACTCAGATCAGGAAAACCGGTGAATGCAAAAACTGAGAAAACCACCAGGTTTCTTAAGAATTTGCTGCTATCAGATCGACTAATCGCTTGCTAAAGAAGCTGAAATATAGGGCAAATCATTACCGAAAGCTACGAATTCATCGATTTATATCATCTGCCTGATTTAGCGCCCTGTGATTACTGTTTGTGTAAAAACGTGAGAAAAGGTGAACATTTTTCAAGATGGATCGAAAACCGCAGTATCGTCATTTTTTAAAGCACAAACAAAATGTGCTGCAGCGAGTGTTTACAATTCAGTACCACACGCTATTCAAAGCAGGTCAGTTAATGATTTCAAACTAGATGGCAGCATTGGTATAACAACTAAAGAGAATCGCATTTTTAGAAGTTACCAAAAGTGTTCTTCGTATTTGCTGCAATAAGTGCCAGCCGTGCTGTGCCGCTCTGCTTGAATAGACTTAGTAAGTCGCCGACAGAGTGCACTATAAGCATCTATTTGTTATAGTTTTCCGTTAGTTACCTGGATAAAGGACTAAAAATGTGTTCTCGTATTTGTTGAACCTAGCCCAGCTGATGAGCCATGATACAGTGAAACGCGTCTTGGGATGATTCAGCATATACGAAGAACACTTTTGGTAACTTCTAAAAATGCGATTCTTTTCGTTTCGTCTTTAGTTCTTATACCAATGCTGCCATCTATGCCTTCGAGCAGTAAGCTCGAGAAAGGTGCGGTTCTGCAATAAGTACCAGCCGCACTGTGCCGCTCTGCTTGAATAGACTTAGTAAGTCGCCGACAGAGTGCAGTATAAGCATCTATTTGTTATAGATTTCAAACTAATTTATAAGAAATTTCTCCTCGGGAACCCAGCTTGACTTTTATTTTTATTCTTATTTCTATTAATCCTCTCTTTTGGCGATGGATTGCGGTTGTCTTCATCTTCACTTCAGTATATTACGTTATGTTTGCTGTTGAGCTGATTGATTATTGTATGTTGTGTGTTTTCTTCTTTTTTTTCTTCCAGTACTATGTTACCTTCTTCTTTTTTGTATTTTTATTTTATATTATTATTCTTTTTTTTTTCTTTTCTCTGTAATGATGTAATGTTATTGTATGTAATTTTATTTAGTATTTAGGCATTACTTGAATTTTGCATTAATGAATTTGTATTTATAATATTTGTTTTTTTTTAACTTGTATGCTTAGCTACTGGCTCGGTTGAGATGAGCAGTTCATAACTGGAATTCGCCGAGTTAAAAATAAAGACCTTTTTTATTATTATTAAAATAAGTTTTTTGGGATTGAATAAGACATCTTGTTAAAACTCTGTATTAAATTTATTACTGTATACAGTTGTTAAGCAAATTTCTTTTTCTGTTCGAAATTTCATTCATAGCAAGGTAGATAACTTTAAAATACATCCTTTTATATCCAATCTTTAATTAATCTATACTAAAAATGTACAATTTTTTTACAGATCAAACAAACTTAAACCATTTTGGCTCTCCATTACCGAGAAGGACACTCTACCGATCCTCAACTTCCTCTCGGCAGCCCTATTATCGGCTGAGTACGAGAGAGCCCTCAGTAGAGCTTTGGCGATGGCCGAATGTCCAGTTGTGCCCTTTTTCGGGGCATTTCTTCGGGAACTTAGGGAAATTTTGGCGAGCAACACTCCGGAGCAAGCGATGCCCAATCCAACGGGGAAAGCCTCAAAAAGTAGAGCAACCGACCAGGCCCAGCAAAGACAAGTGGTAGGTGAGAAAAACAACATTAGTTGGTTAGCTGTAAATATAGCATTCGCTGTTTGTATAGGTAAAAACAATCTTAGGGTAAACTATGTCTCATTTTAGAAATATTTTCACGTGTTTGATAGGTATAAAATATTCCTATGACCTGACTTATCAATAGGATTTAGACGATTAACAGAATCGACAGGCATATACTCATGAAGTAAAAGTCTCGAGAGTTTTGAACAAAAAACAGTATTTTTGCCAAAAATAGATTTTATTCTTCAACATCGTTTTCTATAGTACGATTTGCAAAGCTCAAATTCCCATTCGACTTCTTCATTTGAGCCTAATCTCTTTCCCTAGAGACTTTTCAAATTCGGAAAGAAGTAATAATCACTGGGGGCCAGATCTGGTCTTACTGGTCTTGGCGGTACTTTAGCTTTACGCGATTACTATTATACATTCCCTTGATTACAGAAACATAATATACAAATTGGATCTTAAGATATATACATGTTAGGGACCTAACTTACTTAGCATAGGAAGGAGTTTATATAAATGTTGGAAGAACTTAAGATATTTGAACTTAAGATATTTCATGAACAGAAAACTTAAGATATTTGAACTTAAGCTATTTCATGAACATAGACTTAAGGTTAAACTTGAAATTAATTGTGGCTAACTTAAGCTAACCTGGTGGAATGGGATCCAGGATCTTGGTTAGACGATGTCGGGCATGGCGTGGGGGAATGCAGTAGGCGGTCCTGACTGTGGGGTTGGTGTGCTTCGTGGCTTTGTCCAGAAATTTAAGTTGAACGTTGCTCATATTGGCATCTGGAGGTCTTGGTGAAGCTGGGTGTTGCGGACAAACCATGGGGCTTTGGCGATGATACAGAGGGCCTTGTTTTGAACGGTCTCGAGGCTGGATCTGCGGGAGCGTGACATAACACGATTTGCAAAGCTCTTTAAAATAAGCCTCAAATTCCCATTAGACTTCTTCATTTGAGCCCAATCTCTTTCCCTAGAGACAACTTTTCAAATTCGAAAAGTGGTAATAATCACTAGGGGCCAGATCTGGTGAATACGGCGAATAACGAAGCAATTCATAGCCCAATTCGTCCATAGATTTTATGAAGTTGTAAGCGGGTGCATTATCTTATTAAAACAACAATTTTTTCTTCACTAAAGGCGGCCATTTTTTCTGGATTTCTCCATTCAAACGGTCAAATAAAAAAACTTAATAGTCTCCGGTGATTGTTCGTCCTTTCTCAAGATAGTTGATCAGTATTATTCCATGCACATCCCAAGAAATACCTGCCAAAACCTTTCCAGTTGATGTTTGTGTTTTTGGACGCTTCGGTCGGTTTTCATGCGACTCCAGTCACTCTGCAAACTACCTGCTGGACTCCGGCGCATAGTGGTGGATCCATGATTCCTACAAAATTAATTGCATTATGAAGAATTATATTTCTAAAAGTAAATATGAAAATTTCTTCTACATAAAACATATTTTTTATCCATGAAAAATTCCAGTTTTTATAATTTAACTTTTGTTTCTTCCTTTAACCTTTTTTTCCAATTTTTAGTTATCCAGAGCGTAAACTCACTCAATTTGTTCAAGTATATCTTTTTTTGTGAAGTGTTCGGTACAAAAGGAATATCGAAGTGAAGTAGGGTCGGACTAAATTAATTTTGTAGCACAGTGCTAATATGGGTCAGGTAATTCTTTGAAAAAAAAAATTTAGAAGGATTTAAAATGATTCTTTGATAATCGATAAAGCCTTTTTAGAATAAAATTGTCAATAAGGAACTTGGCAGTTCTTAGTCCAGTCGCCAGAGGTTTTGAGCTGTAAAGTCCGTTTGTTTGGAGTTGATAGCACACAACACGGGTAATAAACATTAAAATGTCATAAACCATAAGCGTCCGAAATTTCCCTACCAATCATTTGCATTTGCAAAAGTCCGTGCAAAGTCCGAGAGATGGCACCACCGGCGCGTATCGAGGTCATGTTTAGTTAGTAGCATCTCTTGAATGAACGCCACACCAAGTTTTTAGCCATATTGGTCTATTTTTTTGTGTTTGGCATTCGTGTAAATCAAGGAAGTCGAGTGAGTTTCAAGAAATGGGCGAAAAAGAATTTCGTGTGGTGATTAAACATTACTTTATGAAAGGCAAAAACGCCTCAGGAGACTAAAGAGAAGCTTGATAAACATTATGGTGACTCTGCACCTTCGATTAGAACAGTTTATAAGTGGTTTCAAAATTTTCGGACTGGCCATATGGGCACAAGTGACGCTGAACGTTCTGGACGGCCTGTGGAGGTTACGACTCCAGAAATCATTGATCAAATCCATGATATGGTGATGGTTGACAGAAGAGTTAAGGTGCGTGAGATTGCTAGTGCTGTGGGCATCTCGACTGAACGGGTACATAATATTTTGCATAAACATTTGGACATGAGAAAGCTATCCGCAAGATGGGTGCCGCGATTGCTCACGCTTGACCAAAAACGGAATCGTGTGAAGTGTTGCAAGGATGGTTTGCAGCTGTTCCAGACCAATCCGGAGGACTTTAAGCGTCGTTTCGTCACTGTGGATAACACATGGATACATTACTATACTCCTGAGACCAAACAACAATCTAAACAATGGGTTACCAAGGGGGAATCTGCACCAAAAAAGGCGAAGACCGTTCCTTCGGCCGGAAAGGTTATGGCGACTGTCTTTTGGGATTCGCAAGGGATAATCCTCATCGACTATCTGGAAAATGGTAAAACTATTACAGGTGAATATTATTCATCGTTATTGGACCGTTTGAAAACCGCGCTGCAAGAAAAACGCCCGCGATTGGCCCACAAGAAAGTCCTTTTCCATCACGACAACGCACCAGCACACACCTCAGCAGTTGTGGTCGCAAAATTAATGGAAATAGGATTCCAACTCGTTTCACATCCCCCCTATTCTCCAGACTTGGCTCCCTCGGACTACTATTTGTTCCCCAATTTGAAGAAATGGCTGGCGGGACAAAGATTTTATTCAAACGAGGAGGTGATTGCAGACGCTAATGGATATTTTGCAGACTTGGACAAATCCTATTATTCGGAAGGGATCAACAAACTAGAACATCGTTGGACGAAGTGTATAAGCCTAAAAGGAGACTATGTCGAAAAATAAAAAAGGTTTACCCCAAACACATAAGTAGTTTTTATTTGTGCACGGACTTTTCAAACCAGCCTCGTATCTTTATACAACAGGGCGCTCTTTTCTAAAAAATATTTTATTACATGCCTTCTAAACTTTACAATAAGCTAAATTAATCAGGGCATTTCAAAGTTTATTTTGATGAGTAAATGATGAAACTAAAAATCTTATTTGTATGATAATGCCTAAACGAGTACAATTAAAAATTCTTAAGAACTAGAAATCTACAGGGTTATAAAACAAAGTACTTATCGGTAGGTAGGTGCCTAAGTACCTAAATATGCAATAAAAATATTCTGTGTAAGTATAAAAATAAAGTATAAACCTATAATATGCTTAGTTCAAATCAGAACAGCGATGGCTTCCACATTCAGTTTTGCCCCGGTCAAACTTCGTGGAGTCTATAAATCTGCATTTTCCCTGCGCGAAAAACAACGATACTTAACGTCCACGATGCCCTAGTGCATCAACAGCCAACAAGCCAAGTTCGTGAAATTGTGGAAACCTGTGCCAACATGACGGGAGTTGGATCAACAACTATTTATAGATTTCTAAAGAAAGAAAACGCGGTCCTTGCAAAGAACCTCAGAATCACAAAGGAAAGGAGCCCTTAGAGGTCGATGAAGACTTTAAAAACGCAATAAGAAGAAAAGTATACCATTTTTTTTTTATGAAGAAGGAAATACCTACACTATACAAAGTTTTGCAAGAAATCAGAGAAGACCGGGACTTACCAGATTTTAAAAAATGGAAATTATGAAAAATCCTTCATAACCTGAATTTTCGTTGGAAAAAACACAATAGAAAATCTGTTCTTATCGATAAAACAGAAATAATTGGTTGGAGAAGAGAATATCTACGAGCAATCAGAAAATTTCGAGCCGAAGAAAGAAATATTTTTTATTTAGATGAGATTTGGATTGATGAGGGATACACAGTGAGAAAATTCTGGATAGACAAAAACATTAAGAGTGCCAAACAAGCTTTTATGGAAAGTTGGTCAACTGGATTACACCCCCTTCAGGAAAAGGTCGCAGGCTAATTATAGCACATATTGGTAGTGAAAACGGTAATTAAAGTACGAGGCTGGTTTGAAAAGTCCGTGCAAAAATAAAAACTACTTATGTGTTTGGGGTAAGCCTTTTTATTTTTCGACATAGTCTCCTTTTAGGCTTTATACACTTCGTCCAACGATGTTCTAGTTTGTTGATCCCTTCCGAATAATAGGATTTGTCCAAGTCTGCAAAATATCCATTAGTGTCTGCAATCACCTCCTCGTTTGAATAAAATCTTTGTCCCGCCAGCCATTTCTTCAAATTGGGGAACAAATAGTAGTCCGAGAGAGCCAAGTCTGGGAGAATAGGGGGGATGTGAAACGAGTTGGAATCCTATTTTCATTAATTTTGCGACCACAACTGCTGAGGTGTGTGCTGGTGCGTTGTCGTGATGGAAAAGGACTTTCTTGTGGGCCAATCGCGGGCGTTTTTCTTGCAGCTCGGTTTTCAAACGGTCCAGTAACGATGAATAATATTCACCTGTACTAGTTTTACCCTTTTCCAGATAGTCGATGAGGATTATCCCTTGCGAATCCCAAAAGACAGTCGCCATAACCTTTCCGGCCGAAGGAACGGTCTTCGCCTTTTTTGGTGCAGATTCCCCCTTGGTAACCCATTGTGTAGATTGTTGTTTGGTCTCAGGAGTATAGTAGTGTATCCATGTTTCATCCACAGTGACGAAAACGACGCTTAAAGTCCTCCGGATTCTTCTGGAAGAGCTGCAAACCATCCTTGCAACACTTCACACGATTCCGTTTTTGGTCAAGCGTGAGCAATCGCGGCACCCATGTTGCGGATAGCTTTCTCATGTCCAAATGTTTATGCAAAATATTATGTACCCGTTCAGTCGAGATGCCCACAGCACTACCAATCTCACGCACCTTAACCCTTCTGTCATCCATCACCATATCATGGATTTGATCAATGATTTCTGGAGTCGTAACCTCCACAGGCCGTCCAGAACGTTCATCGTCACTTGTGCCCATATGGCCAGTCCGAAAATTTTGAAACCACTTATAAACTGTTCTAATCGAAGATGCAGAGTCACCATAATGTTTATCAAGCTTCTCTTTAGTCTCCTGAGGCGTTTTGTCTTTCATGAAGTAATGTTTAATCACCACACGAAATTCTTTTTCGCCATTTCTTGAAAATCACTCGACTTCCTTGATTCACACGAATGCCAAACACAAAGAAATAGACCAATATGGCTGAACCTTGGTGTGCGTTCATTCAAGAGATGCTACTAACTAAACATGACCTCGATACGCGCCGGTGGTGCCATCTCTCGGACTTTGCACGGACTTTTCAAACCAGCCTCGTATGTAGATTTTTTCCAAATTTTTTTTATTAGCGTGAGAATTTATTAAAAATTCGGATAGATGATTATTCAAACAGCGTAGCATGCCAAACAAGTTAATTTCAAAGTCTACGCGAAATTTTTGGTTGCATGATTTTAACGTGCATACAGTAAATTACAAATATTTAATAAATATACAATAAAAGACTGTTGTTAGTCAATTTCCACTAGTTTATTTATAATTGCGATGACGCGTTTCGCTGTCGATGCAGCTTCTTCAGATCTACATTTTACACTGTCAAGTATTGGAAAACCCACACAGACATACTATCAATATAATTTAATTAGTTGTAATATTATAATTAAGAAATTATGGAAAATTGTAAACATTAAACCAGAAGCTGCATCGACAGCGAAACGCGTCATCGCAAATATAGATAAACTAGTGGAAATTGACTGACTTTTATTATATATTTATAATGAATTTCCACGAAGTAGAAGCTACAACCATCCGAAATATTTAATAAAATATAGCCCTGAAAAAATCCTTGTGAATATATCATTATTATACCTTAAGTTTATATAAGAATAATTAAAAAAGTCTGTGTTATTTAAAAATTAGGTTTTAAAATATGAAAACTTGCCTGCTGTAGTCCGCCGCCGGCAATTTTACGTTTTTTAAAGCAGTACGAAATGGTCAAAAAAAAAATCGGAAGCTTTAAGTATAAAGTATTTAACAATAAAACTACTTAATTACTTTGTTAACTGTCACTAAAATATATTTGTAAAGATTTTACAATTGCGTTATCGCGATTTCGTAGTACAACTACATTGTCAAACGCTTAACTAAGACTAAAACAGATTTTTGGTATTTTATGTTTATATGATGAACAGATGTGGGTCTATTATATGTTAAAAAAGTTTGAATAAAAGAGAATTTGCTACGTCTAATTGACTATTCAGTTGTTGCCAAACACCATCTTCAAAGAAATTACACAATTCAATCCAAAATACAACACAAAAAACTCTATAGACCTTACAAATAAACTTAAAAATATCTCCATCCCCTTCTAGTTTCATTCGATGTAACAAATATGTTCTCCAATATCCCAAATAAAGATTGTTTAGAAATTATAAAAACTATGTTACAAAAAAAACGTCAATATAATAATACAACAAGATATATTGAAACTGTTCGAATTTTGTATACCCGGAAATTATTTTCAGTTCAATAATCAATTTTTCAAACAAAGAGATGGACTTGCCATGGGGTCTCCACTTAGTCCTTTGCTAGCCGAAATCTTTATGTCAGAATTGGAAAACAGTTTTCTAAAAACTCAACACGCGAAAAATTCTCTTTTGGTTTAGATATGTGGACGACATCTTAGTATGTTTCCTTGGCAATGATACTGAACTAAATTCCACTTTAAATCAGCTAAATAATTTACACCCCAACATGAAATTCACACTTGAAAAGGAAACCGATAATAAAATAAATTTCTTAGATATTACAATTTTGAAAAAGAGAAATAGACTAGAATTCGATATCTTCCGCAAATAACCTTTTCAGATGTCACCATCCCAGCTGACTCAATACACCCTAACTCCCATAAACTGGCAGCCTATAGATCTATGATCCATAGAGACTTCAATATCCCTCTTAGTAAAAATAATTTAAAAAAAGAACTGGACACAATCAAAAATATAGCACTCAATAACGGCTTCCAACCTAAAATAATTAATACCTTAATAAACCGTAAACGAAAACAAATCACTTTCAGCTTAATCTACCCCGTAAAAGAATACCGACAAAAGAAAACATTCATACCTCTGACATATTTTGGTCCCATCTCGGATAAAATATCCCAAGTTCTCACGACCGAAAAAACAAGAATAGCTTTAAAACCCGCTCAAAAATTATCCAATATATTTTTTAATGCCAAAGATAAAACTAATAAATACAATAAATCGGGAGTTTATAAACTTAATTGCCAAAAGTGCAATAGCTGTTACGTAGGCCAAACGGGACGGAATTTCAAGACAAGATTCGCAGAACACAATGCCTCTTATAGGCTAAAAAATGAAAAATCACACTTTGCTAAACACTTCTTAGAAACAGGCCATACTTTTCCCAATATCGATTGTTTACAAATGCTCCATATGGCACCTAAAGGGTCAAAACTCAACTTCTTAGAATCTATAGAAATTTACAGACATTCAAAGGACCATAATATAAATTTACTGAATAGTCAATTAGACGTAGCAAATTTTCTTTTATTCAAACTTTTTTATCATATAATAGACCCACATCTGTTCATCATATAAACATAAAATACCAAAAATCTGTTTTAGTCTTAGTTAGGCGTTTGACAGTGTAGTTGTACTACAAAATCGCGATAACGCAATTGTAAAATCTTTACAAATATATTTAGTGACAGTTAACAAAGTAATTAAGTAGTTTTATTGTTAAAATGTACTGTCAAAAGTAACGGACCACTCAATCAACTCTTTATAAAGTATTTATATTTCATTTAAACACCCAGGTACAAAGAAAACAGTTGTTGAAAACACAAAAATTCTAAATTACTCGAAGAAATTAAATGAGATACGTACTCTCTGGTCTTTATATTGGATCCGCCATTTTGAATTTTTCAAATCTGTCATCAGATTCTCAATCAGTACCCCGAGAAACCCCTTAATAGCCAATTCAAAATATTTAGCGGTATACAGAAACGTTAATTTAATCATAAATGAAGTTGGAAGCATGAGTCCCACTACAACTAAAAGGGTTAAACCAGCCATTTTATATTAAATATTTTTTTTAAATCACGATAAAACTAAAAAAAATAATCTATACCCTTTTTTTTTTGTAAAATTTCCCGTTCTTTCACATGGTGCTATTAGTTTTCGATTTTTTTTTAGAGATATTTGCGGAAAACTGAATTATTCATTTTATTTTCGATTTTGTAGGCTTAGCGTGCACTTTAGAGCAGCAAACTTTCTTTTATCATATTCTACGTCCAAAAAACTACCTGTCTGCCAAAATGCGTAACATTTTTAATAAAAGCTTTTCGTCAAAATTTTCCTCTGACGATTGGGCTATTTTGGTGTAGGCGCTGTTGTTTTTTGTCAGTATAATGTAGAGATGTCCTTAAGCCAATTTTGTGTTTTATGAATTGAAGTCTTTGATATGGTGCCTTTTGATAATAAGTATTTGTCTATTAGTAAACTGGCTTTTATTGAACACCCCCTCCCGCCCTTCCATTTTCTGTCTGTGTCCATGTGAATGGTTGTAATTATAGCCTAACAAAAAACTATTGGTTGCAAATAAATTTAAAACCATCCTGTAATTTCCGTGACTGATATATACACCAAAAACCAATTAATTCGCATTAAAATCAGGCACAAAACTTACATTTTTCGTGTATAATCGATACTCTAATAGTTTTCCAAAAGGAAAATCGTTGCCGGTTCACTGTTACGGACATGGAAAACTTGTAAATCCTCGTAATCCCCAATAGTGGGAAATATATTATTTGAATGGCGTATAAAGATATCGGGAAAAGTTGAAACAAAGTTAGAAATATGTTAGATTTTGTCTACACATAAAAAAATATTGTTTTTTTTTGTCATGGAATACACCGGCATTGACAGTAAAAACAAACATGTAACTTTTTTAAAACATATTAAATTTGAAGCCTCAACAAGCCAATAGTACCTTGAAGCTGCTGATTCTGAAAAAGAAATAAAGGACCAGTGTTTCTGTAGATGTGACTGTACTTCTTTCTCCATAGAAGTTTGTGTATCTCTCTCTCTCTCTTCATTCGTCGTTGGATTCCTAACATCGTGCCTCATTCAGGGTACTGAGTAACACTTCGACAGCTACTCTATCTTCTACCGTTCTCATGACTGTTGAACCGACATGTTTGTGAGGTTCTTGATTTGGTCTATAAATCTTACAGGAAAACTACCTCTTGTTCTTTTACCGTCTACTTTTCCTTGAATCATTATCTTCTCCGTACCGTGCTTTCGTATTACGTAACCGAAGAATTTTTAAAATCCATCTTTGAATCGTGGGAAGCAGCCTTTCATGAGCCCGTTTGTGTCTGCCATAGAGCATTGTCTACAGAGCTGTCACAAACTGTCAGACTAGGTTATGATTAATTCGCTACAGTTTCATTGATGAGAATCTCAAACACTTCAAAGTTCATCCGAAATGGAAATGAAAACAGATACATTCGCAACAGCTTCTTAGAACATTAACAAATTTCGTGATGATAAAGGGAACAATAAATATATATTACAATATTTTTTTTGCAGTTCATATCAGACTATAACGGAGAGGACCACCATTTCACAAAAATTGGACCAGGTGGATTAATAAACCTGGAGAAAATTTACCGCACACAAGCTGTTATGGACCATATTTCACTTTGCCATCAACACTATCATACCAGAAATCGTCTGAGTCCTACAACTAGTCTTATTGAGTATTTAAAGTAAGTATTCGATGCATGGGTGCAAAAAATTTCGTTTTTAAGACGAAATTTGATGCAAAAATTTATTGACCAACAAAAAATTTTCAGCATTACAACATTGGCCTTTATTTTTAGCTTAACAGAAAAAATGTCATGGAGCTTTCGTCAGATATTAACAGTAATTGTACCAAACAGTACTCTTGTTTATATTTATCTTACTGCGGGTGTAACATATTATTTATTAAAAAATATATAAATAACTAGCCGGGCCCGCGGCTCCGCTCGCGTGGACTTGATTCACTACTATCGTCACTGCTTATTCCTTATGTTACCCAACGTAATCAAATATCTCCCATTATTTCTCCTTATCTCCCAATATTTCTCCTTATTTCCCATTATCTCTACATAATTTCCATTATCTAGGCTTATCTCTGCTCATCTCCCATTATTTCTCCTTATCTCCATTATTTCTCCTTATCTCCCATTATTTCTCCTTATCTCCCATTATCTCACCATAACTCCCATTATTTAGACTTATCTCTGCTTATCTCCCATTATCTCTCCTTATCTCCCATTATTTATACTTATCTCCCATTATCTCATCTTATCTCCCATTATCGAGGCTTATCTCGACTTATCTCCCATTATTTCTCCTTATCTCCCATTATCTCACCTTATTTCCCATTATCTAGGCTTATCTCGACTTTTCTCCCATTATTTCTCCTTATCTCCCATTATTTCTCCTTATCTCCCATTATTTCTCCTTATCTCCCATTATTTCTCCTTATCTCCCATTATCTCACCATAACTCCCATTATTTAGACTTATCTCTGCTTATCTCCCATTATCTCTCCTTATCTCCCATTATTTATACTTATCTCCCATTATCTCACCTTATCTCCCATTATCTAGGCTTATATCGAATTATATAGAACATATGTATAAATTTATAAAAACACGTAAATCGGATAAGTGGTTCTCGAGTGATAAGCGCACTAACGGACAGACAGAGAGACGTTGCATTTTATATATATTGTATTCTTTGCTACATGATATTGTTCCATATTTAATGCTTTAGGGAGTGTATTGCAAGAGAACGCGCTAGCGGCAAACTTTTCTCCGACTTAATTCACTATTATCGTCACTGCTTATTCCTTATGTCACCTAATAAAATGTAGCCTATAACCTGCCAGAGAACATACGTATGGTTAAAAAAAAGCACGTAAATCGGATAAGTAGTTCTGCAGTGATAAGCACACTAACGGACGGACAGACAGACAGACAGACGGACAGAGAGACCTTGCATTTTATATATATTATAGATATTTCTCTGCTACATAATATTGTTCCATATTTAATGGTTTGGACTGTGTATTGCAAGAGAACGCGCTAGCGGCAAACTTTGTCCGACTTCATTTATTATTATTGTCACTGCTCATTCCTTATGCTACCTATCGTAATAAAATATAGCCTATAACCTGGCCGGAGAAGATATGTATGTTTAAAAAAAAAAAAAGTACGAAAATCGGATAAGTGATTGTCCAGTGATAAGCGCACTAACGGACAGACAGACAGACAGAATACGTTGCATTTTATATATATTATAGATGTAATAAAATATATACCTATAACCTGGTCAGAGAACATATGTATGAATTTAAAAAATCACGTAAATCGGATAAGTGGTTCTCGAGGGATAAGCGCATTAACGGACAGACAGACAGACAAACATTGCATTTTATATATATATATATATATATATATATATATTATAGATATAGATTATTTTATTATTATATAACCTGGCCAAAGAATATATGCATGAATTTAAAAAAAGACAGGTAAATCTGATAAGTGGTTCCTGCGTGATAAACGCACTAATGGACAGACAGACAGACAGAGAGACATTGCATTTTATATATATTATAGATTATGCATATACAGATACATAATATTGTTCCATATTTAATGGTTTAGGCTGTGTATTGCAAAGGCACGCGCTAACAGCAAACTTATTTGCGACATCATTCACTATTTTACGTCACTGCTCATTCTTTATGCTACCTATCGTAATAAAATATAGCCTATAATCTGGCCTGAGAACATATGTATGTTTTAAAAAAAAAAGTACGTAAATCGGATAAGTGGTTTTTCAGTGATAGGCGCACTAACGGACAGACAGACAGACAGACAGAGAGACGTTGCATTTTATATATATTATAGATGTAATAAAATATATATCTAAAACCTGGTCAGAGAACATATGTACGAATTTAAACAATCACGTAAATCGGATAAGTGGTTCTCGAGGGATAAACGCACTAACGGACAGATAGACAGACAGAGAGAGGCTGCAATTTGTTTATATTATAGGTATAGATTATTATTATATAACCTGGCCAAAGAATATATGTATGAATTTAAAAAAAAGACGTAAATCGGATAAGTGGTTCTCGCGTGAGAAACGCACCAGTGGACAGACAGACAGACAGAGAGAGACATTGCATTTTATATATATTATAGATTCCAGATATTCTCTACTACATAATATTGTTCCATATTTAATGGTTTAGACTGTGTATTGCAAGGGAACGCGCTAGCGATACACTTTTTTCCGACTTCATTCACTATTATCGTCACTGCTCATTCCTTATGCTACCTATCGTAATAAAATATAGCCTATAACCTGGCCAGAGAACATATGTATGTTTTAAAAAAAAAGTACGTAAATCGGATAAGTGGTTTTCCAGTGATAAGGTCACTAACGGACAGACAGACAGAGAGACGTTGCATTTTATATATATTATAGATACATATACTTTTCCAGATCTTCTACGATACGAGAACCTAGAGTTTTGGCTGTATCCCCACCTCAAAATTCCGAAGATGACAGTGAATATGAGATTGATGTTGATGAATACCATCCAGTTCAACCATTGGTACATGATCATGGGGTCAGTTTCGTCTGTCTGTCTTCACCCCATACAAAAATTGATCAACATGTTATGCAGGTAAATATAAATGTCACCATGAACTGAAAATGCGTCATTGATGCGAGTTGTTAGACAATTTAGTTACTAAGTAAAAGAAATATTAATATAGACTATCAATTAAGAACAAAAAATTCGGTAGAGGAAACCTTTTTCTACGGCGCATTTTAGTAAAAGTATCAGTCGATTCCGAATTTTACTTGTAGAACAGACTCAAGTCGCCAATCGTTCGTCGATGTTCCAGCGAATCAAGGCCGCCGGTCAGTTCCGGGTCTCCAATCAGAGGAACAGCTCTTCTCTGAACAGAATCCCACAAATACAGTGTGTGTTTGGGAACGGAGCCCCAAACATGGGAGCAGTATTCCATAGTTGGTCGAATTTGAGCTTTGTAAAGAATTAACAGTTGTTGTGGAGTGTAAAGCTTTCTGGTTCGAAATAATACTCCCAACCTTTGAGAAGCTCTCCTTGCTATGCCTGCAACATGTTCATGCCAGGACATATTTGCTCCCAAATTAACGCCCAACAAATTGAGTGACGATGTTAGAGGAATGGAATGCTCCGACATAATTATGTCGGGTTCAGCAACGTTAACTTTTTTAGAAAGAACTGCCGCCTGGGTTTTTGTAGTGTTAAATTCCACTTGGTTACTATCACCCCAAGACAGAATTTCTTCCAGGTCTTCGTTAAGTTGAATGACTTCCTGCTGGCTGCGGATATTCGTCTGAGTAGTCGATGTCCGAGCGTTCAAAGTAAATGAAGAGATAAGCGTACTGTCATCTGCAAGGCTGTAGATTGGATTCCCGGCAAATCGTTAATGTAAATGAGAAAGAGAGTAGGAGACAGTATGGAGCCTTGGGGCACACTGGCGTTGATAGTGAAGGTGTTAGAAAGAAATCCGTCGACTGCCACTCGTAAAGAACGCTCTCTGAGGAAACGTGAGAGCCACGAACAGATCTGTTTAGACATACCAGAAGAACGTAGCTTAGCCAACTGGCCATCGTGCCAAACGATGTAGGTTGGTTGTAGGAGGTTGATGTACAAGGCAATTTTATTGGAGCAGAAGGCAATTGAACACCTTACTAAGGTAATTGCGCCGTTCTTAGCACACTAAAGAATACATTGATGGCAAAAAAGGTTCTAGAAACACGTTTTTTGAAGAGTATGAGCGGTCACGTTCTTTCTTGACAGACTGTATTTATTAATTAGGAATATTTTTTGCTAAGGAAATGATTTTAACTTTCTAGAGAACAAATAATTACTGTTATTAAATTCTTTTCCAAATTTCTATAAAATACAACTTAAATTTCTGTCAGTAATAATGTAGTGCGTCAGACAATCCTGAAGAAAAAAACGCAAAATGTGCAACAGACAGTAAAAAAGTCTATTTTCCGCATCGGAGAGAATGACCTTGACCCACTTTTCAGTTTAGACGTAACCTCAAGTGCCATTATTTGTCTATGGCATTTGGTCCAGGGTTTTTCATGTTGACCTAGTTTTTTTATATTGGCTCATGTTATTCTGAGTTATGTTTCTGTTTAAAATATATGAGAATTTTAAAACGAGGCTTCAAAATTTTATGATTTATTACTGGTCCGTTAATAAACACTAAAATGACTTTCAAATTAGGGTTATATATACATATACATATACATATATATATATATATATATATATATATATATATATATATATATATATATATATATATATATATACATATATATATATATATATATATATATATATATATATATATATATAATATATATATATATGTATATATATATATATATATATATATATATATATATATATATATATATATATATATATAATTTGGTCATCTGTTATCGACCATACATCAATTAGATGCGTGTTTGATTATTGGGAATCGGTCTGGACTGTAAATAAAACTCTTTCTTCTTAAATACTCAATTGTATAATTGAGGTGTCCGTTACTTTGTGACAGTGCTGTACCTAGCCCAGCTGATGAGCCGTCGTGGGATGGTCTAGCAAATACAAAGAACACTTTTGGCAACTTCAAGAATGCGGATCTTTCGATTCGCCTTTGGTTGCTTCACCATTTACCATATATATATATATATATATATATATATATATATATATATATATATATATATATATTATATATATATATATATATATATCCGTATGAGGTTCAGCTTGTTACTCCTCGTACAACGCTTTTCAAGCAGTCTTTTATATGGAGAACATCATACCTTTGGAATAGTTTGCCCAGGACTGTGTTTCCCACCGAGTACAATCTACAGCGATTCAAGAACAATGTGAATCGCTTTCTCCGCACACGTGTCGTTCCTGTAGCGCTTTAGGGACATCCCTGTAGCACGTGTGCTAGACCCATAAAAAAAAACATATGTATATATATATATATATATATATATATATATATATATATATATATATATATATATATATGTTACAATAGAGGTTTTCATGGGTGGTGGAACTGAGGGTAAATATTCTCGGTACATACGTACTGACGCAAATTTCAAATAAACGGAAAAAACTACAAAAGAAAAATACTTTATTTCCTTATTTTATATCAAAAGGAGACAAATTTTCAATTATTTATGTTGTAATTGTAAACGATTAAGTTACTGTAGATATTATTAAGTTGATTAGTGTCTGATTTATAGTTGATTGACTTGGGGTCCCTGTTTATGCGGTATATTTCTTTAGTATATTTCTTTAAAAAGACTCCCTTTATAGTTATTTTTGTGAGCTAAAATTTTTGCTTTGTTATAGCCAAAATTATGACCTCTTTTCAAATGATGATGCACCACGGCACATGAATTCGCAGTCACTTCTGTGCTGTGTAAACTTCCGTTTCAACCACTGCGATGTCTGCCCAATGTAAGAAGCCACACATTGCAAACAAGACAATCTATAAACTACGCAGTTATTGTTCAAAATAGGCGTTCTATCCTTTATTTTTGAAAATAGATCAGAACCTCGTATGCTGTTATATTTCGTAATTTTTATATTTGAAAAGGCGTTGATTGAGTTTGTGATTGAGTTTATAAATTGTAGCTTCCTGTATATCATGTGCTGCACATGCACCTCATCAGTAGGGCCAACAACAATATTAGAGTTATAAACCTATCATCACTGATGTGTATGACCCTGCTTTTCATTGCTATCAAGGTGTTAAATTTTTGATTTTTTGGGTGACTGGAGAAATAATTTATAAATCTGCCTGACGCAGTGGGTTTTTTATTTCAGCCAAGTATAATACTCACACTCTGTGTAGAAAAATCGGGATGTTGAGATTTGTTTTCGGACACTAACTGGCATTTTCGTAGGTTGTTTTATTTATTTATTCGTTTGTTCATATTTATTTGTTTTGTATTTCAACATTTTAATACCTAGACAAGAAATAACAGTGTCTTTAATATATCTAATCCGTGTATTAATATTGTAGTTACTCCTGAAGAAGTTATCAAACGATAACGAAATATTGAGTATTTAAATTTCTAAATGAAATGAAACGAATTACTTTGTTATTTGTCACCTATTTTTTTATTTATCTGCTACTACAGTTTCGTACGTTTTCTACATTTTCAAGCGTGATATTACAAACTAAGGTGGTTTATTTGTGATTTATAACAAATTTCCAGGTACAATTTGGAATTACCCATCATTAAATTACAATGACCTTAAATTAATTTATTACAAAAGTTTAATGACTTTATTGTTTCAAATTTGAAGAAATACTTTTCAATATTTTCTTAGAACTTTTTAGAAAAATTCCTTCTTTAAAGACATATTTAAAAAACTTTTATAATACGCCATACAGGGTTGAATTCTGAACATCTGATTATTTAATAGGATTGTATCTTAATTTTTATTGTGCTTGTAGATCTCTATAGCTTCTAAAATATTAAATTTTCTTTCGTTTTGTGCTTTATGTAATATTTGTAGATTATTTATGTGTGGAAAAAATATGAATTGTTTGATGGAAGTGGTTAGCATAGTTAGAGTTTTCTTTGTTTAATCTAAAAGATGTTTGGTGTTCTTTAAATCTAGTATCGAAATTTCTCCCTGTTTGGCCTATATAACAGCTATTACATTCATTACATGACAGTTTATAAACTCCAGAGTCTTTGTATTTATGAGTTTTGTCTTTTACATTGAAAAAGAGGGAGGAAAGTTTTTGGGGTGTTTTAAAAGCGATATTTATGTTGGCTTTTGCGAGTATATATGCAATTTTATTAGAAATGAGGAAAAAGTTTGTTTTTCATGGTTTTTAACGGGTGGATAAATATTGTCTTAAATTTAGTTGTTTTTGTTTATTTTTAATTAGGTTATTTTCTGAAACCCGTTATTGTTAAATATAATCAAGAATATTGCCTATCTATCCCCTGGGCAGTCTTCCTTGTCTCCTCTCGCCATGTTCTCCTAGGTCTTCTCTTCTATTTGCTCCCTAGACTCGTACCTCATATATTCTTTTTGTTAGTCTTTCTTCCGTCATATGTCCCAGCCATCCCAGTTGTCTGTCCTGAATTTTTGTCACTATTGGTTTTATTTTGAATTTGTTTCTGAACACTTCATTCCTGATTTTGTCCCTTCTTGATTTTTCATCTATTTTCCTCAGGAATCTTATTTCCGTTGCGTTTATTCTACTCTTGTCCTTACTTGTGAGGGTCCATGTTTCACTACCATACAGTAATGTGGGGTTTACTTTTTTTTAAATTTTAATGTATTATATTTATATAATATATATATATATATATTATATATATAATATATATATATATATATATATATATATATATGGTGGGCTATCTGTTGGTTTCCTTTTAAATTTGCTATAATAAAAAAACCATTTAATTTTGAATTAATTATGAAAAATAATTTCATTCGAATGGCAACCACGGATGGTTCGGCAGTAGCCCATCCTGTCAACCCAATTTTTCAACACATTTTCGATGGTTTGTTTGCGAATAGGTCGATGGATATTTACCTTAAGTGCGTAGATTGTTTGTGGATTGTTAGAATAACAACGGTCCTTAACAGTTCTCTATGAAAAAATGTCTAACACCATTAAAGCGCAGCTGCAAGGAACCATGGCACATCTCCAAAACGGCTGATCATACAATTACCAAACTGGTTCCACTTATTCTACAATGCGCCGTTTCTTCTTTACAGATCCTCCATCATGGCAGCACAGTTGTGCTCTGGGAAGGCCAAGAGAATCAAAACACCTTCAACGATCAAGGGCACCTTCCTGTATCTCCGATTGGACCGATCCTCCACGGTACTCACTTGGGTACGACCCAGCTGGTCAGCATTGAAAGCAGGGAATACAAATGAAAGCGACCCGTTTTCCCAAGATTTTAATTTGAGCTTCAACCCTGAGGACACGCTCTCTCCTGGTCTGTTAAGCAAGCTAGCGTTGCAGAGTTCCGGGGAGCAAAGCACCATGGCTACATTGGATGATGGGTAAGTCCAGGGAATCTATTAAATATATATTATTTTGATGAATCTTTAAACTGTTTATATTAGTCTGGTATACAGTCTGACCAAATAAAATCTTGCACAAATTTGTTTAATACATCCCAGTCTACGGCATCACCGAAACAGGAAATTTATTTCAAAGCAATATAATCAACATTACTAGTACTTTTGAACAATATTATCGTTCTTTTTTTTCAGATTTTTGGATTTGATGGCAATAAAAGAAGTTCATCTTGGAGGTAGAGACCAGGAAAAAGATGCCGAATTGGCAGCAGTGGCTCGACGTTATGGACTCACTCATGAACCAGGGCACGAATGCGCTTTTACTATTTTACACGGTAATGGCCTCAGTGATAACAGACTGCTGTATGTTGTTTGTCCTCCTGCCGAATGCAGGTAAGATATTGTAGAAACCTGATGATTGTTTATGCCATTGTTATTAAAACCTCGAGAAATCTGTTTAATCATGAGAAATATGGTGATGAAATAAACTTTGGAGCCAAGTTGGGTAGTTTTTAGATGTCTAATAAGATTAATTTTCTTAAGGACTTCAACTCTTGTTAGAACTATTATATACGAGTACTTCTAGAAGTGTAAAAATAACAAAATATCCAGTTTACCATGGCGAGTCCATTGGAAGACTGCACTTTAAAAGAGCAGCATTCTGTCATCAGATTTTTAGTAGTAGAAGGTGTTAAGCCAAGTAAAATACACTCTAGAATGTTATTACAGGGTGAGTCAACGATGGAGTAAAGTTCACTATCTCATTTGTTTCGGGAATAACGAAAACATTTTTAAATACAATAATTTTAGTGAACGTTAAGGTGCACAGTTTTACAATAATTTTTGAGTATACAGGGTACTTCAAAAAAGTGTGGCCGATATAAGATACGTTTTTTAAATGGCACATCCTATTTCCTAATTTATTTTTAAATTCTGCGTAAAATTTTATAAAACTTTTTTATTAATGTTGTTATATACCTAAACCTAGTAGTTTTTCTAATATTTCAATTTTTTTAAAAAAAAAATACTAGTTTTCAGTTTTGGAAAAAAATTGTTTTTAAAGGTGGAATACTCATAATTGGTACAGGCATTCTACAGAAATGAAAAAAACAAGGTATATGTAAAGAAATTTGAGTCAAATGGTACAGGGTGTTCAAAATAAATTTATACATTTCGACTATTTTAAATTGAAAAATCTCAAATTTGGTATACCCTGTATATTATTATTTTTTCTGATAAATTTTACAAAACCTTCCTACTTTTATTAAGTATATTATTTACCTATTTCTAATAGTACAGGGTGTGCCATTTAAAAAATTAGAGATTTTTCGATTTATAATAGTCGAAATGCATAAATTTATTTGAACACCCTGTAGCATATAACTCAAATTTCTTTACATATATATTTTTCTTCATCTCTATAGAATGCTCGTACCAATTCTGAGTGTTCCACCTTCAGAAACAATGGCGCTACTGGTAATTTTTTAAAAAACTGAAAACTAGTATTTTTTAAAAAAAATTGAAATATTAGAAAAAACTACCAGGTTTAGGTATATAACATTATTAATAAAAAAGTTATAAAATTTAAAAATAAATTAGAAAATAGGATGTTCCCTTTAAAAAAAACATATGTTATATCGGCCACACTTTTTTGAAGTACCCTATATACCCAAAAATAATTTTAAACTATGCACCTTAACATTCCCTAAAACTATTGTATTTAACATTTTTTCGACATTCCCGAAACAAATGAGATAATGAACTTTACTCTAACGGTGACTCACCCTGTATATATACAGTCCACACTCTATATAGTGAAAGACCAAAATGTTGACCGAAATTTCACTATAGAAAGTTTTTCACCATATAAAGAAAAAATCCGAATATATTACTATGTATGTATTTTAAATTGGTAATCATTTACTTGTATTTTATAAGGTACAAGCAATAAAAAAAATTGCAAAATTGAATTATTAGAAAAGATTTTATTAAACATTTGAAAGTTTAAATAATACATAGCATGTACAGGGCTAAATACATACATAAAGTCCGTACGTTAAATCTTTACCCGTGCGTCATAGTTTTCAGGCCATATAACATACGACTATTATATTATTTGTCTATCTCTTTTCACCAATAAATCGTAGGTACTGGTAAAAAGAGATAAAAAATATAATAGTCGTCTGGGATATTGCCTGAAAAACTATGACGCACGTGTAAAGATATAACGTACGGACTTTTTTTCAAATGCATAAAGGTACACTTTCCTGGCCCCTGAGAGTAGTTCGCACAATGTCAAATGCATTTCTTATTTCATTTTCACTAAATTTAGCAGGACATTCCCCGGTTTCAGTTTCTTCAGTTCCTTAATCTTATACTTACAGTAACTGGATGTGCAGGACAATTGTCTATAAACATCACAATCTTTCGCTTTTGGCTTTTCATTTTCGTGTCCAGTTCTTTGATCCATCTTTCGAAAATCTCAGAAGTCATCCATGCCTTTTTATTATTGGCGTAATCTAACTCCAGAGATTTAACTCCTTTTAAACAACGGGGATTTTTGCTTTTTTTTACCTATGAGCAGTAATTTCAGTTTTTCTGAGGCCATCCATGTTTGCCCCAACCATAAGTGTCACCCTTTCTTTACCTTGTTTTAACACCAAAACATTTATCACTTTTAAAAGCAAAAGTTTTATTTTGGCAAACATTTAAAAAAAAACCGGTTTCATCACAATTGAAAACGTTTTTTGGCTCGTACTTTTTCAATGCACTTTTTAAAACAGTTTCAGTCCAAATGGCACAGTCCTCCTGACTAACGCTTCACTCTCGCCAGACATCGTCTTGAAAACAATTGAATTGCGAGTCTTCCAGGCACTCAACCACCCTTCACTAGCTTGAAAATTAACGCAGTTAAATTCTTTAGGCAAATTGTAGAGCCTTTTGCTTTATTAAATTTCCCGATATTGGTACGTTTTGATGCGTACGGGCCACTTGAAACCATCGTAAAACTGCCTCATTTATATCCTCGTAAGTACTCACCCGTACTCGTTTTCGACTGCTTAGAACACTAGGTTTTCTTGATGATACTGTCGCAACTTTTTTTTATTATCAGAGAGACGCAAACTTGAAGAAACACCAAATTTTGCAGCAACATCAATTTTTTTGCAGCCTTTATCAACTTCCTCCAAAACTTTAATTTTCTCAACTAAACTTAAACACACTCGCCTGGACATCTTACTTGTTTCTTAAACAAAAAGAAACTGAACCTGAATTTGCGAATTACTAGGCCTCGACTATAAAATGGGTTTTTCCCTGGGTTTCTATAAAATGGGTTATTCCCCGGGTTTCTCACAGAAATCTACCTGATTTATTGCCAACCATTAGGCGTTATAAACGCGTTAAGAACCTTTTTCAAAAGAATGCGTCATAAAAATGGAATTCGTGCTAATGTTAGATAAAAATGAGAAACCCGAAATGGCCAAGATCTCAATAAATGCATAAAAATTTATACATAAAATTCGGGTAAAAATTTTATTATATAGAGTGTTACTATTTTACAGATTCACTATATGCAGGGCTTTTTACATGAAATTTCATTAAAATATTCTAGGTCTTAAAAAATTGCACTATAAAGAATTTTTCACTATATAGAGTTTCACTATAAACAGTGTCGACTATATATATATATATATATATATATATTATATATATATATTATATATATATATATATATATTATATATATATATATATATTGAAAAAAATATTCTCTAGTCACGAATTAAATTCTAATAAACAGAAATAAAAATACTCCAAAGTTTTTAACTTATTTTTGTACGCGAACCCACAGTTTTAGCTCAACTAATTTAAACGAAGAACATTATAATCTCGCCAAAATCGAAACTTTTCAACTCCGAACTAAAAACGAAGTTTTGTCAAAGTTTAATAACTCTGAAATCACGAGAAAGATATTTCTTTAGTTTAGGAACTTGTGGTTCTGAAAATAGTGAGTGCGATAGTTCAAAACTTTAAATTAGTAAGCTACAAGAAACCGATGTGAAAAAAAAACTTTTAAGTTAACAACTTTTAATCAAATTATGTTCTAATTGGCTTATTTTCATTTTAAAATATCTCATCATAAAGTTCGCTTACAAGAAACTATAGGTGTGAAACATTGCAAACCGCGCTATAGATGAAATAGGCATAGTTTAGATAGATACAACAGTATTATGATTTTTATCCTCTCTGGGGTATCGCCAGGAGTACTGTCCTGAGTTTTTGGACCTCGAAAAACCGGTGCTCTTTTGTTTATAAACAATTTAAGTTCTCAGAACGCGTTTTTTTGAGCCTAAAATGTAAATAACTCCGGTAAACTCTTCGTAATGAAATTTACAAACAAATCCTTGTTGGTTTTTTAAGTCGCTTAAGTACGTATATAACCTATAAAAACAAGCAAAAAACTGTTTTTTTTTTTTTATTTTATTGTAAAGGTCGACTAATGGTCCTTTTACACGGTCATATCAGTCCTCAGTTCAGTTTCAGTCGAACTGTCCGTTTTTCCTATGTGTAAAAAGGAAAAAACTGAAAATAGAACTGAAACGGAGACTGGACACCTGACGGTCTGGGGTTCTTTTCTTCCACCGTTTCTTCAACGCCACAGCTAAAGCTACTGCAGTGAGACAGTCTTCATACATGAGCTATTTTACACATGTACACTTCGGGACAGTATGACAACACATGTTTGAACGCGAAACACACATAACACTTTGAAAGTGTAACTCGGACTGAGAACTGAATGGACGACGGTGTAAAAAACAAACCTTCTTCCGAACTGAAATGAAACGAAAACTGAAAACTGAGACGGAACTTGAGAACTGATATGACCGTTGTAAAAGGACCATAAGTGAACAGTCCGCTTGAAACATTCAGAAAAAAATTTTGGTTACAAAAAACATTGAAACCCAGCACAATTGAATTTGTTAGTTTAGAATTTGAAATGCCCGCCATTTTATGCCATTTGGTCCAAAATGAATCCTTTTTTTTCAAAATTGATTTTTTGGAGTAAATTTAACCGTTTTTTTTTTTACATTTATTTATTAATCAAATAGCAACAAATGCGTTTTTTCGGTCATTTTGACGTTAAGGAAATGATTTTTTCTAAATGAAATGAAACGAATATTTTGTTATTTGTCACTCATTTTTTATTTATCTGCTACTGCGTAGGTTTTCTACATTGTTAAGCGTAATACTACAAACTCAGGTGGTTTATTTATGATTTATAACAAAATTTCCAGGTACAATTTGGAATTTTCCATCATTAAATTTCGGTGAATTTAAATTAAAATTATTTTATTTCAAAGAATTGAATAACAATATTCTTTGCAAATCAGATATTTTTCGTTAACAGTAAAAATTTGTTTTAATGTTTTTTTATGATTATGGGCGTATTTACAGGTCTTTAAAGAGGTTTTCTTCCTAATTTTAAGAAATATTTTTTAATATATTCTTAAAACTTTTTATAAAATTCCTCCTTCAAAAATATATCTAAAAAACTTTAAAATACGCCAAACAGGGTGGAATTCTGAACATCTGTTTGATTATTTAAGAGGGTTGTATCCTTATTTTTATTGTGTTTTGTGAATCTCTATAGCTTCTAAAATATTTAATTTTCTTCCTTTTAGTGTTTTATGTGATATTTGTAGATTATTTATTTCTGGGAAAAATATGATGTTTTGATCATGGAAGTGGTT
>CM032452.1:106880972-107102963 GCA_019049505.1 Pachyrhynchus sulphureomaculatus
AAAAAAGGCAAGAAGAATAATATCGAATGTCATGGAAAAGGCTATCAATCAGCATCTTGTAAAATATCTTGAAGGATTCAACATTATTAGCGCTCACCAATATGACTATCGTAAAACATAGATCTACAGGAGATCTTCTGACGTATATAACACATGTTTGGAACAACGCAATTGACACTTTGAAGAATCTCGAGCAGTTGCTTTTAACATATCCAAGGCATTCGACCGTGTTTGGCACGAAGGACTGTTGGCTAAGCTGCGCTCTTATGGTATGTCCGAAAAGTTCAGTTTGTGGCTCTCATGTTTCCTCAGAGAGCGTTCTTTACGAGTGGCAGTTGACGGAGGGCTCCATACTGTCTCCTACTCTCTTTCTCATTTACATTAAATATCTGCTGGAAAGGACCCGGAATCCAATCTACAGCTTTACAGACGACAGTACGCTTACCTCTTCATTTACTTTGAACGCTCGGACATCGGCTACTCAGACGAATATCCGCAGACAGCAGGAAGTCATTGAACTTAACAAAGACCCGGAAGAAATTCTATCTTGGGGTGACAGTAACCAAGTGGAATTTAACGCTGCAAAAATCCAGGCGGCAGTTTTTTCTAAAAAAGTTAACGTTGCTGTACCCGATATAGTCATGACGGCGCACTCCATTCCTTTGGCATCGTCACTCAATTTGTTGGGCGTTAATTTAGGAGCAAATATGTCCTGGCATGAACATGTTTCAGGCATAGCAAGGAGAGCTTCTCAAAAGTTGAGAATATTATGTCGAACCAGAAAGCTTTATACTCCACAACAACTATTAATTTTTTACAAAGCTCAAATTCGACCAAGTATGGAATACTGCTCCCATGCTTGAGGCTCCGCTCCCAAACATACACTGCATTTGTTGGATTCTACTTAGAGAAGAACTGTTCGTCTAATTAGAGACCCGGAACTGACCGGCGGCCCTGATTCGCTGTAACATCGAAGAAAGGTTGGCGACTTGAGCCTATTCTACAAGTATTTTGATGGAAAGAGTTTGAAGGATGGTGTCCGCTTGATTCCTCACAGAGCGGTGCCTGTTAGAAATACACGTTACGTTAATACTTCACATCCGTATGAGGTTCAGCTTGTTACTAATCGTACAACGCTTTTCAAGCAGTTTTTTATATGGGGAACATCATCCCTTTGGAATAATTTGCTCGGGACTGTGTTTCCCACCGAGTACAATTTACACAAGAACAACGTGAATCGTTTTTTCCGCATACATGTCGCTCCTATAGCGCTTTAGGGACTTCCCTGCAGCACGTGTGCTAGCCCCATAAAAAAACTATGTTTTCCCCCATAGCATTTTTCGTTTTTAAATGGTATTGTTTTGTCGGGAAAGCATTTGAAAAATAGTCCAGTTTCATCCGCATTAAAGATGTCCCGCTCTTGATAAGTCTCCAACAGACGAGGTAAAACGTCGCGTTTCCATTTATCGCAGTTCTGGTCACCACATCGTTACTTTCTCCACATCCCTTTTTCTGACATATGTCGTTTCTATAATAAATTATTAAAATTTGAAATTTGATAAAAAAAAATCATAACAGATAAGCTAAGTTTTGATTCCTAACCATTTTGAACCACTGTTAAGTTACTTTAGCTACATTTTCAGACGTTGTTTTTTTCGTTCTTTTACTGGTTCCACAAGTAGCACCACTTTCTATTCCTTTAATGATAGATTCTTTATTTCTTAAAATTGTAGACTACATATTTGGAGGATACCATTCTTAATAGCGACGACTTTTTTTCTTGAACCACTTTCCACTTCTTGTATCATCTTCAATTAATAAAGTTGTTGATACACGTTTTGCGGCCATATTTTCAAAAATGCCACGACCGTTCACAACACGACTTAAGCACAACTTATTACCTAAGAAATAAGAATATCTGCTGATCTCTCTAACAAAAAAACTGACTGGCGCCGCCGAAACGATAGAGATTTCACCGAAAAATGCGTCGTAATGATAGGAACTTCACCGAAATATTCGACTTGACGGCGCAATATTTTGTTCAAGTAATCAAGAAATTTAATTTATAGAAGTGCGAGTTATCAAGTAAAATTTTGATCTTAACGCTGTTGCCACCCAATGTTGTTCGAATTATCGAAAATTCGAGTTATCAAAGTTCGAGTTCGACTGTAGTTTTCTGTATTTTTTTGTTCAGTACTTTTCGAGATAAGGTTGGTTGGGAGTGATGTTTTGGCCATTTTTTTAAAATAATACAAAGAAAAGTGTGGGCCAGTATTATATCATATATATTTTTTCACAAGCTTATATTTGACACCCTGCTCGATGGCCTGGTAATTTTTTCCACTTCCGATTTTACGCCCCCAAAACTACCTCTTTAAGTCAAAATTTAACTTTCTCAATTACACGGCTCTGATTGAGCTATCAATTCCTATATTTATGCCAAATTTCAACTTTCTGTGTCAAATAGTTCCGAAGAAAAGCGGATGTGACAGACAGACACTGAAGTTATCCGATACATATTCCGTACGGAACACTACCAAGAACCTGTTTGGAAATATTTTTACCAATTTCAACTGTAGAAATCTAGTTATAATATTAACAGCTTAAAACCTAAATTTCTGCTTTATCACAACGTTTTTAACTGTGAGGTAACCCTTCAACTGCTGGTAGATGAGTGTAGACTATTGGCAGGCGAAACGTTTTATTCTGTTTTTATTCATAATGAAGTAAAGTAGATGACACGGATGCCTTCACCGTTCTGGTTAGATGAAAAATTGTGGTTCTTGGAATAAGACCAGGTCAAATTGGGGTAAATTTCCGACGTTTTGCCTATGATTGCATGATACATCGTCAGGGATCTTTATTCACGAAGAATAGAAACCCTTAATATGCCTCCTGCAATGGTAGTCGAAACGTAGGAAAGTTACCCGAAATTGATTATTAGATTAGCTGAAGAACGATTTCTCAAAGTAAAAGTGATTATTTTTGTTATTTTTAGTCTTTCGGTGGTAGAGACTGGTCATTGGCCGGTACGAAACCCGGTAGTAATCAAACAGGGGAAACTTCCGGATTAAGGAGGGAAGTTTCAATGAAAATCAAGAAAAAGCAGATTTTAAGCAACCAGGCGTTTAAGGTGAGTAAAGTAAGTACAAAACAAAATAATATTTTGGCTGTTATATATAGTATAGGTTTATACGGGTAAAATATGATTAAAAACCTAGCTAAAACATAGTAAGCTTGTTTTAGGTACTAGGTACTACCCTAGAAAATACCGATAAATTTCTTAATTCATTAAGAGTAATCTCACAATGTTACATAATATTAAAATGTTCTATAAAAGAACTTGTAACCCCGCACCGTTACATATAGTTCCTAAAGCAAGCTTTTTTTCTCGTTAAGGAAAGTGTTTCATTCGTCGAAAATACATCCAAAGAATTTTTGAATTTTATCATGTTTTAGAGTTCAGTCATCAGAAACTCCCCTTTACGTTGGTTTGTCGCCCTTTTGGCACTTTAACTTTCTAACGAAACGAAATATAGATGTCAAATTTGGTTCACATATAATACTTGAAGTAGGAAGGGAACCTATAGTTTTTGAGCGTTATCGCTTTGGAGAACTAAAAAATGGGGCAAACGAGGTGGGATCGTTAAATTTTGTATAGTTTCAACAATTAATGTTTAGCAAAATTATTTATAGTTAAATAACACGTAAGCTGAAAAGTTTTTGGTCTGACACATAGATGTCGCCCTTTTCAAAAAACCCATATGAGTTTTAGGAAGTATCAACCTTTAAACGATACGTGTCAAAATTGCATGACATTTCGACGTTTACAAGTTACAGTGGTTTTAGTAACGCTACAGTGGACCAAAAACAACAACATATTGATTATCCTGAGCGCTGTTTGGACCTGTTTAAGCGTAATAAAAAACATGGATCCACCACTACACACCGGAATCAAATCGGTAGTCGGCTGAGTGGACAGCAGCCGGCGAAAGGCTCCCGAAGCGACCAAAGACACAACACTCGGCTGGGAACGCTTTGGCTTCTATATTTTGGGATGTGCATGGAATAATTTTCATCGACTATGCTGAGAAGGGAAAAACCACCAATAGCGAATATTATATGAAGTTATTGGTGCATTTGACGGCAGAAATCGCAAAAGAAACGGCCCCAAATGAAAAAAGTAGCCTTTCATCAAGACATTGCACCGAGTCACAAGTCAATGGTTACGATGACAAAATGGCATGAACTGAAGTTCGAATTGCTTCCTCATACACCGTATTCTTCAGATTTGGCTCCCAGCTACTATTATCTATTCGCAAACCTCAAAAAAATGCTCGCGAGAAAGTGATTTGGCTCCATTAAAGAAGTTATCGCCGATACTGAGGCCTGTTTTGAAGGCAAAGACAAATCCTTCTACAAGAATGGTACAGAAATGTTAGAAAAGCATGGGACTGATTTTATCACTCTTGAAGGAGACTTTATTGATGAATAAAGTCGAATTTTGCAAAAAAAAAATATATTTTAAAATAGCTAGACCAAAAACTGTTTAGCCTACGTGTTTTATAACGGGTTAACGGGTGGAGGAGGGTGTAAGAAGGGTTGCTTTTAATATATCGCATCATAAAACTGTTATTTTTTCATTATTTTCAACTTAACAGAAATAATATCTAAACAAACGTGATTATAGAGTGTCCTCAAAAAACATATGAGTAACTTTACAACTTACAATATAACATTCCTCTTTACTTAGCTTTCATAGACTTTGAAAGAGCGTTCGACTCAGTGGAAACATGGGCAATCATGGAGGCACTTGGAAACTGCAGAATTGACCATAGATATGTTAATCTCATGACTAACATCAGCAATAAAACCAAGGCTACTTATAAATTACATGAAGAAACGAAACCAATACAGTTAAAACTTGGAGTTCGACAAGGTGACTGTCTGTCACCTAAGCTTTTCACTCTCGTATCGGAAGATATGTTTAGAAACTTCCATTGGAACAACTACGGTGTGAATATAAATGGCAAAAAATTAAACCATCTAAGGTATGCAGACGATACTATCATTATAGCTACGAACAAAAATGACCTAGACTATATGGTAAAAGATTTAAAAGAACAAGCAGAAAAGATCAGCATGAAAATGAATTTAAATAAAACAAAGACTATGACGCCAGAACAACAAGATATAGACGAAACGTTACAAGTTTAAAACGTAACAGTTGAAAACATGAACGAGTACATATACTTAGGACAAACACCTAAGCTTGGCCATTCAAATAACTGACATTAAACGAAGATGTCGATTGGCATGGTAGCTTTCGGTTAGCTCAGTTTTATTCTAAACTCCAGAAACATTGCTCAACACCTAAAAACAAAAGTTTTCGATAAATGTATCCTACCCGTAATGACCTATGAAAGCGAAAATTAGACCCTCACAAAAATCCACCTTCACAAACTAAAAGTCGCGCAAAGAGCCATGGAACGAAAAATGCCAGGCATCTCACTACTAGAAAAAAAAACCTGGATCAGGGAAAAAACAAAAGTGTCAGATGTTATTGAGGGAAGAGCAAATTTGAAATGAAGTTGGGCCGGACCCCTTGCCAGGACACAAGAAAACAGGTGGGCAAAAACAATACTTCAGTGGCGACCACGGGAATATAAAAGAAACAGAGGAAGACCACCTAACAGATGGTATAACGACATAAAAATGGTGGCCGAACAAGGATGGATACAGACAGCTCAAAACAGAACAAGGTGGAAGCCAATGAAGGAGGCCTTCGTCCAATCATGGGAGGAAAAAGAAAGAGAATAAACGTCCAAAATCCAAAGTATCGTTTTAATTAATTATATATAATTTGTATTGTATATCATGTAAAAGTATCAAGGTTATTATAAATTACACGTGATTGCGTGCGGCGGGAAGCAAGCGAGAAGCCACGTTGCCACATTCATTATACCCTGAAAACCAAATTATTTGGAGTCATAATGCTCTCTCTGTCTTCTCGTAAGAAATACCTTAAATATTATAAAACAAATTAATATAAACAATGGGTAGAAGAGTGACTTAGTAAATAATATTTTAATGAAAAAAACAACAAAAAATCATCTAAACATTGCCTTCCGTACCAATAATACGTTAGCCTGACATATTAAAAATAATAAAAGTAAAACAAAAAAAGAAAATAAAACGGGAGTTTACGAATTATGCCGTGGCACTTGCAATAAAAAGTATATAGTACAAACAGGCAGATCTTTTTATAAAAGAATGAAGGAATATAAACGAAGTTACAGAACGAGCAATATCATATCTCACTACGCTAAACATTCAACGAATGAAAATCATACCTGCAATGAAGATTTCAGAATTCACAATGAAAAGAAAAGGAAATTATTGAATTGTTTAGAGCAGGTAGAGATTAACCGAAAAAAAATCCTGAGGTTTATTACTCAATGATCATTTGGATGGCGTTGGGTCTCCTTTATTGAACTTGTTTTAAGTATTATGGTGAATATTGTTAATTAATTTAGCCCTTATAATCAGGTAATGTATATATTTTGTAACATATTTTCTAGTTTTTTTGCACCTTGCTCCAGAAGAAGACGCAGTGTGTCGAAACAATTGCCAGCTCTAATACAACAAACATATGTGGTGATCTTAAATAGTTGTTTAAATTTTCGTTCCTAAATAACCTCATATTTTTTTTATAGGACAAAAGTTTAAAATCTTCTTTCGTCGAACCGGCAACGATGTGCATGGAAAGTAGCTACTGGCGCAATCCAACGCATCATAGGCAATCTACCCCTACTACTTTCGGAGCCGAATATCAACCAGATGTCGCCAGGCATCACAGTTTGGGTCAGTTGGCGTATACTTCGTCTAGTCAACCGAAATTTGACAGGTAACTAACATTAAGCACTAATATTAGTAAAAAATGGATATTGATGTAGATTAATATAAATTCTAGATACTATTGATATCGATCAATAATATTATTAACAGGTTGACTGCCGACCACTCCGATCGGAGTGCGTCGGGTCTTTTTGCCAACGCCGTCTACTCCGATCGGAGTTCGACATGCGTTCTTACGAAACGTTTTAGTATTCCATCGGCGTTGTATATGAAACGTGTTTCTAGTGGTGGCGTTGCTTAAAAACGCAAGTTCTAACAGGTGCTTAAGTGGTTCCGCGGATTTGCTTTTGGTTTGGTTGTAATCTGCCGTACAATATGGACAATCAACCTGGGCCTTCTGGTATTAAAAAAAAAAGACATTGTAGTGATGAAAAAAAGGTATATGATAAGAAAAAGAAGCTAACTGACACTAAATTATTGCAGCTATCGGAAGAAAGCGGAGGTAGTAGTGACGAACATTACGTACCAGACACAGACGATAGTGATGTAAATTCAAGCTCCGAGTCCGAAGAAGAGAATTTTATAGACCCTATTCGGCCACATCAAACACTTCCTAGCCTTGATGAGATAAAATGGAACGACAGAGGTGCGTTAAAACAAATTTTGTTCCAGAAAACCCAGGAATTATTGGTGCAAATTCCAGGACAGGGTGCACCTATCGATTTTTTCGAAATGATCATTGATGATGATTTTTTTACAAACTATTGTAGAACGAACGAACTCTTACGCAGTCGAGGTTTTGCTGCGCCCAGAAACAAATACAAAATCACGTATTACTAATTTTAAAGATCTTACTCTTGACCAACTAAAAATTTTTTGGCCCTGTTACTTCACACTGGCACAATATCCTTGAGCCGTCTTAACGATTATTGGAAAACTGATCCGCTATTTAATCTACCTGTTTTTAGAAAATATATGCCAATGAATAGATTTTTGCTTATCTTGAGGTGTTTGCATTTTACATCTCCAGATATGGATCCGGCAGATCGGCTAGGAAAGATTAGATTTGTGGCAGATTTTTTAACAACAAGATGGGAGAAATTTACTATCCTGGAAGAGAGTTGTCTTTGGATGAAGCTATGGTACTTTATCGGGGTCGTCTCCAGTTTAAACAGTATATCAAGAATAAGCGTCATAAGTATGGTATGAAGTTATACATGCTGACAGCCTAATGGACTTATTTTGAAATTTCGTGTCTACGAAGGTGCGACAGATGTTTATGGTGGAAGCGGACATACTGAAAAGATTGTTTTACATTTATTGGAGGAAAAATTGGGTGTGGGACATGCTGTTTATCTAGACAATTTTTACAATAGTGTTAATTTAGCTAGGAAATTACTTCAACAAAATACATACTGCACTGGTACGCTGAGAGCTGAGAGGAAAGATAATCCGAAAGAGGTAATGAGTGCAAACTTAAAACGTGGTGAGAATAAATCTATGTTTTGCAATGGAGTGCATGTCGGAAAATGGCGCGATAAACGCAATGTTCAATACATTTCAACAGAATTTGGAAGCGAAATGGGCATTTTTAAAAACAAAAGAAATCAAGAATCTGAAAAAACCTTCCGCAATCATTGGATATAATGCTTTTATGTCCGGTATAGATAGACGGGATCAAATGATGGCATATTATCCTTGCAGCCGTAAAACCATTCGGTGGTACAAAAAAGTTATTCATGCATGTGCTGCAAATGAGCATGATAAACGCCTATTTTTTGTACCATAAATATTCGCGGTCTGACCAGTTACGATTATATGACTTCCGATTGGATGTCATAAGAAATTTACTAGCCAGACGACCAATTACTAATTTGCCGCAAATTCCTCCAGGCCAAATAAATGTCCACAGCATTAGCAAAGTAGAAAAAATTGTTAGTGAAAAAAAAGGAACTAAAGAAACAAAACGGGTAAGCAGAAAGGAATGCAAAGAATGCAGGAAAAATAAAATAAGAAAGCAAACAGTGTATGAATGCAAAATGTGCCCTGGACAACCAGGTTTTTGCCTTAATTGCTTTGAGGATTACCATAAAAATGTACAAAAATGATTTAGAAATAAATGTTTTGAGTTCATGAGTTCGATTTATTATTTCTTTACTTATTTAATTGGACACTCCGATCGGAGTGTTCGGCATCTAGTAAAAATTTTCACTTGCAATGCCGATTACTCCGATCGGAGTGAATTTTTTTTTTCTAATATTTTGAATGGCACATAAAAAAAACACATCCAAGACTCATTTTAATTCATGTTTACCACAATAAAATAAAAATATTTGGAAAAATCTTACCGGCGTCAACCACAAACCAAAAATATAGATCGGCAGTCAACCTGTTAACGACTGATCTTATTGATGAGGATCAGTAATATTCATTTAATTGATGTTTTTAGGGATCGACATGGTTCAACTGAGCATCTGTGGCATGGTAGACATCCGAGAGTCGGTTCAATATTGTATGATACTCAGCTAGATTTTGTAGATTTCGTAACGTTATTTCGTTCTTTTAGGTAAGTCGTTAAGAATTTTTATCCCATTGTAAATATAATTGTGGAAATAAGTCTCATTTACCAATTTCTTCAATAATAAAGTATAACTACTCAGTATATATCACCATTACACCAAACACTTTATTTTTGCACTCGACGCGCGTTTCGCTAACCATGTTAGCTTCATCAGGAGCGATGATTGACTAAAGCTAAAGTACAAATCTATCCCATTTATACTTAACCTAACCCTTGAATTACTCAGGCGAAACTAATGGCATAGGCAAGGCCATCAGTTCCGGTCAAGTAACCAGTAGAGGGGACTATAAGGAATATGCCCTCTGTCTTTTTTTAAGCTACTTTTGCGTTTTATAATTTCCATACTTTCGTTTGCGTTCAACAATCTGATACTTTTTTTTTAATCTTAGATTATCTAATGTTACAATATGATCAACTTCAAGGGCATGTTCGGCAATACTAGACTTTTCCGTTCTACTGTATTTTAAGTGTGCTAAATGTTCTTTAAATCGTGTTTTAATTGACATTTTAGTTTGCCCAACATACTTTTTGTCACAATCATTACAACTAATTTCATAAATTCCACTTTTCTCACAATTAGGAATCTTATCTTTGGGATTTCCTAAGATATTCCTCAAATTTTCTGATGACTTATAGACTAAGGTGAGGCCTACCTTATTAAATACCTTATTGAGTCCCTTGCTATATTTCGGATTATATGGTATGGATACATAACACCAAGTATGGTGTTATGTCTGTATACCCCCCTCTACTGGTTACTTGACCGGAACTGACGGCCTTGCCTATGCCATCAGTTCCGCCTGAGTAATTCAAGGGTTAGGCTAAGTATAAATAGGATAGATTTGTAGTTTAGGTTTAGTCAATCATCGCTCCTGATGAAGCTAACATGTTAGCGGAACGCGCGTCGAGTGCAAAAATATAGTGTTTGGTGTAATGGTGATATATACTGAGTAGTATCATTGTGCCAAAGATTCCACATTCCCAACTTAACAAAGTATAAGATGTAAGTTACTGCCGTCTTCTAAATGCAAAGCCACTTGCCTACAAAGTAATGAAGGTTGCTCTTAAACACTCGTAGAATCTATCGGTCCTCCTATCTATGTACTTCATCATCGTTTTTTTTGCACAGAGCCTCGGAATAGCATTTTACTGACTTACTTACAAATACGAGGCATATTCGAAGGGTAAGGGCAGTTTGTTTATATTTGAATATTAGCGGGTCTGAACAAAGTTGCAGCGCCATCTGTTAATTATTTCCGAAGACACCGAAGTTATTGTTTTGATCCAGTAGTCGTTTGCCTGTCAGTGAATGCAGTCAACAATATCCACGAAAATCATTGCTCCCGCCAGATGAGAAGTGCGTGTTGTGATTCGATTTTTGCATGCAAAAGTTGCGTTTAGTTTATGGGTCTACAGTAATGAGTGCAGAAAAGGTGAAACATTGATGTCGAGACTTCAAAAATGGCCACATAAATGTGCATGATGAAGAGCGGAGTGGCAGACCGATGACATCGTTCAACAGTTGGACCAAAAACTGCAACCTAATCGATGATTGTACTTGAAACAGTGGCTTGGTGGACAACGGTTTCAAGACGACGAGGAACTTAAGACCGGCGTTGTCAAAACTGGATCAATTTCCAGGCGGAGAACTTCTATACGGAGGGATCAAAGAAGCTGGTGCAGTGTTATGAAAAGTACTTAGAAGTGAATGGCGACTATGTGGAAAAGGGAAGCAGGTTTGAATACGGTATATTTTTTTTATGACCAAACTTTTCGAATATGCCTCGTATTTTCGACATTTCCAATATATTGAAAAGCCTCTTCGAACAACTTCTTTAGCCTTACTGAATACAAACGCAGAAACACAGCTGCGTACAGTGCTACGTACGAGACACCTCTGTTGAATTTAAAGAATTGTGAATATACAAGGGTGGATTGAATAGTCCTGTATAAAACAAGGTAAATAACATTTTCGTGTAAAAACAAAAATTTATTTCTCGACATATGTAATCTCCTTTGAGCTCAATATATTTGGTCCAACGAGATTACAATTTTTTTCTTCTCTCAGAAAAAAATTGTTTCGAACTCTGCATAATATTCGTTTACAGCACAGATAACCACTTTATTTCTTTTCCCAAGTCAATTTTTGAGGTTGGAACATAAAAAAGTCATTCAGGGCCAAATCTGGGGAATACGGTGGATAGGAAACTATTTCGAAGCTCAGACGCATTATCCGAAGGACCACTTTTTTAAGCGCTAGTCTTGTATAATAACAGCTGGTCTCTGTTTTACCCTTTTTTAAATAGCCAATCGTGATGATACCATGGGTGTCTTAAAAAACAGTTACCATCAATCTTCCTGCTGATAAAATTGTTTTCGATTTTTTTGGTGCACTTTCAGCTTCGCCTATTCACTGTTTTGATTGTCTTTTTGTCCCGTTGTGTAATGGTAGATTCGCGTTTCGTCTACAGTCAGAAAATAATGCCAGAAGCGCTTAAGATTACGCTGCAACTTTACCAAATACGATTTTGAAATGTACTTCCTCGGGCATTTTTGTTCTGGAGCCAGTAAACGCGGCACCCATAGCGCACTAAGCTACTGTCTCAGCAATCTCACGAAGCTTAATGCAACGATTTTTCATCACAATACCATGAATTTATTCGATCATTTCTTTAGAAGAAACCTCAATCGAGCGTCCTGAACCTGCAACATCTACAGTACTCATACGGCCAGGTTTAAATTAATTTATCCACTAATAAGGTGTCTTGAGTGCTGGTGCAGAATCTCCATGAACTTTTTTTAGCTCAGCGATCACTTACGAGAGCTGACAACCAACAAGTGCGCGTTGGATCGGTTTAAAAACTTTGAACACAACTGTTATAAGAATCGCGCTTACCAACAGTCACGCCTTCTTCTTCTAATAGTGATGCATGGTCCTCTTTTTGCTTTAAGCTTGCCCTGAAGTATCAGTTGTAACAGTCTGTACCGGTCATGCCTCATGACGTATCCAAGGTATTCCAATTTGCGCTTTTTCAGCGTCCAGATCAGTTCCAGACCCTTTCCCATTCTCCTGACCACCTCGTTATTAGTTACATGTTATGCCCAGCGTATTTTCAGGACAGGTGGGTATAGCCACATTTCGAAGGCATTTATTCTCCTCCTTACTGCTCCGTTGATTGTCCACGAAATATAGCAGCGCAACATTCTGACCTTCAGTTGCAGACTCAGATCTTTCGAAGTGAATAAGGCCCTCATTTGACACGACATCTAATTTCTGCACCTTAGTCTCATGTGTCATAGTTTGTAGTACCCAAACAATTGAACATCCTGACCTTCTCTACTACTGTGTTGTTAATTGTCAAGGGCCTCCGGTTATGGGTTGGTTTTTTAGAAACTATCATGAATTTGGTTTTCGAAATATTGAGGATAAGGCCATATAGTTCTGAATATTGATGGGCTCTTTCTACTAAGTTTTGTAGGTCTTCAAGATTACCAGCCGCAATGGCAGTATCATCGGCATATCTGATATTGTTGATATGCTGTCCGTTTACTTTTATACCGCTCTATTCTGCCAGTGCCTCTTGGATTATTCGCTCAGAGTAAATGTTAAAGAGGATTGGGGAGAGAACATAACCTTGACGGACACCCTGACAGATCTCGATCTAATTTGACATGTTGATGTCGATATTTATTTTCGCTTGTTGTTTCCAATGAAGGTTTCCAATTATTCTAATATCTTTTTCATCTAGCTCTGTTGTCGTAAGTATCCGAATGAGTTTGTCGTATCGGAGAAGTAAGAAGAATAAGAACAGAAAAAAGCCAGGCAAAAACGAGATAAACATGGAATTGTTCAAATACGGCGGAGAAGAACTCTGTGAAATCATGTACGTACTAATTAAACATATATGGAATGAAGAACGCATGCCACATGATTGGAAAGGAGGTGAAATTGTAATAATACATAAGAAGGGCGACCAACGAGTATGCGAAAATGATGATACACGAAAAACTAAAAAAAACAATAATATGTAACAAAAAATGTAATAGGACAATACCAATGCGGATTTACACAAGGAAACTCTACGGTAGATGCAATACATGTGGTCAAACAAGCATTGGAAAGAGCACAACAACATGCACTAAACTTGGAATTGTTATTCATCGACTTCAAGCAAGCATTTGATTCGGTTAAGAGAACTGGATTAAATACAGTGCTAAAAGAACTGGGAGTAAGATAAGAGGACTATGTATGATGACACTGAAAGAGACATTCGCCAATGTCAAAACACAGAAAGGAAGAACACAAGATTTCGAAATTAACAAAGGAGTTAGACAGGGAGATGCATTATCGGCAACGTTATTCAACTTAACACTACAATATGTACTAAGGAATATAAATCAGGGTTCAACACGAACAAGAGGCAGCTAGGTAGTGGCCTATGCGGACGATGTAGTAATTATTGCAAAGAACCAGAAAATAATGAAGGAACTGATGAGAGAAATAAGCGTAGAAGGAGCAAAAATGGGGTTTGAAGATAAATGAAGAGAAAACCAAAATAATGAAGAATGGAAAACAGAATGATCAGGAAATGGAAAGGACTAGAATAAAGGAATATAGATTGGAAAGAGTAGAGAAGATTAAATATTTCGGAGTGACGCTGTATTGGGATGGGAACAAGGGAATGGAAGTAAAGGAAAGATTAATAATAGCAAATAAGTGGTTCCATAGCAATAAGAAATTGTTAAGTAGTAAGATAACAGGAAGACACAGTAAGATGAGGATATACAAGACAATAATACTCCCAAAACTAATGTATGCTACCGAAGTTATAAGCATGACAAAGAAACAAGAGGAAGACATAAGAAGAATTGAATTAAAGATATTAAGAGCGATTCTAGGGCCAATAAGAATATATGAAGGAGTCTACAGAATGAGGACTAATAAAGAAATTTTGAAAGAAGTGGAGAAGGACATAGTCAAAAAAATAACACAGAAGAGATTTAATAGGCTAGGGCACACATGGAGAGCAGGCCCAGGAACACCAATATATGAAATACTTTAATGGGAACCGGAACGTAGAAGGAGAGGTAGACCGAGAATAGGATGGCTGCAGCAAGTCAAGGAAGACATGGGGACGGCACGGATTACGAACTGGAAGGAGAAGACGTCTAACAGAAAACTTTGGAAACATCTAAGCAGAGAAATATAACAACAAGGAAAACGGGTCTGATCAACCCATATACTAGATCTAGAGAACCCAAAGGGTAGCCCTACCCCACGAGGGGTGTTTCCAGGCCATATAAATATATATATATATATATATATATATATATATATATATATATATATATATATATATATATATATATATATATATATATATATATATGTATATATATATATATATATATATATATATATATATATATATATATATATACAGTAATACCCCGCTTTACGCGAGGGATACGTTCCGAAAAAAATCGCGTTAACTGAAATTCGCGTATATCGAGGTTTATGATTAAACATAGTCAAAATTTAATACAAAAAAATACAAATCATTTTAATCAATCACTTTAATTCTAAGAACACTTTATGCAATACATACTCTTATTTTTTACGGAAAAATACATCTATTGTCTTTTGGGTAACGTTTTGTTTACGTTCTTGTAAAATACGTTCATAACACCCAACACTGTTTTTAATTGTTTGACACACGGTCAAGACACGGTCATCATTATTGTCTATACTCTGCAATATGTCCAAACCTGAATAAATTTTTGAAAGTGCATTTTGTATTTCCCCTGAAGATAAAACTTTCTCTTCTACTTGTTCTTCCTCATCGTAGATAGGATTATTCTGTAACTCGATCAGATCTTCATTGCTAATAGGATCGTCGTGCGTTGCTACAAGTTCTACGAGATCTTCTACCGTGACATCTTCAAGTTCAGACCCCTCAATCATTGCAGCAATGTCTTCAAGCACTTGTCTCTGCATCTGGACAATTCTTCTAGGTGCTTCCACTACATCTGGCCAAAGATTACGCCACACCCCATTCATACAACTCATTTTAACTTCCTTCCAAGCCTCTTCTATGTTGTGAATAGACTTCATAATGTTGTATGACTTCCACCACTCTCGCATAGACTGTCTTCCTTCCCCGTCAGTTTCATGAATTAGTTGGCTAAAAGTGCGGCGATGGTAATAAGCTTTGAAGTTTGCTATTGCTCCCTGGTCCATAGGTTGTAATATTGACGTAGTGTTTGGTGGAAGGAACTTTACGTACACTTTTAAGTCTCTGAGCGTATCAAGTGAGGTTGGATGTCCTGGGGCATTGTCTAAGAGTAATATAACTTTAGGTTCAAGCCCATTTCTGTCACAGTATGATTTGACTGATGGGCAAAAACTATTAGAATACCATTCTTGAAAAATTTCCCGTGTAACCCACGCCTTTCTGTTTGATCGCCACACAACTGGTAGACTTGTCTTGTCTGTGCCTCGCATTGCACGGGGTGTTTCTGAATGGTACACTAGTAAAGGTTTCAGTTTGAAATCACCAGTGGCATTACCACCCAGCAGAAGTGTTAGTCGATCTTTCGCAGCTTTGAAACCACTGGCTTGACGTTCTTCCTTAGAAATGAATGTTCGAGATGGCATTTTTTTCCAGTAAAGTGCGGTCTCATCAACATTGAAGATGAGACAAGCAGGAATTTTCTCTCGTCTAACGAAGTCTTGAAACTTGTCTGGAAACTCAGCTGCAGCTTGAATGTCCGCGCTGGCCGCCTCGCCTGTTATGTGGATATTGTGAAGATTAGAACGCTGCTTGAACCGATGGAACCAGCCTCTGCTGGCAGCAAAAGTCGGAGTGGCACTCCCTTCTCCTTCTTTTGTTTTCAGCATCTCATACAAAGATTTTGCTTTTGTGCATATGAGATCTTGACTTAGTGGTGTGTTCTTCTTATTCAAATCTTCGATCCAGACTGACAGTAATTTCTCCATTCTTTCTAAGATAGATGATCTCGAACGAGAAAGTTTTGTTGCACTTATAGGTGTTGAACCTTCGCTGGAGATTTTAATTTTTTCCCGATTTTTATAAATCGTTCTCACAGTCGATTCTGAGAGTCCAAAATCTCTCCCAACAATTGTTGCTTTGCCTCCATTTTCCATTCTTCTTAACACTTTCATCTTCAATTCCAAAGTGACGCTTTTACGCTCTTTTTTCTTTACAGGCGGCATTTTTAACGTAGGGTTAAATTATGTATGTATGTATCTCCAATAAATATTAAAACAAAACTGCCAGCCGACCGAACTAACATTACGGAACAAATGAACACACGAAACGAACGAGGAAATCCCCATAGAACAAAGTCGAAGGACAGGGAATTCCCAATTCTTCAAAGAGAATATTCAGAGAAAGCGGGGATCCCCCCGCGACCATAGAGAAGTTAATGACTACATGAGCGCGAAATTTGAAATTCGCGTTATAGTGAAACCGCGCGTAACGGGGTCACGCTAAGCGGGGTATTACTGTATATATATATATATGTATATATATATATATATATATATATATATATATATATATATATATATATATTTATATATACCAGATGTACAAGTATGAAATGAGGATTTCAGACAACAGATGGTGCACCAATGCAGTTTGTGCTATAAAGATTTGACACTGCGCCATTTTGTTGTGTCATCAACAAGTGGCAGACGCGCACGAGTGATAAATTGGAAAAGTGTGTGCATAGTGTTGTGGTGTTGTGTTCAATTTGTCGAAATTTATACTGAACAAAGAGCATTCACGGACAGCATTAATTTTTTGTTTTTATTTGAAGAAAACTGCTGTTGAATCATACCGATTACTGCGAGAAGCTTATGGTGAGCATGCTCTATCGCAAGATACGTGTGAATGATGGTTTCGGCGTTTCAAAAGTGATGACTTCGATGTTGTAGACGAGGAACGTGGAAAACCGCCAAAAATACGAAGATGTGGAATTGCAAGCATTGTTGAATGAAGATGATTCGCAAACACAAAAAACAACTGGCCGAGCAATTGCGCGTTAGTCAACAAGCTGTTTCCTGTCGGCTACGAGAGATGGGAAAGATTTAGAAGACCGGTAGATGGGTACCACATGAGTTGAACTACAGGCAAACGGAAAAGCGCAAAAACACGCGTGACATTTTGCTCGCTCGGTACAAAAGGAAGTCGTTTTTTTCTCGTATAGTTACAGGGGATGAAAAGTGGATTTATTTTGAGAATCTCAAGCGCAAAAAATCATGGGTAGATCCAGGCGCACCATCCACATCGACCGCAAGACCGAATCGCTTTGGCAGAAAGACGATGCTCTGTGTTTGGTGGGACCGGGGGGACGTGGTCTATTATAAACTGTTAAAACCTAGGGAAATGGTTAATTCTAAACGTTACCAACAACAATTGACCGATTTGAATCGTTCGCTACTTGAAAAACGGCCAGAATACCGAAAGAGGCAATACAAAGTCATTTTTCTTCATGATAATGTTCCATCACATACGGCAAAACCAGTTTGCGACACGTTGGAAGCACTCAGCTGGGAAGTTCTACCCCATGCGGCTTACTCACCAAACTTGGCTCCTTCCGATTACCACTTGTTTGCATCGATGGGTCACGCACTTGCTGAGCAGCGCTTTGGTTCGATGGAAAAATGGTTCGATGGATAGTTCGCAGAAAAGGGGGAAGATTTTTTACTGGCGTGGTATTCACAAATTGCCCGAAAGATAGGAAAAATGTATAACAAGCGATGGCATACTTTGAATAAGGCACTTTTTATATTTTTCCGAATTTAACATGTTTTTTTTAGAAAAAAAAATCCGCATTTCATACTTGTACACCTGGTATATATATATATATATATATATATATATATATATATATATATATATATATATATATATATATATATATGTTGTTCCCAATGAAGGTTTCCAATTATTCTAATATCTTTTTCATCTAGCTCTGTTGTCGTAAGTATCTCGATGAGTTTGTCGTGTAGAACGTCACCGAAGACTTTCGAGAAATCAATGTAATATATGTGAGCGTCTTGACTCATATCTCTGCATCCCTGAACAAGCACTTACAGTGAAAATAATGCTTCTTTGGTACCGAGAGCGTTGCGGAATCCAAATTGAGTTTCTAATACACCAACCTCACATTTTCTCACCCCACTTAACAAAATTGTAACATCGTAATATTTCGTAGGAATTTACCAGACTTATCAGTCCTCCCTCGTATTCATTTTTTTTTGGTTGCTGAAGGGTTAAATTGCATTTTCCAAATTTGAGGCTTAAAAAGAACTTAACATCCTGTTGGCTATATATTTTTTTGAGGTTAAAGGCTCATTTTTCCGCGTTTTATGCTACTCCAGTTAAAATACAACTGCAAGCGAAATAACTATAGAAATATAAGCATATTTAGTTTTATTTTTTATGGTTTCGCAATGCATAAAATGCTAAGCAAAGTAGAGCAATTTCAAAACAGAAAATACGTTCTCCGTAATTAAGTTACATACATATACCTGTAATAAATCCAGCACTGAAACATTTGTTTATATTCCGAAGAGTACCTGTTTAACTTCAAACCGTAAAAGTTTGCTAGAAAATGAAATTTATTGTTTAAAACGTTTTAAAACAGTTCCTATTCTTTTTATTATTTAAATTTAATATGGTCTTTGTTAATTGCTCACTTGCACGCAACATATTTCTCTAACTAAACAATTACTATACTTATAAAAGTGTACAGGGTGGTCCAAATTGGTCACTTTTAAAGGTAAATCCCTTTATCTAAAGGAGATAGACGAAAACGGATGTCGGTGTCTGATGCTCAATTTTTATGATAAACTCAATGGTGAAAACCGCATATCGATATCTAGTACCGTTTCAGATATACAAGGTATTTTTCAAAAATCTGCATTTTGGAAAAATGTTTGTAATTCTTTTCCTATTGAAAATTTTTGATTTCTGTAAAAATATTCTCGAGGCACTTTTTCACGTGGATTTCAACAGTGTAAGTTACATTTTTTTACAACTAATATTTTAATAGTTGTTATTCCCTGTATATTTTTCCCTATCCGAATAGAGCTTTAAATTACCATTCTAAAAATATAGCATACTTTATATTTCGCTTAAATCTACTTCAAAATATAAAGGTTTTCAGTTTTTACGCGAGTTTTAAATGCACATTTTGTGAAATAGGCTTTGGACGGAGCGACCATATGGTTTAATTCAATTGTTTACTTGTAGTTGTCAAATTTTACTTCAGTTATTGAATTGTCAAATAGATCGCAATGAAGTTTGAAAATTACGAAAAATGAGATTGATAGTGTGTTTCATACAAGCCGGAGAAAATTCGCAAGCGGCAAGTAATTTGTACCACGAACGGTATCCAGAGAGGCGTCAACCCTTCAAGGATATATTCGCTCGATTGCGACATAACCTAATTAATAGTGGCCAGTTTGAAAAGAAACGACCCAAAAATTATGCATCAAACAGGGATAAGGAGTTAGAAGAAATAGTAGTTTTAGGAACTATTGGAATTAATCCTAACACGTCAACCCGACAGTTAAAATAATCCACTGGACTACCAAGAACTAACGTAACTTGTACTTTGAAGAAGCACAAATTCAGGCCATATAGGACAAGAAAAGTTCATCACCTTAGAGACGGAGATTTCCAACGGCGTATGGATTTTTGCCAATGGTTTCTGGAGAATTGTAACCATGTTCCGAATTTTTCATTAATTTGCATTTGGAGAAACGTAGCTTATGTAAGCAATGCAGGTATTTTTAACCGTTACAATTCTTATACATGGGCACAAGAAAATCCTCATTTAGTTGTGGAGCAAAGAAATCAAGGCAGATTTGTATTTAATATGTGGGCAGGAATTTTTAGAGGCAGGATTATAGGTCCATTTATTTACGAAGGAACACTCACCTCTCAGAGATATTCAGAAATTTTAAGGCAGCAAATGGAACCTCTTGTTAATGAATTGCCGTTAATGGACCTTAAAAATATATTTTTTGAACACGACGAGGCACCCCCTCATAAGTTATCAGTAATTTTTTATCGGCCAATTTCGACAATAACTGGATAACCAACCAAGGTCCGAACCGTTGGCTCCTCTTGAACTAATCAACTCGGTAAGAAGTGTCCAGAAAAGGTTCCGCCTATGTGTAAATGAAACTGGTCCACCCAGTTTGCTCTACTCGGAATAAATTGTTTTATTGTTGTTTTGTTTAATTTTCTACATAGTTTAAAGTACTATAGCATTTAGTAAATTTCATTGTAGTTATGACTCTTAGAGTTACTTCTGGGAATTTTTTTTACGATTTGACTGCTATCGGTAAACAATTGATATTGCCGCTCCGTCCGTGCATTTAAAACTCGCGTAGAAACTGGAAACCTTTATATTTTGAAGTAGATTTAAGCAAAATATAGAGTATGCTACATTTTTAGAATGGTAATTTAAAGCTCTATTCGAATAAGGAAAAATATATGGGATATCCCATTTAAAAAATATATTTTTTTGCGTTAATAACTATTAAAGTATTAGTTGTAAAAAAATTTAACTTAACATACACTGTTGAAATCCACGTGAAAAAAGTGCTTTGAGAATGTTTTTACAGAAATCAAAAATTTTCAATAGGAAAAGAATTACAAACGTTTTCCCAAAATGTAGATTTTTGAAAAACACCCTGTATATCTGAAACAATACTAGATATCGATATTTGGTTTTCACCATTGAGTTTTAGACACTGACATCAATTTTCGTCTATCTCCTTTAGATAAAGGGGTTTACCTTTAAAAGTGTCCAATTTGGACCACCCTGTACAAGTGAGTAAAAAAGAAATATTTTCCCAAAATCATGGGTTATCTCCAAGGCTCCGCCGGTTTACGTCTAAACGCCACCAAAGATTAATAGTGGTCTCAAGAAAGGGCGACCGGAAACGACGAGTTACGATTTGGTTGAATCTAAGTGATGTTAGATTTTTAAAATTTAAAATTTAAAATATTCAATGATTCACCGGCTTCTGCTGCATTATTAACAGCCTAATCGAATGAAGTAAAATTCTCGTGAATAGTTTCAGCTATTCCAAAGAAAGTAAAAACCGTTATATTTATAAGAAACAACTGAATGTTTTCTAAATTTGTACTTTAATAAGTTTTATCTAACCACATATAACCTTCTATTAAAATATAAATGACAACACCCGTTACTTAAAATGAATGACTTTGAAGACGAAATTATTCGTGAATATTTAACATTATCTAAACTTTGTATGGAACAAAATTATTTCCAATATAACAATCAATTTTATGTTCAGAAAGAAGGAACAGCTATGGGTAATTGCTTATCACCTTTCATAGCCAATTTATTCATAAGTAAGTTTGAAATCGAAGCCAGTCAAGAATTCGAATATTTCTCAAGGGTATGGTATAGGTATGTGGATGATATTTTCGCGATTTTTGATACAAAGAAAGCAAATATTGATGATTTTGTTTCTAAGTTAAATAGCCGGTATGATTCCATTAAATTCACTTACGAAGTTGAGAACAAAGGACAATTGCCTTTTCTAGATATTTTAATTATTAAAAAAAAATAACTTAGAATTTGATATCTATAGGAAGGACACAGTAACAGATAGATATATTCCTAATGATTCATTTCATTGCAAACAACACAAATTAGCCTCATTACATTTTTTAGTTCATCGTTTGGTCACTTTGCCTCTGAATAGAGTAAACTTTAATAAAGAAAGGAATCGTATTAGAAATATAACTAGAGTTAATGGTTATGACGATGACTTAGTAAATAAGCTAATAAATAGACATAACTTTAGGTTTAATATTCAGAATTCCACCTTTTTTACACGCTAAGAAAATAACACCAAGTATGTCTCCATACCATATAATCCGAAATATAGCAAGGGACTCAATAAGGTATTTAATAAGGTGGGCCTCACCTTAGTCTATAAGTCATCAGACAATTTGAGGAATATCTTAGGAAATCCCAAAGTACAATGGGGTACTAATTCTTAAAACTTTTAAACTTTCGTTGTCAAGGTAACTTAGTTCTTCCGCTGAAAGCCCAACATCTATACTTACATCTAAGTGTTCCAGTTTACTGAGATTTCTCAATTCTTTGATGATTTTAAGGGTTGCCTTGTTGGGAATTACTAGAAATCTCAAGTTCGGACATCTTCTTAATAGTCTTTCGAGGCTTCTCTCACTTATCTGAAACAAGTACAACAAATATATCAAAAAAAAAACTTAGTAATAAGTAATAGTAGCAGTTATGCTTCCCCGCAAAGCGTTCAGCGCCCAGCAAACAGACAAGTGACTTGATTCTTGCCAAGGCCGAAAAAAATTTCGCTTACTCTCGTCGCCATCACAGTCATCGCGGAATCTTCCAGACCAAAAAGTCAGAGTATTATCCTACGCGGCTTTGTAACTCTCTCCGAACTACTGCAGCTCAAAAGACCTTGTAACTGAGTCTTCTCAGGGCCTTATATATGCAAATTCAGTACGTCGACTTTTCCTTATCCTCCAGACAGACTGGACATGTAGGATCGTCCTTCACACCCAACAATGCTAAATCCTTTCTCAATTTGCATCGTCCCATGAGAGTCCCCACAATGGAGATTCAGAACACCTACGCTTCTCTTGCACAGCAATTCGGGCAGTACCTTCAGATGTCCAGGAACCCACATCAACTTAAAATATTTTCTCTTAGACAACTTATTTCTAGTACGATTCCTTTCATTATTGAAGTTTACTCTATTCAGAGGAAAAGTATAACTGGAGTTAATGGTTATGACGATGAGTTAGTAAACAAGTTAATAAATAGAGTTCAGGTTAAATATTCAGAATTCCATCTTTTTTACATGCGAAGAAAATAAGACCAAGTATGTCTCCATACCATATAATCCGAAATATAGCAAGGGATTCAATAAGGTATTTAATAAGGTGGGCCTCACCTTAGTCTATAAGTCATCAGACAATTTGAGGAATATCTTAGGAAATCCCAAAGATAAGATTCCTAATTGTGAGAAAAGTGGAATTTATGAAATTAGTTGTAATGATTATGACAAAAAAGTATGTTGGGTAAACTGAAAGGTCAATTAAAACACGATTTAAAGAACATTTAGCACTCTTAAAATACAGTAGAACAGAAAAGTCTAGCATTGCCGAACATGCCCTTGAAGCTGATCACACTGTAACATTAGATAATCTAAGATTAATAAAAAATGTATCTGATTGGAGATTGTTGAACGCATACGAAAGCATGGAAATCATAAAATGTAAAAGTAGTTTAAATAAAGACAGAGGGCCTATTCCTTATAGTCCTCTCTACTGGTTACTTGACCGGAACTGACGGCCTTGCCTATGTCATTAGTTCCGCTTGAGTAATTCAAGGGTTAGGCTAAGTATAAATAGGGTAGATTTGTAGTTTAGCTTTAGTCAATCATTGCTCCTGATGAAGCTAACATGGTTAGCGAAATGCTCGTCGAGTGCAAAAATAAAGTGTTTGGTGTAGTGGTGATATATACTGAGTAGTCTTTATTATATGTCCAGGCGCTGAACGGATTTCTATACGGTTGTTACAGATAAATTAAATTTATTGTTTTTCTTGTTGTTTCAGTTTACTTATTCGGAAAGATCTCAGAGATTTATTCGAGCAACTAGCAATATCGTATAGAAGCATGGCTGTGAATACCAATAAACTTAACGGAGTCAAATCGAAATCGTCGGATCAACATCCGAGAAAACCTACAAAATTTGGTAAGTTTTTTGCTTTCTCAATACGTTCGTTTAACGAGATTTTGTATACGAATTCGTTGCATTTTGCAGTTTTTACGATTTCTTTTCTGCCGAAACTCCATTCAAATAAGTGGAAATAATTTAAAATAAAGGGAAATAGTAAGGTTTTCAGATCACGAATACTGATTAAGGAGTTACATACACCTGGGCGCTGTAAAAAGCATGTATATTTAAAAAAAAAATTAGAGGCTATTAATCATACAGAAGAATGGCTAATATATATTTTTAATGTACTTTAAATTAGAAGAATTTTTTTTAAATATGCTTTAAATGTTAACATTACCTTTTATAAAAATTAATCTTGTAAAATAAGGGCACGCGCACACTGGAGGCAAAACAGTCTGGCGACTGTCTGCCAACTATCTACCAGTGTAAAAGACACTTACAGTCCCTGGCCAAATTATTAGACGCACTGCAAGATTTCATGTAAAATATTAATTACCGAGTGATATTGTACCATTTTATTATTTTAAATTGATTTGTTTTTTATTTTTATATTATCCAATCAATTACCTATTTATTTGACATAAATAAAACAGCATTAATTTAGAAAAGCATAAGTTTATTAAGTTTTAAAGAAAAGTGAAATTAATGTTAGTAAAAGTCAATATTTAGTTGAGCCACCTTTAGCCGCTATCAAAGCTTTAATTCTGCGCGACATGCTATCAATGCAAGATTGTACTGTCTCCTGCATTTGAGGATGATGATTCCACACATGAATAATCTTTTCTAGGAGCTGGGTTTTGTTGGTAATCACATCTTTAGCCACTTCCCTTTTCATCAGCTCATATCAGGGCTATTACCCGGCCAATCCAACAGAGGGATATTTTTTTCTGCCAAAAAAAGCTTTAACAGACCGAGCAGTGTGGCAGGGAGCTCCATCTTGCATGAAAGTGAATGGTTCCCCATTTGGAAACCATTCTCTGAGCTGCGGAATCAACCGATTTTGTAATACTTCTTTGTACTGATCTTGCCTCATTATTCCTTTGACAACGTACAGACGTCCAGTGCCTTTGCCGCTGATGACTGACCAAATCATCACTTTGGTGGGATGTTTAACCGTCGGGACGACACAATCAGGATGAAACTTTTCTCCATGACGATGACGCACATACTGAGCTTTATTCTGCAAAATTTCGAATGTGCTTTCGTCACTGAAGCAGACCTGTCAAAAATAGGAAAAATATATAAACTTCCATGTTTATTTGCTTTATTTAACTGAAAATGATAATAATGTATCAATTATTGATTAAATTGCCGTATCTTACCGATCTCCAGAAGTCCACACCTTTGTCTTGCCATTGTTTGGCCCACTTCAGGCGCTTTGCTTTCATTGCAGCTGTTAACTTGGGCTTCCTGGCGGGGCGGCAGGCCTTAAAATCTAATTCTTTCAATTTTCTTCGAACAGTGCGCTCAGAAGCATTTACGCTAGCATCCTGGAGTTGTGATTTTATTACCTTTGTGGTAGCAAATCTGTTTTCTACACAAATTTTCTTCAAACATCTCTCTGACCGTGGAGTGAAAATTGGTTTTCTACCGCATCTTTTCTTTCTTTTCGGGCTTAATTCCTTCCCTGACTCGACTTTCTTTTTTATGCGTCGTACACTAGCTTCAGAAACCTTCAATCTTCGTGATATTTCTCGGTTTGTAAATGTTTTCGCAATCACAAGGGCCTTCACTTCAGCTTTTTTACGTGGTGAAAGATCGCTTTTTCTACCCATAATGAAAATAGTCCAATTACTTTTTTAAAACACTGCATACAAAATAAACTAATAACTGAGTAGTATAAAACTGTTAAACAAACAATCACAGTCCATAAAGCCACAGAAACACGTCCGTACCTGACTCGATTCCGATCGCGACTGATACAGGTTTGTACTTGTTTACGTTCATGTATCACTTTGTCAACATAGTGTTGCCATATGTTAAAAATAAATATAAATATGTAGTCTACAACAATTCTTTTAAATAAAAATCAATAATATTGTAGTTTAAATATACCATTATTGCATAAAAACTCTTAAGAAACATAAAATTACTAAAAAAAATACAGTGCGTCTAATAATTTGGCCAGGGACTGTAGAGGGCACGACAGTTTTGTCGCCACGCCTCCGCACACTAGAGACAAGACAGTCGCGTATCTGGTAGCTAGCGAGAAGGATCTTGTGGAAATTACAGCAATTGCTATAGTTGTTCACCGAAAAAGGAGATTGAAGCATAGAAATAGACAGTACTGGGTACACCCTATTTACAGCCCCAGATTACTAAAAGGAAAATTTTACACTTTGTATGATAATTTACGAGAGCATCCAACTAAGTTTTTTTCTTACTTTCGGATGAGTGTAGCATCGTTTGATGAATTAATAGTTAAAGTTGGGGGAGGTATAATGTACCAGTATACCTGTAAAAGCGAAAGTTGCAGTGATATTAAGGTAAATGAGTAAAATGAATATTCCTTCCACAAAAAATGTTTTATTATTGTAAAGGTAGTAATTCAGAATTATCAGACTCGTCAGTAAAATTGCTGATTAATGACTATACTGATTCTTCACCTTGTGGCGACACTGCAGACATGGATATCTGTCTGGGACTTCTCCTTTGGTAACCATGTGATCCAGGCTGGTGTGGAGTTGAAGTTGTAGAAAAGTGGTCCGGGATGTATCTGAGTGGAGGCGGTCGAGTCTCAAAATAAGATGTAATTTCTGGAATACTGAGTCGGTTGTGACGTGGTTACTTTATGGACTTTAGAACATCGATAATTTAAATTTTTGCATCCATTTTTTCATAATCACAACATGGGGCCCAGTGAAAGAGCAAAATTTACATCCTCATCTGTGTTCACGGTCTTTTTCTCTTTTAATATTATGAGAAGTGACTCCTCAAATGAATTCTATGTCGGAGCATAACGTCGCTTTCTACCTACTCTGACACGCTCTTCTGTACAGGGCTCAGGAGTAGGAACTCCTACGTTATTATCAGTAGAGACCGGATTATATGCAACATAAACATCTTGAAATATACATGCAAATATGCATGAAAAATGCTTAAAATATGCATGAAAAGGGTCAAAATATGCAATATTAAATAATAATAAAAGTAGTAATTTTTAGCTTTTTATTTCAAAATTTAATTAACAATTATTTAACATTTTTTAAAATTATTTAAGATTTGTATTCTTGTACACGTAAACAATAAGGTATTGTTCCAAATGTTGGGTAGTAAGATTGTGTCTTCGATCACTTAAAATATTTTTATAAGTGGAAAAAGACCGTTCTACATCCACTGAGGTAACTGGGCAGTATTTGAATTTGGGTGCTATGTTAGCACTTATTGTTTTTGGCAAAAGTTCACCCGTCCCATTAATAAAACTATCAATTTGACACAAAGGTTCAAAGCCTGGTTTATTGCACAAAATGTTTTCAAACTTTTCTTTAACTCTACGCGGGAATACATCTGGCAATGTGGAGTTTATTTGACGGATTTTATTCATTAACTGAATTGATTCGGTCAACGCCAAACCTCGAGTTTCAAGCTTTTTAATACCCGCAGGTATGTGGGAAAAGTGAGTGCTAATCAAAGCTATGAATGAATAATATACCATCGTAATTTTGGGTATTCACTTGGCACTATAATACAATCGATGTCTAGACTATTGCAGGTAATGTTCCGGCAATAAGATCGGTTTCAGACGGCGACATTAACAACACCCTGAGCAATTGAATTGCCTAGTAATACCGAGAAATATTGTGAATATAGGGAAAATATGCATCATTACTAGATTTTGTTTAAAATATGCAATAATCGGTGAGAATCGGTCTAAATATGCAAATGCATATGAAAATATACAAATGGATATAATCCGGTCTCTAATTATCAGCATGCAGCATCTGACGTATTCGCTTCATCGTCAAGGTTACTACTGCTGTCCGTATTCGCAATGAATGGGAGAAGAAACAACAGCCTATCAAAATATATATATATATTTCCTACTTTTGCTAGGACTTGGAAGTTTTTCCATTTCGCCTATTAAGGGGGTCACTACCGAGGTCAATTTACATTGAAAAGTAAAACCCATTTTCTCAGCAACCGTTCATCCTATTTCAACGAAACTTTGCACACTTATTATTTATTATTATATAATTTAATGGGACTAAGGGTTTAAAGAAATAATTTAAATTACATTTTCTAGAAATTTTGAAAGTTCATGAATTTTATTTGTATGTTTGAATTGACGCGGTAAATTACCAGCTGTTTCGTTTGACATTTCCTTAGTCCGAACTGTAGACAGTGTTGCCATGGATATTTAAAAAAAAAAATAGCTCAATAACTTTTATAGTTTTGAAGATAACGGGGCAAATGTACAAAAAAGTCAATTTTTCAGGAGAGCCGAAAAACTAAAAAGTTGTAGTTTTGACTGCTTTTTTTTGTTATAATCAACTTTTTTTGATTTATTTCTAGAGTGTTTGTCTTCTTTTTTTGCAACACTGATTGTTTACAACAAAATATGTTTTTTTCCAAATTTTTTTTTTTTAGTTTTGTTTTGTTTGGTTATATTTTACGTGAGAGATTGTTTTTGTTTACATATTTACAATTTTTTTTCCTGTTTTCTGTTACTATTGCTGTTTTAAATTTTATTATATTGTTATTTTATTATAGTTTTTTATTATTGTTTTGTGAAGAAAAATGACTAAGCCAAAGACTAGCTTCAAGAGCAAGAAAAGGAATAAACCTTTTAGTGGGACACATATTTCTGTTGCTCGTAAATTGGTCATGTCCTTACCATCTGTTGAATCAACACCATCAACCTCATCTGAAAATCGTACACCTTCTTCTTCTTCAAAAAAACTAGGTAATCAAAATAAATTTGAGTCATTCATGAGCAACCATGCGTATGATTTGGTGGATGTTGGAGAGCTGAGTAAAGCACTGAACTCAACAGTGGGCTGCAAAAAATGTGGTGGTGAAATCACCCTAAGTGTTTGTTTGAGAAACGGTTTGGCATCCACTATAAAGATTGTTTGTCAGAATTGTCAAATCCTAAATAAACTAAGGAACTCCAAGAAACTGGATTATGAACTCGAAGGTAAATCTGTGAAATTAGATACAATAAATATTAGATTTACTTATGCACTTAGGTGTACTGGTAAAGGATTTGCTGGAGCTAAACTTCTTTGTGCTATGATGAACATTCCTCCCCCACAAAGCAAGCACTTTTTGCACCAAAATGTTATTCGTTCAGCTCTTGAAGTAGTTGGAAAAGATATAATGGTGGCTGCCGTAGAGGAAGCCTGTATTTCAAATATAGCCAATCATAGTGGTACCAGTGGGGCTATGGAAGCAGCTGGTGCAGAGCAAATTTTCCTGAGGTCAATGGACAAATACAATGTGAGATATTCTCACTACTTAGGTGATGGAGACTCAAAGGGTTTCTTGAAGGTTGTAGAACAAAACCCTTACGGAGATAGTCTCTTAGTTCAGAAGTTAGAATGTATAGGACATGTACAAAAAAGGATGGGATCTAGACTCAGAAAGCTAAAAACTTCCTACACGTCCAAAAAACTGCAAGATGGAAAGCCGATAGGAGGAAAGGGCAGACTCACGGATGTGGCAATAAACGACATTCAAAAGTTTTATGGCTTAGCCATACGAAGAAACGTTGGCAGCTTGGCTGAGATGAAAAAAGCAGTATGGGCAGAATTTTTTCATCTCGGCTCAAACGAGCAGAATCCGGCACACAATTTATGTAGCTTGGACTGGTGTAAGTTTCTCAAGGCCCAGGCAGAAAAAAAATTATATGAGCACTCAAAGCATTTTCATCTACCAAAAGTAGTAATGGAAATTTTGAAACCTGTCTTCAGGGACCTGGCGAATCCAGCCCTGTTAGAAAAATGTGTTCACGGTAAGACACAAAACACAAACGAAAGCTATAATAATGCATTGTGGGTTAGATGCCCAAAAAATATTTTTGTAGAGAAAAGCACACTAGAATTAGATGCATATGACGCACTATGCTGCTTCAATGAAGGTAATATTTCCCGCTGCCGAGTACTGACCCTGGAAAATTTACAATTGCTGGGCTGATGAAGGAAGATGAACTGAGAATAGTGAAAGCCGAGAAAGACTTACAACAAGCATCGAAATGCTAGAGGCAAAAAATTTCAAGAGCAAGAAAAAGTTTAGAAGAAAAATTTAAGAAGTTAGAAAAAAAAGAAGGCCCGTCATATGAAGCGGGTTCATTTTAGTTAAAAAAAAGTATAACAAAATAATAAAATCTTATTATTACCTTTCAAAATATTATTGTAAAAATAAAGTTTTTTATTTGTATATAGTAAATAGTATTTCAAAATATTTTTGTAAAAATAAAGTTTTTTATTTGTATATAGTAAATAGTGTTATATAATTATTCCTAAGCATTGTTAATAAAAAGTGGGATAATAATAATAATAGTGAAAATAATAATAACTTCATAATGGGTGGAATGGGGTGGTATATTGAAAGGTGTGTAGTGCGAAGCTAGGCGAAGGCTGAGCGGGACTCATATCTTGGCGATACTGACTGATGGCTCATACCTTGACTACTTTATATAAAAATTTCAGGCACTTATACTCATCGTATAATTGTGGGGGTTGGATTGTTTTGTGCAGAAATGATTGTAGATTATAAAAATGGAAAAAAAACGAAAAACGTATTTTTTTTCATTTTTCTCGGTAGTGACCCCCTTAAATTTTCAATCTGTTCTTCCAACATATTTAATACAATTTTTCACAAAATGAACAAGAAAATTAAAACATCGTTACAAAAAATTTAAAAATCTAGGCAGGGATATACAAGATGGTGCACAGTTTGACTGAGAGGATGTTTGGTAGAAAACAGTCTTTCCCCCAGTCTGCGCACGCACATGCACTTCTATTGTCCTATCTTAAGCCAGCCGACAGTCTGCAGACAGAAAAGTCGCCGGGTGTCTGCCGGGCTCGACCACACTTTTGTCTTGCCCCCATCTTGTCTTCTAGTGTGCGCACTCTCATATGCTGTATAAGCTCTTGGCATGGCGACAAAACTGTCTGCGGGCAAAAAGTCTCCAGTGTACGCTAGGCCTAATGCATTAGTTAATAACCGGTCAAGTGAAAGTTGAACTTGCGCAATTAGTGTTCCGTACGTTGATTGCTTTTAAAATAAAAAATGTTTTAACGGAAGTATAAAATGATCAGTGACACAAAACACACCCCAAATGAATTTTCAAAAAAGTTTATTTCCAATCTTTACTGAAAATTGATGACCTTGAAATTTCTGTTTTTTTTTTTTACATACCAGATAAATTATTACAGGTAATTAATGCACTCTTGATAATTTTCGTTCAATCTACACCCCGTGGAGAATATTCCAGAATTTTTTCAAAATTTTTTGATAAGTAATTTTCGAGATAAGGTGGGTGGACAGCGATTTCTCGCGATTTTTTAAAAATAATACAAAAAAAAGTGTGCGCAAGTATTACATTTTTTTTTCATTTCCGATTTCACCCCCCAAAACTAACCCCTTAAGTCAAAATTTAACTTTCAAAACTACATGGGTCTGATGAGGCCATCAATTCCTATATTATTACCAAATTTCAACTTTCTATGACAAATAGTTTCGGAGAAAATCGGGTGTGACAGACGGACAGACAGACAGACGGACGGACAGACAGGCACCGAAGTGATCTTATAAGTGTTCCGTACGGAACACTAAAAATTGTCGAAAAAGTTTTCTTTCAAAAATTAAAAATCTTCGGTGTTTCAAACTTTAGTATGCAATTTTCGACCAAAAAATTTATGTTTAATTATTTATAAAAAATTGTCTAGTAGAACAATTGAAAAAATATCGCAGACAGGGTCTGAAGACAGGTAGCGGTCCCAATCCGACGCCAGGTCACATTTAACTATAACTTTGTAATAGAATGAAATTTTCTTAATTTTTTTTTATAATTCTTAGAAGGATAGACAATAAAAATCCGTAAAAAAAAGGATATCGAATATTTGAAAATTCGAGGTGCTTGTAACCCCGGAAAGAACTGAGGAATCAGACTTATAGTTGATGATTTGCTGTTGCCAAATAAACTATTGAAGGTGCTAGTGATTGTTAAAAAAGTTGGAGTATCCAAAACTATCGGTTTTAAGATTTAGACATGAAAAAAGTTTTTACCCAATGGATCCCTAATACAATACGTTAGGGAATAAGCTGCAGAGAAAAGAAACAAGGCGAAAAACTCGTTTTTTCTCAGAGCTCGGTAACATATGAGCTGAAAAGTTTTTGGTCTGACACATAGATGTCGCCCTTTTCAAAAAATCCATATTATTTTTAGGAAGTACCAACCTTTAAAAGATACGTGTCAAAATTTCATGACATTTCGACGATTAGTTTACAAGTTACACTAGTTTTAGTGACGCTTTTTTTGATATATTTAAAACAGTGAAAAAAATCCAAAATCGTGTGTTGATTGACTGTGTTTTGATGGGAAAAAATTCCGTTCAAGCAAAGCAATGGCTTGATAAATGTTACGGGGACACTGCCCCTGGAAAATCACTCATCATTTACTGGTAAGCTGAATTTAAACGCGGTCGTACAGATACAAATAATGCTGAACTCTCTGGACATCAGAAAACATCAAAAAAATCCACAAAACTGTTTGGAATGATGGTAAAGTGAAATTGCTTGAGGTAGCTGACACCCAAAAGTTATCAAAAGACCGTGTTGATCATATTTTGCATGAACATTTGGACATGAGAAAGCTCTGTTTGAAATGGATACCGCGTTTACTCACAGTGGACCAAAAATATTCTAATTCTGAGCGCTGTTTGGATCTGTTTAACCGCAATAAAAAGGATTTTTTCATGCGATATGTGACAATGGATGAAACATAGATCTACCACTACACACCGGAATCAAATTGGCAGTCAGCTGAGTGGGCAGCAGCCGGTGAAAACCGCTCGAAGCGACCAAACACACAACAGTCAACAACTGTATTTTGGGATGCGCATGGAATAATTTTCATCGACTATGCTGAGAAGGAAAAGACAATGCACTGTGACACAAGTCAATGGTTACGATAGCAAAATTGCATGAATTGCAGTTCGAATTGCTTCCTCATCCACCTTGTTCTCCAGATTTGGCCCCCAGCGACTATTATCTATTCGCCGAAACTGAGGTGTATTTTGAAGGTAAAGACAAATCCTTCTATAAGAAAGGTATAGAGATGTTAGAAAAGTGTTGGACTAATTGGATCGCTCTTGAAGGAGACTATATTATTAAATAAAGTCGAATTTTGCAAAAAAAAAAATGTTGTAGTAGCTAGACTAAAAACTTTTTAGCTTTCGTGTTACATAACTTAAAAAACACCACGGTAATTTAAAGAAATGCTCTAAATTTTCTAAAAAAACCAGTTATTCTTAAAACTTATTTGAAAAATTCAATATAAACTTAACAAATATCTATACCGATTAATACCTCTTGTCTTCAAGAACTTATTTCGCCCCTTTTGAAATCGTAATTAATTATTCTTATTATTTCATAAATAAACAAAAACACCAGCTGATGATTAATCTTTTTTGGGCTGGCTTTTTGGGGTACGAATTTCCCTAATTTTTGAATAAATTTCCATGAAATGAAAACAAATTTCGTATTAATAATGAGTACAAAAAAAGCCATAAAAATCTTTTATTCATTGTAAGATCATATCTTTTTACACGTATGGACATTTGATTTTAGTGTGATTTTTCTAGAATAATTTAAATAGTTTTATTTGGATACTATACCAGCTTCCTGCTGTATTCAAATATTTTCATCAGCTGCTTGCATTCGCTCGTTCAAGCTAAATAAAAATGCGTGCAGTCATTAATATTATGGGTTTTTATTCTTGATTGTTAAAGTATTGAAGAAAAAACAGTAGTAGACAGATGGAAGTTAAGGGTACATTGGCTGAAGAAACACGAAAATCATAAACAAATCTTTTCAGACCTATCAAAAAGCTCAACTTAACTCCAAGAATCCACTGAGCCATACACGGTCAAATGCTTTGAATAAATCAAGTGCAACCAATCAAATATTTCCATAATGTTCAGTTGTGTTGCTCCAAAGATGTATCATAGAGGTTCGGAGCTCTTCTGCCTCATTTTTTTTGACTCTTAGGTAACAGATGAAATCAAAGCGAATTTTCAACAGGACAGAAATTCGAGAAATTTGCAAATGCAAAAATAACCAACAAAGATCCCATGAATGCTATATTCCTCCTACGACTATAGTTTTTCTGAGCATATACTCTTCATCAGGTAGGCTTTAGGCAACGGTATCGATCGTGAAGATCCGAGTACCGTGGAGACTCTAGCTGGCTTTTTTTTTTGTCAAGGAGAAATCCGCCTTATGGATTCCGGAGCAGCTTGCGTCACCATAAGGGTGCCCCAGAGTGCTCCAGTTATGTGGGGCTCTCCAACCTGAAGGGTTGGCATACCCACTAAAAACTCCTTGTGAGCCGGGAAAACCCTTTACTCCTTTTACATGTCTGACGCGCTATTAAATATTTAGGTTGTTTTGTGTGGTTTAACTCAAGGTTAATTTACTAATGAATTGAACTAACCTATCTTACAACTAAACTAATCTAATCCCCAATGTCGGGAGTGTTTGTGTTACATTATGTGTGGTGTATATTGTTACACTGGTTCAGAAGGAGTAGCTCAACTAACCTACGGCCTTAAGATAAAGTCGAAGTTAGTCGTTTGTCTAATGTTAGTCTGGTATCATGTCTGTGGGTCGCAAATATCTTATGTCGATATTCACGTTGCCTCTGAAAGTGTTCGCTATCTCCGGGTTAGAATGGGCTGCTGCTTTCTCAAGAAAACGAAGTTGAGAAGCACGAGTGAATTCTTTAATCGTCGGCATGTCGAACTCCCTGTGCAACTGATTCTTGCGGACGAACCAGGGAGCACCAGCAATAACGCGAAAAAAAAAACTTTATTTTGAACGGCCTGGACCTTGACCCGGTGGGATCTAGACATCTGACACCAGGTCTGGCAGGCGTACGTAAGTCCGGCCCTGATTATCATTTTGTAAATTAACAACTTGTTGCTAGTTGACAATTTACTACGACGATTCAGGAGCGGATACAGCTTCCCAAGAAGCTGATTTGCCTTACGCACGACCATTGGGACTTGGTCCTTCCATACGAGCCGTTTGTCGTATAGAAGGCCCAGGTATTTGATGTTATTGGCCCACCTGAGTCTAATTCCATTCAGGGGTAGAGGAGGAGGGGCTATGCGGGTGCCTTTTTCAAAGATTATAGTCTGGGTTTTGGCTGGATTGACCTTAATCCTCCAACGATCAAACCAATCCGAGAGACGCCCAAGATGACGTTGTAATCGGGCAATGACATAATCAATCCTCGGGGCCGAGACAGTGATTGCCGTGTCATCGGCATACAATTGAAGATTTGTAAAACGATCCCTGGGGATATCAGAAGAGAAAATATTGAAAAGATGTGGAGACAGGGTAGAACCTTGAGGGACACCGGCCCTTATCCTCTTAACCTCGGACAGGGACTGTTCGACGCGGATTTGGAAAGTCCTACCAGACAAGAAGGATTGAACCAACGTGATAAGATGAGGAGGATAGCCGAAGCGGATAAGTTTAAGAATTAAACCTTCATGCCAGACTTTATCGAATGCCTTGGAGATGTCAAGGAACACAGCACCAACTCGGAAACCGCGGTTGAAATTGCTAGAAATGAACTGGGCCAATTTAGCGGCATGATGAATCGTACCATGTTTAGGTTGAAAGCCGAATTGTTCGTCAGGGATGACGTTGAGTTCGGTGCTTTTGTCTCTGATTTCCTCAAGGACAACTTTCTCCGCCACCTTGCCCAACGTTGATATTAGGCTAATGGGACGGTAACTGTCGGCCTCGTGGGAAGGAGAACCAGGCTTCCGAATCATTACAATTTTGGCTTTCTTCCAGGAAACAGGAAAATAACTTGAACGGAAAATTCCATTAATGATATTAGTGATCTCAGCAATTTGTTTCACGGGTAACTCTCTCAGGGATCTGACAGAAATTTTGTCATGACCTGGGGCTTTTTTTACTGGACGAGACTGGATGATTGACTTGACTGTTTGCGGAGTCGTGAAAGTCCGCACCGGGGGGGAAAAGGAGTTTGATTGAAGATACGAATGGTTTCAGCCACCACCGCATCCCTGCCGAACCTTGGATGACTATGAGGATTAGGTTGAAACCTATCCTCGAGCATTTCTGCGAATAGACCCGCCTTCTCCTCGGGAGACGAAGCAATGCCATTCCCATGACGAAGCGAGGGAATTTTACTAGGACCATCATTGGAGATGGCTCTCGCCATTCTCCAAACAGAAGAGATATCAGGATTCAGAATTTCGAGTTTGGAATCCCATCTATCATTATGAAATTGATAGAGGGCCGCTCTGACCAATTCAATATGTTGATTCGCGAGCCTTTTGATATTAGGATCGCCATTCCTTATAGCTCTCCGCCTGATGCGATTTTTCTCCCTGATAAGTTCTTTGATGTGGGCAGGAAGTTTACCCGACATCCGAGCTGGAAAGGTACGAGTGAAGGTGGCATGAGAAATTGCCTGCTGAATATCCACGGTTAACTTATTAACCGCGTCATCGAGTTCCTGAGAAGTATTGATCCTAGGAATTGGACCGGTACTTTGGAGATGGTGTCTGAAACGATTCCAGTCAGTGAAATTCCGGATAACATAATCAGGAATCCTATCGGCCGGATTTCCGAGAGTGAGAATGATAGGGAGATGATCAGATGATAATTCATGAAAAACTGTGATATTATGGCGGAGGTTCAGATTTTTGACTAAGAACATGTCCAAAAAATCTGGCTGACCTCTACCGATGAAGGTAGGCTCGTCTGGCGTTATCACGTTGAATAGAAGTTCTCGCTGGCTTATAGCAATCATGTACCTTAAATAAACGAGATATTACTCGTTGGACAAGATACAGGCCCTTGCGCCATCTGTTGAGATGGCTCAACTATAGTTGAAAATCTCAACAGATGGCGCAAGGGTCTGTATCTTGCCCAACGAGTAGTATCTCGTTTATTTAAGGTACCATGATTGCTATAAGCCAGCGAGAGTCATTCCAACTTGACTCTTCACCGTACTCGGATCTTCACGATCGATACCGTTGCCTAAAGCCTATCTGGTGAAGATAGTCGTAGGAGGAAAGGGATGGAATATAGCATTCATGGGATCTTTGTTGGTCATTTTGAATTTGAAAATTTCTCGACTTTCTGTTGTAGTAGTGACCAATCAAGTAACAAACCATATTCCGAAATCTTATTTCGGAATATCGATTTAGGACAGAAATCCTTTTCTTTAGGATAAAATGGAAAGCCTACAAAAAAGTCGGTTGATTTACCGACTATTTTCTTTGCAAAACATGCGCTTCTAATTTACGTAGCCAATTTGACGTTCTCAAGTAAAGGGAAAAGTAAAGGATCACGCACATTTTAAATTTATATTCGGCTCCAGTTAAATTTGCTATTTTTCTTTTATTTTTTAGTAGGGTGTTGGCACCAATAATCAACACTTTAAGGAAGTTTGCGATTTTATAGTTAAAAAAAAACATATGGTTTTAAACTTAGAACAATGGTTAAAATTGACAATAGTAGCCGACATTCTCAATAATAGTTGCTAAAGTTTAAAATCTAGTGTTGATTTGTAAATTACTAAATAAACGAAAAAAAGTAAATTTCATAAAAATCTCCAGTATTGAACACGCGAAATCTAGTGTTGAACAACCAGTAATCGACATTCACCACTAATCAACACCTATTAATCGACACTGATCGACCCTCAATCCAAATGACTTAAAAACGCTCTCAAGTGATTTTTGACACAGGAACAGGGAGAGGAAATGGAGGTTCTGGAGTGTTAATGAAGTAAAATTAAGAAAAAATTCTTCTACATCCATATCTTGCAATTTAGGCACAAAAAACCGGATTATCATATCGCGATAACGATCACCATTAACTCAACAATCATCGCTCCTGATGAAGCTAACATGGTTAGCGAAACGCGCGTCGAGTGCAAAAATAAAGTGTTTGGTGTAGTGGTGATATATACTGAGTAGTATCATTGTGGCAAAGATTCCACATTCCCAACTTAATTAACTGTTATGGCCTGGCCAACCGCATTTTCGAAAAAGAATGGTCCTATGATGCCTCCAGCCCAAAATCCGCACCAAACAGTGACACGTTGTGGATGCATATGTTTCGCAACAGTCACGTGTGGATTGTCTGAACCCTAAATGCGACAATTTTGTCGATTAACGAGGCCATCAAGATGGAAATGAGCCTCATCGCTGGAGATGATTTTCTTTCAAAAATCAATATCCACTTGTTGTTCCATAATTCATTCAACGAACTCTCTTCGTTGTGCGTGATCAGTAGGCTTCAGTTCTTGAGTCAATTGAACTTTGTAAGCATGAAGATGCAAATCTTTCGTGAGAATACGCTGTAGAGAGCTTCTCGAAATATCCAATTCTTGACCACGGTGTCAAATTGATGTTCCTGGAGTCTCAGCAACACTCTCACGAACTGCTTCAATGTTTTGTATCGAACGACTTGTTGAAGGACGACCAGAGCGTTTAAGATCACTAATTGATCCAATCACCTGAATTTTTCAATTAATCTCTTCACGGTTGATGAGGTTAAATTACTATTCCGACCATATTTTGTACGAAAATTCCGAACTGTAGCTGCCAAACTTTCATTATTTTTAAAATATTGCTCAACAATGAAAACACGTTTCGTGTAGCGCTCCATTTTGAATAACCCTGAACTGTCAGCTGTCACGTTGTGTTTTTTGTTTTGTTAGAAACACTTTACCATACAAATGGCGCCAAATTCAAATCTTGCGTGAATTTTGATACACCCTTTACATTCTTGGAGTACGATGGCAGGTATTTCATCAGGGTCAGAAATTTTCTGATGCCTAGTTTTCTTAAGATACTTTTTGTGGTCTGCTATCATAAGGCATTTTTGAGTATTCATCGGACTAGTGGGTGTTGATTTGCCCTGACAATAGATGTAAGACGATGAAATGAAAGTATATGCTTTATATATTTTTAGGACTTTTGACAAGAAACAGTAGGCAAGAACTCGAAGGCCAAGTGATCAACACACAAAAGAAAAGTTTTCGATGCGATAGCCGCCGCTAGTATTTTCACCAATTGCGCAGGAATTGATACAAATAACTCTCAAGTTATCACTTTATCCACTTTTACAAAATTTTTGGAAACTAGGCAGATGGAAACCAGAACGGAGGACGAAGTTAAGATGTTAATAAATGTAAGTTTAGCGTAGAAAATTCTTAGGCATAGTAATAGATAGTACAGATAGGAACTCGTTGATTCATTTAAGGGTTTGGTCTACGTTTACGTGGCAAAGTTGAAAATGTACGTTTTTGCGTAATTTTCGCAAAATCTGGCAACACAAGCAGTTGCCGGCAATTTAAATTTCAGTAACCCTTCGTCTATGCTTAGTAACTCAAGTTTATCTTACGTGAAAAAATGTTTTCTGTGTCTCTTATTATATATAGGGATTACGACGCTCTACTAAATTTGTGTTGGGTACAACAAGTACTTTAATAATATCGCGGCTCTGTTATGTTTTTTTTTTTTTAATAATTTTTTAACCTTCTATTTATATGCAGTTTTTCTGCATTATTTTGAAGGAAATTAAAATATGAGAAACTTGTGACTTTCTCAAGTAAAAGAAACCTGATTGTTCATTTTACCGTCTGCGTGCCCTGAAATTATATATTTTTTAAATACGAGGCTGGTTTGAAAAGTCCGTGCAAAGTCCGAGAGATGGCACCACCGGCGCGTATCGAGGTCATGTTTAGTTAGCATCTCTTGAATGAACGCACACCAAGTTTCAGCCATATTGGTCTATTCCTTTGTGTTTGGCATTCGTGTGAATCAAGGAAGTCGAGTGATTTTTAAGAAATGGACGAAAAAGAATTTCGTGTGGTGATTAAACATTACTTTATGAAAAGCAAAACGCCTCAGGAGACTAAAGAGAAGCTTGATAAACATTATGGTGACTCTGCACCTTTGATTAGAACAGTTTATAAGTGGTTTCAAAATTTTCGGACTGGCCATATAGGCACAAGTGACGCTGAACGTTCTGGATGGCCTGTGGAGGTTACGACTCCAGAAATCATTGATCAAATCAATGATATGGTGATGGATGACAGAAGAGTTAAGGTGCGTGAGATTGCTAGTGCTGTGGGCATCTCGACTGAACGGGTACATAATATTTTGCATAAACATTTGGACATGAGAAAGCTATCCGCAAGATGGGTGCCGCGATTGCTCACGCTTGACCAAAAACGGAATCGTGGGAAGTATTGCAAGGATGGTTTGCAGCTGTTCCAGAAGAATCCGGAGGCCTTTAAGCGTCGTTTCGTCACTGTGGATGAAACATGGATACATTACTATACTCCTGAGACTAAATAATGGGTTACCAAGGGGGAATCTGCACCAAAAAAGGCGACGACCGTTCCTTCGGCCGGAAAGGTTATGGCGACTGTCTTTTGGGATTCGCAAGGGATAATCCTCATCGACTATCTGGAAAAGGGTTAAAACTATTACAGGTGAATATTATTCATCGTTATTGGACCGTTTGAAAACCGAGCTGCAAGAAAAACGCCCGCGATTGGCCCACAAGAAAGTCCTTTTCCATCACGACAACGCACCAGCACACACCTCAGCAGTTGTGGTCGCAAAATTAATGGAAATAGGATTCCAACTCGTTTCACATCCCCCCTATTCTCCAGACTTGGCTCCCTCGGACTACTATTTGTTCCCCAATTTGAAGAAATGGCTGGCGGGACAAAGATTTTATTCAAACGAGGAGGTGATTGCAGACACTAATGGATATTTTGCAGACTTGGACAAATCCTATTATTCGGGAGGGATCAACAAACTAGAACATCGTTGGACGAAGTGTATAAGCCTAAAAGGAGACTATGTCGAAAAATAAAAAAGGTTTACCCCAAACACATAAGTAGTTTTTATTTTTGCACGGACTTTTCAAACCAGCCTCATATATCCTAAGCAAAAGAAAAATTCAAAATATGGCTCATTTTCTTGTTGAAAACTAAAAGAATTTTATGAGAAATTTTCAAATTTTCTTTGGACCTACCTTTAATTTATAAGTAGACTTAGCAGCCTCACAAACTGATGGAAGGGAAACTTTGAATTTTTCTTATGCTCAGAAAATATTCTAAAAGAATATAATTTTTCTTGCTCTTCCATTTGGTAGAGAATCAATTTTTTTATGAAAGATAAAAATCAAACGAAAGCTCGTCTCTCGAGCGCTTTAAAGAGAACGTTGCCAAATTGCCTAGGCGTTTTTTTACGTGAAGCAGGTACTTTTTTTTCTTATTTTTATTTTAATATCAACTGTATACTCAAATAATATATCTTAAAGTGTTTAATTTACGTGTAGCCAGGGTGCTATTTGTCTAATTTCTTTTTAAATTTCGTATTAATAGAAATATTTCCCTAATTTTTTGAATTGCTTCATTTTAAACGATAATCTGCAAATAGCCCCTGCACAACAGATTTTATACATCATAAAAGGAGAAACCGATCCACAACTGTTATCAGACTCTAAAAAAAAGTAAAACTTGAGTTTTTTGCTGGCTCTTTCATACGTAATTTTCGCAAAATCTGGCAACACAAATTCAAAGCTGCCTTCGTGATTATTTTAAAGCAGTTACCGGCAATTTAAAGCTTAGTAACCCCTTGTCTATACTTAGTAGCCCAAGTGTACCTTATTTGGAAAGATGTTTTCTGCATCTCTTATTATATTTAGAAATTATGACGCTGTACTAAATTTATGTTCCGTACAGCAAGGATTGTATTTACTTAAGAATATCGCCGAGCTGTTATGATTTTTTTTTAAATAATTTTCTTAACCTGCCGTTTATCTGCAGTTTTTCTGCATTATTTTGGAGAAAATTAAAATATGAGACAATTGTGATTTTCATTTTGCCGTTTGCATGCCCTGAAATTATACCGTGTTAAAATATTTCCTACGCAAAAAAAAAATTCAAAATATGGTTTGGCTCACATCAATTTGTGGGGTTTGTCTACTACAAAAAAAAAGCTACAATATCATAATTTTTTTGAAAAAAAATAATTTTATGAGAATTTTCAAAATTTTACCTTTCATTTATAATTTTTAGCGAAAAAATATGATTTATAGTTTAAACCCTAGCAGGCCTAGTAGCCTCATAAACTGATGGAGGGAAAACTTTGAGTTTTTTTTATGTTTAGGAAATATTCTAAAAGAATATAATTTTCTTTTGCTCTTCCGTTTGGCAGATAATCTTTTTTTTTATGAAAATTCAAAATCAAAGGAAAGCCCATCTCCCGAGTGCTTTAAAGGCAACGTTGCCAAATTGCCTAGGCGTTCTTTACGTAAAAAAGTTGCTTTTATTCTTTATTTTTATTTTAATATCAACTGTATACTAAAATTATATATTTTAAAATACTTAGTTTAGGTGTAGACAGGATGCTATTTGCCTGATTTCTCTTGAAATTTCGTGTTCATAGAAATATTTCCCAATTTTTTTAAATTTCCTGATTTTAAGCGATAATCTGCAAATAGCCCCTGCACGACAGATTTTATATATCATAAAAGGAGAAACGGATCCAAAATTGTTATCAGACCCGAAAGAAAAGAAAATTTGAATTTTTTGCTTCCTCTCTCATATTCTTACTTTATAAATGTGTGCCAGAAAAGAATTCCTGTTACATATAACGTTTCGATAATAAAACGTCAACCTTACTCTTAAAATAGAAGCCTTAATATCGTCAAATGTACAATTATATTTTCATTTGTTTTCCAGAGACATGAACATGATGCTTCTCTACGAGCTCAACACTGTCTTTCCTTCGAAGGCTTTGCCAGATATCTCATGGATAAAGATAATTTTGCCTTTGTACCTGAATGTGAAGTGCCAAGCGAAGAAGATATGAGACGTCCGCTGTCTACGTACTACATTGCTTCTTCCCATAATACTTACTTGACTGGACATCAACTGAAAGGGGAATCCTCGGTAGAATTATACAGTCAGGTAAATGGACGTCCTATTCATTGTCAAATTACGTGGGAAAATAACGGCAAGATTTTTTTTTTAGGTTTTACTCTCTGGTTGTCGTTGTGTAGAACTTGACTGCTGGGATGGTGAAGATGGATATCCAATGATATATCACGGCCATACGTTTACTACAAAAATACCGTTTACCTCTGTAGTGGAAACTATACATAAGAATGCTTTTGTGATGTCGCCATACCCTGTGGTACTGTCTATAGAAAATCATTGTTCGTTACAGCAACAAACCCGAATGGCTCATATTTTTCAGGTAAAAAAATTTTAAATTAAAAAAATTCTAAAAAAGCTGAAAGGGTCTTTATTTATTTTATTCATAAAGTTTTGACTAGTAAACACCTTATATATGAATACAATATATAACGCTCATTTTTATCGACAAACCACCATTTGGCCGTCGATACTAATGTCAGCTTGTAAATCTCTTTCCACAAAGCATTATTTGCGGGCAGTTATAGGCGACACGTTATAACTTGTCTGACTGTAACACAAATCCACACAACCATTTCTCGAACGATCTAATTATAAACGCTCGGGGCAAAAAATCATCAAAGCTGAGTTTGACAACTGTTGCCAAAACAAATCTAGAGAGAAACTAGATTTTAGCTTTACTGCGCAAAATCTGTTGTACTACCCAACATCATATACCGGGAAGGTCCATTGGATATGGTAATATATTATATTCATATACAGTAGAACCCCGATTAACAGAGTCGCAATTATCCGAGCTTCGGATTAACCGAGCCAATCTAAGAACCTGATTATCCGAGGTTCGCGCGTCTATGCTGCATATTAACCGAGCTTCTAAAATATGTATGTACATATTTCCATTAAAAATCGTAGGGACCTTCGGGGAATCCCCTGGCCCATGTGAGGGGTTCCCTTATTTGTGTTTTTGGACTCTTTCAGCTTGTAAATTTGCGTGAATGCAGTGCGTTATTGCATTTACTACGGAGAAGTAAGAAAGCAATAATGTTTAGTAGGCAATTCCCAGAGATAGATCAGTTTACCGCCAGTTCTGGATGGCTTGACCGCTGGAAAAAAAAAAACGGTACGGTGTACGACAACTGACTGTATGTGGTGAAAAACTTTCTGCTGATGTGTCATCAATTGAGAAGTTTAAGCAGAACGTTAAAAAGCAAATCGAAGATTGTGGATACACATGTGATCAAACTGTGACAAAACCGGTCTGAATTATAAAATGCTTCCATCAAAAACATTGGCACCTCGACAGGAAAAATCAGCTCCTGGGCACAAACGAAGTAAGGAAAGATTGATTGGCAAGTCTGCACGTCCAAGAGCTTTAAAAGACATCTCACCCAAAGCCCTACCAGTCTATTACAAAAGTCAGAAGAACGCATGGATGGATGCGACCTTATTTACTAACTGGTTTGAAGAAGAGTTCGTGCCATCTGTGACTAAATTTTTGAACAGAAACCGTCTTCCTATTAAAGCAATTTTGTTACTGGATAATGCCTCCTCTCACCCTGGAGAAGGACTTCATGTGGACGAAATTGTTGTAAAATTTTTTCCTCCAAATGTAACCAGCATAATGCAACCAATGGACCAAGACATCCTCGAAAACATTAAAAAAAAATTATAGGTGTTTATATCTTGAACATCTGTTAGAATACACAGGAGGATATTATCAATGGGATGAGAAAGGTTACACTGAAAAATGTTATTTACTGGGTAAGTCAAGCTTGGGATTGTGTGCGTACTACCACTATTCAAAAATCTTGGTCAAAAGTTATTGATTTTGAGGACTATAATGACAGTGAAGATGATACTCCATTAAATGAATTAGCTTTGAAATTGAGAAGCCATGGAGAAACGTCCTGTTCAAATTTTGACAGCGAGATAGAAGAAAAAGAAAAACGTTTATTTGAATTAATGCAAAAATTAAAAGGTACAGCAGATGATTTAGAAGAAGAAATGAGAATGCCTTTCAAGAAACCGAAAAAATCAGATAAAGATGACGATGACGAAGCGGCGGTGGATGAACAGTCTCCCACTAAGATCTCTCATCAAGAAAGTTTTGCTTCTTTGGAAAAAGCTTTGAGGTACATCGAACAACAACCAGAGGCAACCCCAGCGGATTTCCTTCTTCTTAATAGATGGAGAAACATTGCAGCGAGAAAAAGAAGATGCAATATGAAACAGAAGCGCATAGATACCTATTTCACTGTTTTATAATGTATGTACATATTTATATGTTAAAAACGTTAATACATCGGTTTTAAAGTATTGGTGTTTATTTTTTGAATGAATAAAAAACAAATCCGGATTATCCGAGTTTTCAGTTATCCGAGGAGGGTGCCCCCCCCCCCACGTTACCTCGGATAAACGGGGTTCTACTGTATGTGGTAATTACCGATAGTCGAGATACTTATCAGTCGAAACGTTGTGATGTGTGAATTAATAGGGATAATAGAAACCTTCTTTTTACGAAGAACTATTTTTCATTATTTACAGAGAATATTTGGCGAGCGCCTAGTCACAAATTTCCTCTTCGACACAGACTACAGTGATGAACCATGCCTTCCGTCCCCAGAGCAACTTCGAAATAGAATTCTCATTAAAAATAAAAAGCTTACAGTCGAAATTTCCGCTCCTTTCACCGCCATGTCGACTCCCATACGACCTGGCAGTGCGATGAGGCATTCAGTGCCTGGAAGAACTAGCTCCATTATTAGCAATGCTAGTTCTAGTTCATTTAATGACGATTTCAGCGATGACGATTATGATGATGAAGATGACGAGGACAATATCGACGGTGAGCGTAATTTTTTTTAATTCGGAATCTCCGAAATCCTATTTTATTCCATTAGATGGACCGATATAGAAATGTCTTCAATATATTTTTTTAAATATTTTTGTAGAGAAACCAATTCACAATATACTGGCCCCGAATGAATCACCCAGACCATACGGAGCTCATGGCGTATCAAAAACAAGTTCTACAAAAAGATCGTTACCTACAGATGATAAGTTAAGAAAAAAGGGAAATCAAATTTCGAAGGAATTATCAGATTTAGTTGTCTATGTGCAAGTAAGCATATAATTTAGTAAAACCGTTCTCTTTATGAACTAAATATTACTCATTTTTAAAGATATAGAAAGTGGCATGCATGTTTTGTAAAACATACAATGAAAGTGACATGCATCTCGAAGAATTCTTCATTGATTTCTATTTATTTCAGGCTATCAAATTTCGAGGTTTAAATACCATATCACCGAGTAGTTCAGTTAAACAAAGACCAAGAACTTGCGTATCAATTTCCGGTAGTTCAATCGTTACAACCGGTAGTAGTTCAACTTCAAACATATCCACGTCCGGAATTGGTAGTGAATCTGACAGTACTTTATACGAAAATGAGGTAAATAACATCCTTAAGAATTTATTATTTTTATAATATTTAGGATTTTCTTTAACTAACCTTACGAGAGAGTAAATGATTCCTATGCTATGTTTAAAGGGAAATGTACATTTTTCTTTTACAAATTTTTAGGAAAAGAAACCACAGAGACCAAATATAAACTTCCCATGTTACCAGTGTTCATCGATAAACGAAAATACAGCCAAAAAACTATGTAGGAAACAAGCTCTAGCTTTAGTAGCGCACACTCAAACCCAACTAATGCGAACATATCCCGCACCGATGAGGATAGACTCCAGTAATTTCAATCCTGTGATATTTTGGTCATTTGGTAAGTCAATATAATAGGGTGAAAAGTCCCGAGACTTTCCGAGAGATGGCAGCACAAACAAAAAAACCCGTATGGTTTTCAGTTAGTGTCAACTCTCAAAAGAGTCGGGTAGAATTTTCAAAACACTTTTAATTTTTAAAAAACGATGGAACAAAAATAATTTCTTGTGTGGATTAAATATGGCTTCTTGATGGGAAAAAATACAGCCAGAATCCAAGCTTGAGTGGTATGGAATATCTGCTCCGTGGAAAGTCGATGGTTTAGTGAATTTAAATGCGATCGTACAAGCACCGATAACTCACTATGTTCCGGACTTCCGAATGAGGAAGTCACTCCAAAATTCACCATATTCTTCTAAATGACCTCAAAGTGAAAGTGAAAGAGATAGCTTACATTGTGAAGATATGAAAAGAATGCGTGAGCCATATTTTGCGTGAATATTTGCGTTCGTACCACTGATCAAAAATAGCAACGTGTCGAAGATTCAGACCGCGAGTTTTTGCGTCGATTCGTAAGAATGGATGAAACATCGATCCATTACTACACGCCTGAGTCCAATAGTCAGCCGCAGAGTGGCTGGAACTGCATAAAAGCCGACTTAAGCGTCGAAAAATACGAACATCAGCTGAAAAGGTTTTGGCAAATATTTTTTGCAATGTGTAAGGAATAATACTGATCGACTATCTTGAGAAAGTAGTGAACAATCACAGGAGACTATTACGTTGGTTTATTTTATCATTTGATTGGTGAAATCGAGTAAAAAGGCCGCATTTTGCGAAGAAAAAGGTTTTGTTTCACCAAGATAATGCGCCAGCTTACAGGTCCTTACAATCAATGGTGAAATTGAATCAACTAGGCTATGAATTGCTTTCCCGTCCGCCATTTTCACCAGATCTGACCCTCCAGCAATTATTACTTCTTTCCAAATTTAAAAAGATGGCGCTAGGGAGAGAGATTTAACTCCAATGTAGAAGTTGGACTGGAAACTACTGTTTTATGTGTATACTAGATGACCCGGCGAACTTCGTACCGCCTAACAGTCAATGAATGTCGTATTAACTTTTAGCTAAACTTTATTTAGGATTTTATTAACGTAAGAACATGAATACTAAAAATTTATTAAGTTCAATAGTTTATTAGGATAATATATATAAAAAAAATAAAAATTCAATAAAAGTACAAAAATCGAGTATTTCAATGGGTTACACTTGGGTTTATTCTCTTCAGTGAAGCACCTTGTGATATACGACATTTTTCGTTTTGTTATTAGGCGCAAGAACAAATAAAGTGGAAGGTTTGCCGACACATGAACATGCCACGTACAACTGACCATGAGAAAAACATGCATTTTCTAGATTCAGATCACAAATACTCAAGGATTGGCCTTGTGATTTGTTAATCGTCGTACCGAATGCAAGACGAATCGGAAATTGAATTCGTTTAAACTCAAAGGGCATATCGGTTGGGATCATCGGAATCCTCGGAATGAGAACTTTTATCTCGTTGTTGATCTGTGCGATAAGCTCGACGATTTCTCATTGCCAACCGAGCTGTTTCACGGGCTGCCTCTCTTTGCTCTTGTGTTTGAGAAGCACGAAGTCGGGCCACACTAACGCGGCGCTCTTCTCTTGCGATTTCTCGCCCTTCTTCAGTGGATTGATTCGCAATGTTCCGAAGCCTAATTGCATTACGGCTTTGTTGGGAAAGATTAGATCTTCTGGGTCGCGGCATTGTTAATAGTAATACTCGTACAATAAGATTTATTAATAACACTCGCACAAAACAAACAAATCGTACGGTAACCTTTATATGCTTTTTTCAAAACAAATCACAGACAACATGAAACAAAAAAAATTACACTTTCGCGACTTACAGGTTATATACTGACAGGCAGCGGCACTGGAATCTTCCGAGAGATTCTCATACATTCTGTGTTGTCAATCTTGTGGTACGGATGACTGATTGACCGAATGATCTGTAATGATTGAGACCAATCTATTTGACAGTTGTCATTTGTTCTCTATATTTTTGTTTACGTTTTGATGCGAGTATTTTCTATATATTTCAATATATTTCTAGATTTGAATATGCTATTTTCCCACTAGACAAGGCGAAATCGGCGCCATCGTTGGAAAAAATTTTCTAATTGAATTTTTTTTCATAACCTTCTCCAGGAGATGCCCCTGAAAGAGGATCAACATGTTGCCGGGCGGTAACCTGGTCCGAATTTGTTTAAACAAATTTTTTTTAAACAAAGTCCAAAAATTGAAATTTTCGCCCCGGAACAAGTTTTTTTAGGTAAATTGGACCATTTTGAACAAAAAAAATGTCTCTTGTGAATTTTCTCTAAAATGCGCCGTTTTCGAGATATCGGCGATTTTAGGTGCGAGAAAACGCGAAAATGGCCACTTTCACCTCCCAATATCGGGTCAAAAATTAAAATTTTCAATGTTGCCAAGTGTCCAAATTAAAGTTTGAGATCTCCTCTACAAATTACCGTAAGAAATATTGCAATATCTTCATTTTTAAATATTGTTTTTTAACAGTTAACAAATTGCGTTTGAGCGCCCGCGGCTGCATCGAAACTGTATACATAGATATATACGCAACGCCCGTACGTAGGCGCACGAAACTGTATACGCACTGCGATGCTCTATAAAGCTTTGTTTCTTGATTTCTTATTAAAATTAATATATTTGAAAAGTATGTAAAAAATATTTATTTATTAAAGAGTAATTGTGTAATTATTTTTAAACATTGTTTTTTTAACAGTTAACAAATTGCGTTCGAGCGCCCGCGGCCGCATCGAAACTGTATACATAGATATATACGCAACGCCCGTACGTAGGCGCGAATATATTTATTCAAAACTGTGATACAAAAATTCCAAAAAATTATAAAACTTTAATGATGAATACAAATAATAAGTTTCAATTGGTTCAATATTTATCTAATAATGCTGTAAATTACGTTGCATTAAGTCACACTCAACAATTAATAATATCAGGTGGATTCTATAACATTGAAAAGTGCTATTGTATACAGGGAAATAATATACATGAAATTATTGAGTTAGAAAACAATCACTTAGAGGCTGATACAAGGATATTTTGTCATGCTCGATATATGTTACCTTATAATTCTGAAATAATAATTCATTCCGTTGATACCGACGTTTTTATATTAGCAATTCATTATTGGAGCTTTTTCAAATTAATTGGTTGTACAGGATTGTATTTTAAAGTAGTTGGTCAGAAGCCAAGATTATTGTCTTGTAATGTAGCTGCTGAATATTTAACTAGTCAAGTTTGTCAAGTTTTGCCTGCTTTACATGCGTTTACAGGCTGTGATACTACTAGTAAAGTAGGTACTAAAAATAAAGCTTTAGATTTAGTCTTTGATTTAGATACTCAAAATGCATTAACCCCACTTGGTACTGGCTTACAATTAAATGCCATGGAATTCAATGCATTAGAAAAATTGTATTTGAAAATTTTGAATAAAGCTGGAGAAACAGCAGATAATGCTAGACAAATAATTTTAGAACGTTCTTGTGGGATGGGTATTAATTTTGGAAAAATTCCATGTACATCCGATGCTTTAAAATTGCACATTTCACGAGCTTCACTACAAACGTACATATGGAAAATGTCATTGTATTCTCGGTATCGACATTTAGATGCAACAGAATTTGGTTACACTATAGAAACAGGTGAATTGTTACCCAAATTCATGTTAAAAAATTCGATACCAGATTCGTTAATTAGGCAATGTAAATGTACAAAAAAATGTAAAACTAATGCATGTAATTGCAAAAGCAACAACGTAAGTTGTATACTCATGTGTGGGTGTAATTTAAATATTTGCGAAAATTCTATTAAATATATATAAGTTATATTTCATAAAATTGTTTTAATTCTTCTACCATCCTAATCGAATATTGAATTTTTATTTATATTCATTTGTTATAATAATTAAATTTGATATAACAATTACTCTTTAATAAATAAATATTTTTTACATACTTTTCAAATATATTAATTTTAATAAGAAATCAAGAAACAAAGCTTTATAGAGCATCGCAGTGCGTATACAGTTCCGTGCGCCTACGTACGGGCGTTGCGTATATATCTATGTATACAGTTTCGATGCAGCCGCGGGCGCTCGAACGCAATTTGTTAACTGTTAAAAAACAATATTTAAAAATGAAGATATTGCAATATTTCCTACGGTAATTTGTAGAGGAGATCTCAAACTTTAATTTGGACACTTGGCAACATTGAAAATTTTAATTTTTGACCCCGATATTGGGAGGTGAAAGTGGCCATTTTCGCGTTTTCTCGCACCTAAAATCGCCGATATCTCGAAAACGGCGCATTTTAGAGAAAATTCACAAGAGACATTTTTTGTTCAAAATGGTCCAATTTACCTAAAAAAACTTGTTCCAGGGCGAAAATTTCAATTTTTGGACTTTGTTTAAAAAAAAATTGTGTTTAAAAACAAATTCGGACCAGGTTACCGCCCGGCAACATGTTGATCCTCTTTCAGGGGCATCTCCTGGAGAAGGTTATGAAAAAAAATTCAATTAGAAAATTTTTTTCCAACGATGGCGCCGATTTCGCCTTGTCTACACTATTTTAATAAATTTTTAGTATTCATTTTATTACGTTAATAAAATCCTAAATAAAGTTTAGCTAAAAGTTAACACGACATTCATTGACTGTTAGGCGGTACGAAGTTCGCCGAGTCATCTAGTAAGCTATAAGCGTGCGTGACGTGAGCAGTCAATTGCGGAAGATGGCAGAGTTCCAAACATAATTTATTTAAAAATTATTTTTCTTCATAATTTTTTTTTCCGTGAATTTTTCCGATATTTTTATAGTTATTCTTCTATTCGGGGCGGAGACGAATCCAACAAATCAGAGATCATTAAAATCGGTACAGCCGTCCTTGAGTTATAAATGGTGTAACTAACCCGACTTTGTTTTATATATTTAGATACAGAAGGTATGTCGTGTGCTAGAGACCAGAACGAGAAGTCAAGGATGAGACAGATTAAGAGTTTCAGAAGGCTAGCTAACCCTGAATACCCCATGTCTTCGCTAACATTAGCATTTAGCAATTCAAAGCTGTTTCTGTTTTGAGATTAGCCTGCTAATTACGTTCTAGTTTAAAGATCATATTCTTTATCATATCCTGCGATATATGCAATCCAGACTCATTTATTGTTAACTGACTTTTCAGGTATGCAAATGTCAGCCCTAAATTATCAAACTGAAGACACAGCGATGCAATTAAATCATGCTCTTTTCGAAACGAACGGCAAATGTGGTTATGTCACCAAACCTAGGGTCATGTGGGATAAAAGTCACGTGATGTATCGGAGGTAAGTTTTCGTGGTGTTCTCGCTGAGCCAAACATAAGACTTGTATAATGTTTTTGTAGATTTAATCCGTGGGATAAACAATTCGACGGTATCCATTCGTCCCAATTTGTGATCAGCATAGTGTCAGGACAATATGTCAGTGAGAAGAATGTCAATTTAAGCGTATATGTCGAGGTGGAAATAATTGGAATTCAAGTGGATTGTAACAAGCAAAGAACAAAAGTTGTGAGTGGAATATTTAAAATTTATTAGTGGGGTATTTTCAGATATTGTTAATAAGGAACGTGGGCGTAGCCAGCCTTTGAGCTAGGACGGGGGGCAGCTTCTCAAAATTCCATTAATGAAGAAAAAAAAATGTATATATACTTTTTTAAGCCCTCGAGGATCTAGGGGAGGCGGCTGCCCTCCCCTGCCCCCCTGGCTACGCCCATAGTAAGGAGGTATTTGCGTTAAAGGTATTAATATAAAATTGTGATTTTTTAGGTGCACAAGAATGCTCTTAATCCAATTTGGAACGAAACCTTCCACTTTAGAATTATGTTCCAAGATCTGGCGTTTCTACGTTTCACTGTGATGGACTCGACCAATAATCATTTAATAGCACAAAGAATTATCCCGCTTAAATGTTTAAAACCTGGATATAGGCATTTAAGGTTAGTACAAGGCGTATTCGAAAAGTAAGGGCCGTTTGCTTACATTTATATATTAGCGGGTCTGAACAAAGTTGTATACATGTAGTGCCATTTACTGATTGTTTCTGAAGCTACTGAAGTTATTGTTTTAATTCAGTAGTCGTTTGCCTGTCGGTGAATGCAAAAATCGTTGCTTCCGCAAGTTGCGAAGTGCGTGGTATGATCTCGATTTTAGTGTGCAAAAGGATCATTAGCTGCTCAAATTTATCAGGAGTTGTGCCTAGTTTATAGACCTACAGTAATGAGTAAGGGAAATGTTAGACAACAGTGTCGAGACTTTAAAAATGGCCGCACCAATGTGCATGATGAAGAGCGGAGGGGCAGGCCCAGTATCGAGACTGATCAAATCGTCCAACAAGTAAATGAAAAACTGCGATCTGATCAATGGTTCCACTTGAAACAGTGGCTTGGTGGGCAACGGTTTAAAGACGAAGAGGAACTCAAGACCGCCGTTTTCAACTGGTTCAATTCCCAGGCGCAGAACTTCTATACAGAGGGATTGAAGAAGAGTTACGCGTGCTTAAAAGTGAACGGCGAATATGTAGAAAAGTGAAATAGGTTTGTAGGAAACTAAAACCTACAATAAAAACTTTTTATAGCGAATATATTTTTTTATGACCAAAAGGCTCTTACTTGTCGAATATGCCTCGTAAAAAGCAGGGAAGAGGCGGGAGGTTAAGGTTGGGGGTGGTTTGTGTCAACGTTAATATTAGCTTTCCGAATATAATTGGTTACGAGTCACAAGATTGTATTTATTGTCCATTTCAAGTTACTGAGTAGTAAATAACGCCCCTCAGGGACCAGGCTTTCCTTTATTGTTTTCTTTTGTGAAAAATATTCGCCCCCAGGAAATCGATTTTAAATTGAGTCTAACTTTTTAGAGTAACGCAACGGTAAATTGAGTCGGCCGCGTTAATATTAAAATTCAGTTGGATTGTAACAAGCAAACAACTAAAAATAAATATCAAGTGTCATATTTTTTGTAAACGGACTGAAAAATGCCATTTAATGGTCTGCACATATGTAAAGGATGTCAATAAAAAAAATTAGTTAGCTTTATAATCTGCAAAATTTGACAAGTGACAAATTTTTTGTCATATTTGGTTTCCTCACAAAAACTAAGCTTATTAGTGGAAGAAAATTCTTGGTATATAGAATAAGAAAATAGTGAATTAGGTTAGACTTAAAAAAATGTCACTGTACATGTACATAAATACATACATATAATGCATGCATATGTATTATATGTACATAGTTTCCAATCTATGTTTTCTTTTAAACGACTACCCCTCTTTAGCGACCAACTTTTGCAGGGCCGGTCCTAGCTTTTTAACCGTCGTAGGCAAAATCAGAAAATGCCGTCGCACCCAAGCTTAAAGACAACTATGTTAACCAGGAAAATGACATACAATTGAATTAAGACAATAATACTAATACAGATTTACGAAAAATTGTTTTCATTTCTGCAAAACCGCGCATAATTTCTTTCAGATAGTGTCTCCCTAGTTTTCAGATTTTATTATTTTTATAATTAAGTAGAAAAAATTGTAAATTGACTAGAACCTTCCGTCTATCCTTTTAAAGAAACCAAGAAACACGAGGCACGTTTAAAAAGTAAGGTGGTCGGTAATAAAATGAGAACGATTGAGAAAAGGACAAAAACTTTTATAACTGTGAAACAAGCTTTTTCAAACCCTCCGCATAAAATTCCTCCACTAGAGATCTCAGTTCTTCAATTTACTCGAATCGTTGAGACGCAAGCCAGTGCTTGAGGTGTAGGGAGAGATGGTAGTCACTGAATGCGACATCAGGAATGTAGACTAGATGAACAAAAATCTCCCATCCGATATTCTGAATTGTTTTGGTTGTGAAGATTTGAATGACCTTCACTAAACTCACAACACTATTGCCTCACTTACCGCGTTAGAGTCATAAGTTTAACACAATTGGAAATTTCAGGCGCACTGATCGAACTTCACAACTGGCGAGATTCGCTAATAGGGCACTCATTATTACACACTATCACGTAAAGGCAAACCAATAACGGACGACAATACGACAGTTACATTCTCAACTGACCATCTAAAGCTAATACGCAATGGCTGGTTATAACCACCTTCTGATTGTTTTAGGCTAAAAAATTCGCAAAATAAGTATTTGAATATGTCGACGTTATTCATTTACTCAAGGATTGAGGAGGAAAGTTTGGAAAACACTGAAAATAGAGAGGATACAAGTCAAATTGAGAGTGATGCAAAAGAGTCTGACAGCTACGTTGGTAAGTGTAATATAAATAAAATAAATAAATATATATATATATATATATATATATATATATATATATATATATATATATATATATATATATATATATATATATATATATACAGTTGACACTGTTTATAGTGAAACTCTATATAGTGAAAAACTCTTTATAGTGCAATTTTTTTAAGACCTACAATATTTTAATGAAATTTCATGTAAAAAGCCCTGCATATAGTGAATCTGTAAAATAGTAACACTTTATATAACAAAATTTTTACCGAAATTTTATATATAAATTTTTATGTATGTATTTATTGAGATCTTGGCCATTTCGGGTTTCCCATTTTTATCTAACATTAGCACGAATTCCATTTTTATGACGCATTCTTTTGAAAAGGTTCTTAACGCGTTTATAACGCCTAATGGTTGGCAATAAATCAGATAGATTTCTGTGAGAAACCCGGGGAATAACCCATTTTATAGAAACCCGGGGAAAAACCCATTTTATAGTCGAGGCCTAGTAATTCGCAATTTCAGGTTCAGTTTCTTTTTGTTTAAGAATCAAGTAAGATGCCCAAGCGAGTGTGTTTAAGTTTAGCTGAGAAAATTAAAGTTTTGGAGGAAGTTGATAAAGGCTGCAAAAAAATTGATGTTGCTGCAAAATTTGGTGTTTCTCCAAGTTGCGTCTCTCTGATAATAAAAAGTCGCGACAGTATCATCAAGAAACCTAGTGTCCAAGCAGTCGAAAACGAGTACGGGTGAGTACTTACGAGGATGTAAATGAAGCAGTTTTACGATGGTTTCAAGTGGCCCGTACGCATCAAAACGTACCAATATCGGGAAATTTAATAAAGCAAAAGACTCTAGAATTTGCTAAAGAATGTAACTGCGTTAATTTTCAAGCTAGTGAAGGGTGGTTGAGTGCCTGGAAGACTCGCAATTTAATTGTTTTCAAGACGGTGTCTGGCGAGAGTGCAAGCGTTAGTCAGGAGGACTGTGACATTTGGACTGAAACTGTTTTAAAAAAGTGCATTGAAAAAGTACGAGCCAAAAAACGTTTTCAATTGTGATGTTTTTTAAATGTTTGCCAAATAAAACTTTTGCTTTTAAAAGTGATAAATGTTTTGGTGTTAAAGCAAGTAAAGAAAGGGTGACACTTATGGTTGGAGCAAACATGGATGGCTCAGAAAAAAACTGAAATTACTGCTCATAGGTAAAAGCAAAAATGCCCGTTGTTTAAAAGAAGTTAAATCTCTGGAGTTAGATTACGCCAATAATAAAAAGGCATGGATGACTTCTCAGATTTTCGAAAGATGGATCAAAGAACTGGACACGAAAACGAAAAGCCAAAAACGAAAGATTGTGATATTTACAGACAATTGTCTTGCACATCCAGTTACTATAAGTAAAAAATTAAGGAATATTGAATTGATCTTTTTTCCACCAAACATGACCTCCAAATTGCAACCTATGGACCAGGGTATTATAAAAAACATAAAACATCATTACCGAAACAGAATTGTTCACAAAATTGTTCATGCGATTGATAACAACCTTCCAGTCCAAAAATTGATTACCCTTAAAGAGTGTATAACCGAAGTCGCTAAAGTATGGAGTGAAAATGTTTCTCAGAAAACTATCAAAAACTGCTTTTCTAAAGCAGGTTTTACTGAAAAAATTGACGAATGGGAAGAAGAAGACGAAATGGATCTCGTTACCTTAAAAAGGCAATGGGGTATTCTACAAGAAACTGCTACCGTCGACGCAGATTTGTTACTTGAAGATTTCTTAGAAATCGACAATGATGGCACGACAGATCTCCCAACTGACCAAGACAAAATTGACAATATAAAAAGTATAGAAGATCACGAAGAAGAAACTGAAACCGGGGAATGTCCTGCTAAATTTAGTGAAAATGAAATAAGAAATGCATATGACATTGTGCGAACTACTCTCAGGGGCCAGGAAAAGAGTACCGGATCAAATCTTTATGCATTTGAATAAATGCGAGAATTTTGTTGAGCAACAATTATTTTTCAAAAGTAATGTTCAAAAGAAAATAAGTGATTTTTCCTAGTACGTATGTACGTAGTATGTACGTATGTATGAACAGATTTTGTATTATTTTTTTTATTTCGTATGTAGTACATACATACATAAAGTCCGTACGTTATATCTTTACACGTGCGTCATAGTTTTCAGGCAATATCTCGGACGACTATTATATTTGTCTCTTTTTATCAATACCTACGATTTATTGGTGAAAAGAGACAAATCATATAATAGTCGTCTGTTATATGGCCTGAAAACTATGACGCACGGGTAAAGATATAACGTACGGACTTTATGTATGTATTTAGCCCTGTACATGCTATGTACTATTTGAACTTTCAAATGTTTAATAAAATCTTTTCTAATAATTCATTTTTGCAATTTTTTTGTTGCTTGTACCTTATAAAATACAAGTAAATGATTACCAATATAGAATACATACACAGCAATATATACGGATTTTTTCTTTATATAGTGAAAAACTTTCCATATTGAAATTTTGGTCTTTGACTATATAGAGTGTCGACTGTATATATATATATATATATATATATATATATATATATATATATATATATATATATATTAATTAGACCGTAAAATTAGGTCGAAAATTTATTTTTTTCAAGAAGCAATTTAACAATGCAATATTAGGCAAAGCTGCTTAATATTTATGACACGTCAATTTTGGGGGATTAATATTATAAAAAATTAATATTATTTACTAAATAAAAAAAAAACATTCTTAAGTTTCTATGCTTCTTCCTTCCTTTTCAATGCACATAGTTCTGTTATAAATTGCATGATGAACATTCGCATAGAACTCCGGCTTGATTTCATTTACAGACTGGTGGATAGTTTCTTCTAAGTGTGCGATATTTTCAAAAAGTCTCTGAGCATAAACTAAATTTTTTAAACACCCCGCCACAAAAAAAAGTCACAGGGCGTAAGATCGGGTGACCGCGGCGGCCATAGTACTTCATAGGAAAACCTACCAATCCACTTCCCAGAAAAGTTTTCGTCCAGCCAATTTCTAATTTCCAAGGTGCTGTGACTAGGTGCTCCATCTTGTTGGAAGTTAATTTTCATTTTTTCCTCTAAACTAAGGTCTTCCAGTTCTTTGGAAAGTGCGTTGTTTAGAAACTGTAGTACCTCGCGGCTGTAAGATTTTCTCTAAAAAAAAAACGGGCCAATAATTCTGTTATTAAAAATACCGCACCAAACGTTAGTTTTAAAGGAATATTGACCGCTTGTATCTATTGTAAAATTTGCTTTAAAATTTTGCGACGAGACAACACCATTAGAATTAAAAGTACATTCATCAGTGAACAAAATATACTTTGTAAATGACGGGTCTTCTTCAGTTTTACTTTGCAGCCAGAAAGAAAAATACATGTGCCTATCATAATCTTGTTCTTTGAGAGTGTGGACAAACTTTGGTTTATAAGGTTTAAACTTATTTTTCTTAAGCACTCTTTAAAGTGAATTATAAGATAAACCGACATTGTGCGATATTTTGGTAGTTAAAGTTCTAGGCGTTTCAATCACACTCTGCATAACTGCAAACTCAGCATCCTCATTAGTAATCCAATGTAACTATTGTAATCGTAACAATTTTTAAAAATCTCGTTTTTGGCCTTTTGAAAACATGTTAAAAAACATTTAGGATCCCCAAAACCGGTATATAAAATTAAGAAAGAGCTTCTCGCGAATGTTCGCCATATAATTTATAAAATAACTATGTTGTGCATTGAAGAAGGAATTAAGAAACTTAAGAAACTTAAAAAAACATAAATTTGCTCAAATTTATTACATAACATTAATATTTATTATATTAGCCCTTAAAATTGAACTGTCATAAAAATTATGCAGCTTTGCACCAAGATTAAATTGTTAAACTAGGACTTTTTGACAGAACTCGTTTTTCAGCTTAATTTTAAGGCCTAATTATTATTTTTTTCTTAACATTTAGTGAAACATCAACTAATAAATAAGTACATAAGAAAAACAGTTGATTGTCATTTTAGTGGAAAATAACTGAAAAAAGTCAATGTCATCAAATTTTTTCAAACATTGGTACATAAATGTAAGACTGTAATACAATCATTTTTTCTTTATAACTTTTTTCGATATTTTCAATAAAAATACGATTTTTTCCCATTTTAAAATTTAAATGTCAAATTTGACAGGCAAGGCATGTGACGTCATGACCTAATTTGAGTGTAATCCTAAACATAAGACATGCATTAACATATTTCGAAGTTAAATTTTTCAAAAACTCTTATAATAAAAAATTTATATATATATATATATATATATATATATATATATATATATATATATATATATATATATATATGTATATATGTATATATACCAGGTGTATGCATAAGTTTTTGCCGGTTTCACTAAGAGATGGCACCAGCGAATAGTACGCAGTGTATGAATTTGATAGATACGTCAGTTTGTTGGTCTGACATTAACCTAACCAACATACACAAGTTGAGTCCGCCAAACATTAGCGTCTGTATTGTATCGTTCAGTGATCATGTCGACTTTTGTGCCTGAAAAAGAACATTTGCGGCACGCATTGCTTTTCTTATTTAATCAAAAGAAACATGCTTCGGAAAGTCATCGTTTGCTGGTAGAAACATATGATGAACACGCTCCATCGATTAGAACATGTGAGACATGGTTTCGACAATTTAAACGTGGTGATTTCAATGTGAAAGACAGTGCGTGCTCTGGTAGACCACAAAAGTACGAAGACGAGGAATTGCAGGCGTTACTGGATGATGACCCAACAAATGATTAATTTAAATCACGCATTGATCGAAAGACGACTGGAATGGGCCAGAAGACATGGCAAAGTGATTTTGTTACACGAAAATGAGCCGTCTCACACAGCAAAACCAGTGAGACATCTTGAAATCGCTTGGATGGAGCATCCTTCCGCACCCGCCGTACTCTCCGGACCTGGCGCCACCTGACTATCATCCATTAATGGGGCACGCGCTTGCAGAGCAGCACTTCAGCAAATTCGAGGAAATTGGAAAATGGTTCGACGAATGGGTTGCCGCAAAAGACAAGCAGTTTTTCTGGCATGGTATTCATAATTTACCTGAAATATGGGCGAAGTGTGTAGAAGCCATTGGCCAATATTTTGAATAAATAAAAAATGAATTTCCCTTGAAAATTACGTATTCTCTTTACCACAAAAACCGGCAAAAACTTATGCATACACTTGGTACATATATATATATATATATATATATATATATATATATATATATATATATATATACATATATATATATATATATATATATATATATATATACAAATGAATACGTTATTTGAATTCAGGACATCAAATTGATATAGAATCAGCTCAAAAAACCTCGACACCAAAACAGCTGTTCCCCTGTATATATATATATATATATATATATATATATATATATATATATATATATATATATATATATACATATATATATATATATATATATATATATATATATATATATATATACATATATATATATATATATATATATATATATATATATATATATATATATATATATATACACTTACAACAAAAAAAAACATTGAAGAAATGAAATAGTCACTCAACACTTGGAAAGCTTCTTTTCCGCGACATTCTTGAATGTTTTTTTAAACAGTCCCTTTTTAAACTCCAGCAGTAATCTGCCATCATGTGCATGTCCCATCTTCCTTGGTAGCGGTCCTCCATAACTTTAATATCTTGGTGAAATCTTTCACCTTGTTCCTCACTCATGTCTCCTAAATTTTCTGGAAAACGGTCTAAGTGGCTGTGTAAATAGTGTATTTTAATACTCATATTGCACCCTAAGGATTTGAAACTATTAAGCATCTTGTTAACCATTTCAACATAGTTTTGAGCTTTGTTTGCCTAGAAAATTTTCTACAACTGCAACAAATGATGTCCAAGCTTCTCGTTCAACTTGATTTATTGAATTTATGAAGGCAGGATCCTTAATTAATTGTCTTATTTGTGGGCCGTCAAATATCCCTGCTTTGAGTTTTTCTGTGCTCAACTGATGCATTTTTATCCCTATATATGCAAAACAAGACCCATTCTTATCAAGAGCCTGTACAAATTGCTTCATTAAGCCCAACTTTATATGTAACGGAGGAAGTATGATTTTTCTCTTTCAACCAAAGCGTCGTTAATGACATTCTTTTCCCCAACGTCCATGTTTTCTCTCTGAGGCCAATCTTTCTAACCCAGTGGTGTGTTTTGACCCTACTATCCCAGAGGCACAAGAAACACGGATATTTCGTGTAACCACTTTGCTGCCCAAGAAGAAAGTTTACCATTTTTAAGTCTACACAAATCATCCATTGATATTCGTAATACTTTATCTTCTGCAAGACCAAAGCTATGGTATTATATTCTTCTTTCAGTTTCGTTGAGTGAGCTAGTGGTATTGAACCATATTTATTCCCATTATGTAGGACACATTTTAAACTTCGCTTTGAACTGTCAATAAATAGGCGCCAATCATCTGGAATATATTCAGAAAGTCCCATTTCTTTCATGAGTCCCTAATTTCGTGACAAAATACAAGATTGTCTTCTTGAGAAAAGAATGGTAGCAGATCTTTTTCTCTTGTACGGTAAAAGGTAATTTTGGTTCCTTGTTCCAGTATATTTTTGTCGTTCAACCTAGAAGCCAGTACTTCAGAAGCTTTTTTTTTCGATAAATTGAGATCCCTGGTGAGATCATTTAATTCATTTTGATTGAAGCGTTGAGGAACTGATGACGTCCCCTCATAGTCACTGTTAGTTTCATTAGCATCAGAACTTTTATTAGCATCAGAAGAGCGATCAGAGGGAAAATATTCGTCATCAGAGATATGTGGTAGCTGATGAAATGTTGGAATCGGTATTTCATCTGAGTGCGGGATAGGGCGTATTGCCGAGTCTAAATTGGGATAAGTCCACTTACTGCGGTTATTTCGATTGATTCCATTAGTATTTACTAAACAGAAATAACAATCATTGAAGTGGTTTTTTGGTACTCTCCAAACCATTGGTACGCCGAATTTTAGACATTTTCTTTTCCCGGTAGTCCACTGCCCTAAATGCTCTGTACAAGTTTTACATACGAGATGCGGGGCTCACGTTTTGTCCTGATCACCAAGCTTAACTCCAAAGTATCCAAGATACGCTCGCTTTACAAAGTCAGTAATAGTTTGTCTGTTTTGTTGAAACATGTATTCTCCGCATATATAGCAAAACACATCAGGTTGATTTACACAACTTCTTCTTGAACTGGAACCTGAACTCCTTATAATTCTGTTCAATAACACAAAAACACACTGTTTCCTTAACATAAAATAACACGCCGAATTCGATCTACTCTCATTAGTAAGAACGCACAAACTGACGAGACTTACCCGAGTTAGGTGATTAAAAGGGTCAGTTCAGGTACCTGATAGGCAATGGTTCCACTATTTATAGATTTACCTGGAATTTACTCAATTACAGACTGACAATAAAAAACCGTTGTACCTACATTAATGAATATATAATAATTTTAGAACTCTCATAAATGAATATACTGAATAAAAACCACATTGGTAGATAAGTTGATGTATCTAAAAAGTAGAGCTGATAGAGAAAAAACGGATTGCATGTATAGATTTAGCGTCTCAAATATAGTTAAAATCAGCTCTAAAATCCCAGACACCAAAACAAAAATATTTTTTTGTTGCCCTGTGATATATATATATATATATATATATATATATATATATATATATATATATATATATATATATATATATGTATATATGTATATATATATATATATATATATATATATATATATATATATATATTATATATATATATATATATATATATATATATATATATATATATATATATATATCCGTAAAAATGGGTATTTTTACGAATTCTTAAACTTCTCTTACTTTTAGCCACAGCAGGTACCCCAATTTGCGTCAAAAGAAAAATGTTCTTCTTGATGGTATACGGAGTATTACCGGATGAACCCTCTACTATTCTTAAAATCACTCAAGAATCAACCACTCAGGACGTGTTATTGCTCTGTTTACAACGAGCTACCATACCTATTGAAAAAGTCAATGATTATATATTGGTAGAGGAAGTAGCAAGGGGTTAGTTTATGTTAAAATATTAACACTTTTGGTAACTTAACTGATGTGCAGGCGTTTATGAACCCTTCAGAAACGTTTAGAACTTTTACTTTTCTCATTGCAGGCTGGGAGAAGAAAGATCACAATTTGCCTGCAACGCAAAGAATACTCGATCTCCACGAGAGGCCGCTGCAGGCGCAGAGTCAGTGGAAGGGGGAGGGGAAATTCATATTGAAGAGGATGGGAAATGATCCAAGTAGTCGAGCTTGGTAAGTTTACGCCCAATCCTCATTGTCTCAAAGTATCATCGACCATTTTATCCGTTCTTTTGTCAATATGTTCACCAAATGACGTTTTCTTTCATTAACGACGTTGACAACCTCTATGTAGTATGATAAAAAAACAATTTTTTAATTAATATAATTATTATTATTTCTTTGTAGGTTGACATCAATCAGGAGTGTCGCGAACAGAGCTAGAGAAGCCAGGAAATCTGAAGGAGCTCCCAGTAACGCATGGGAAGAAAACGATACATTTTTAGTATGTATATATAATGTGTCGCCAGAAATTCCTTATGCCATCCTCAAGGTAAGACCTTTAAGTATTAGAATTACTCTTAAAGTTGTTCTGTTAGCAAGTGGGATTGTTGTGCCTGTTTGTACACTGCAGCCACTTGGCTTATCGTGCTTCACCCTCTTGGTTACATGAGCGTCTCTACAACGTAGATCTCCGAACAGTTTATATCTGTTCGGAGTTAAAGCTACATATTCATACAGGATGTCTTCGCCTTCTTCTTCTTTTCTTTCAGCAGCGAAACCATCCACTCCTGGACGTAGGCCTCCTCTCGTCTTTTTCACTCCATTCTATCCTTGGCTATCTGCTGCCAGATTCTACCTACCTGTTGTTTTATGTCATTGATCCATCTTTTTGGTGGTCATCTCACGCTTCTCCTATGTCTTCTATGTATCTACTGTATTATGTGTTTAATCCAGTTCTTGTCTAGTGACGTGCCCCACCCACGCCCATTTTAGAGCTGCCATACGTTTTATTACATCCTCTATTTTTGCTCGTAGACCTATTCCCTCGTTTCGTAAACGATCTCTACGTGTTACTTTCAACATGATTCGGTCAAGTGCTCGCTGAGTAGTATTTTGGCCGTTTTCACTGATAATGTTGGTGTTTCTAGCCCATAAGTTACAGGGAGGATGCACATTTAAAAAACTTTAGTTTTCAAATTAATCGGTATATCAGAACTTTTCAGGAGGACTAATTTTCCAGTGGTTGCCTAAGTCATTCTAATCCTCCTATTCAATTCGACTCTCTGGTATCCCTTATGGAGCCTTATTCCATGACCCACCTTCTCTATTTTATTGCCTCCAACGTAGATTGGTGTTTCGTCTAGAGTTCAGATTTTAGTTTTTATTAAATTCATAGTCAGTTCAATGGTTTCTGAAGCTGCTTTCAGCTCTTGAACAAGTTCCTGTAACTGCTGTAAGCTATTACCAATCGGAACCACCTCATCTGCAAAGCGGAGGTGGCTCAAATATCTCCTATTTACATTTAGTCCTCTATTTTCCCAATTCAGTTGTTTAAAGACGTCTTCTAAAGGCAGCGTGAAAAGCTTCGGCGAGATAGTGTCTTATTCCTCGTTGTAAAGAATGTATATGAGATGTACAATGGAATTATTTTGAAAGATATTTGACAACGTTATTTTTTTTAGGTACCTGTAAATGCTTGCGCACAAGATGTCCTTTCCCAAGCGCTACTTAAAGCTCGTCGACTGGAAGATCCGATGAATTTTGTTATAGTCGAGGAGCTTGAATGGGGTGGAGCAGCGCATAATATACAACAACGCGCTCTAGCGGACTACGAAAACGTTTATAGCGCTCAGTCATCATGGCAGACTATCGGACGATTTATATTACAAGTTAGTAAATACGTTGATCTCATGTACTACTGAAATTTTGTTAAAATAAATTGAATTTTATAGTTCAAAACGAGTTTCAGGCGTTATGTACGTACGTATTTTTTTTTAGGAGAGAGCTAATGTAACTCCGACATCTCTAAGGAAAAATAAGATAACTTCAAGCTTAAGGCTTGCAACTTTAGACAGAATTAGCAGAGGTCTAAATGTAGCTAGAAACGTTGCCAGTAACAGCATCAAGGTGCCTGTACAGGTAGGCTTATTTATTTAGAGACATTAGCGCTTGTTATAGATTTGAATGCAGAAAACTACAATATAGAATGCTATTAAGTGTTGCAGAATTCACGAATAGATGTCTTAACATACCTTAAAAGAACAATTTACTAAAGTCTAGCCCTCTTCAAACCGAGACAGAAATTAACTATCGACGTCGCTTGCCTCGTAATTGGAAGAGGGCTAGTCGACAGTAATCCATAAACTCTTTACGAAAGAATGTATTCCTTAATTTATGCATGTAAAAACGATCGCTCAAAATCAATGTTTCTTTTCACGGGCCCTCTGCAGGTGGCGCTGAGCGATCCGACGACTTCCAAGCAATCATCCAAACCGCCCCCGGCTGCCAGAAGCAAAATTCACTCTGACAAGGACCTCAATTTGACAGCTACCGGTCAGAAAAAGTCACGTGAGGTACATTCGGAAGGCGAGACGCTATCTGACGAGGATTTCCAGAAGGAAAATGAAATATTGACAGCCGTATCGAGATTCAAAAAAGTGTCGATGAGGAAATTTAAGGAATGGAAATCTTGACTAGTAGGGACTAAAAATTAAAATTTTGTTGATTGCACTTAAAGCTGGCTTTAAGGAGTAATAGAAGAATTGTTAGGCCTGGAAGGTTAAATTTAGAAAATAGATATATTTTATGTTTATATCTTTAATATAGTACATAACTATAGTTTGTGAAGCGAAATATTTTGAAAAACTATGAGCTTTAAGAACGTTTATATACCTACATTGGGGTAGCTAGCTAGCCTTTATTTTCTTACAGACTTCTTATACCGTGCGTTTCTTTAAGCGGGCCACATAACTTGAATAACAGCGTAAAGTCCATTCTACCTTGTAATTTTCGGATGTTTTTTGAAAAACTAAAGAAGATAGGAATTTCTCTAGTTGTGTGTTTTATTTACTACACTTTTATGTATGTTTAGTAATTGAATCGTTCATTTCAAAAACCACATAAGTCAAAAAAGTAAAATTTTCAGTAGGCGAAAAAAACTTTATTAAACTAAAACTATCCTTTATAAGAGGAAAAAAATTAATTTAATTCAAATTATTTAAGTAGTTACATAGTTTATCACATAATACATGTAGTTTATTTTCGTTGTTATTAAGAAAAAAATTTTTTTTTCTTGAGACTTAGGTGGTTTTTGCACTGAGTATAATTTTGAAGTTATCATTTTCCTTCTTTAAAAGAAAACAAGTCAACAAACTGTCAAAAGGGTTTATTAAAAATGCTTCAAAATACAAACAAACAATAATATTCCTGATTTTAATAATTAATTAAGGCACATAATCAAACTCGTGGTCATTTTCGACATAATATTCTTCCTGGTTCTGTCCTTCCGCGGTAGGCCAGTGGAAAATCCCGTCATAAAATGGAATATGCTGTTCAAGGATACTATTTCTAACTTGCTTAATATTTTCTATTTTTTTTGGGGTCCCCATATCAAAGTGCGCATGAGTTGGATAGTTTGGGATCGGTTTGCCATCAATTTGACTGGTATCTGAACAGAGATAACACTTTTTATCTCCCACTCAACTCAAACCCTCGCTAGAAAATCCGTGCAAAAAAACAACATAAGTCTGTGACTAATGTGGTTTTTGCAAACAAACGGTGGAAGTGGATAGGCGGCAATTCGTTAATCGTAAATACGACTTACGTGGCTTTTGCATATAATATGTAGGTACCCTTGAGGAGACGTTTCCTAGCAAAAACTCAATTTTGCTAAATTTTGACTTATGTGGTTTTTGAAATGAACGATTCAATTTTTAAAGGAATTTTTTTTCTTTTCTTGTAGTGGAAAGTCATGACGAACATGGCCACCTGGCGGAAGTCCTAGGTGACGTAATAGTGATCTAAAACAATCGAACAAATATCTTCTTGATCAATATGAGTGTAGTTCTGAAATAGATTAAAAGAAAATTAATTCGGAAGTAAATTGACGAAATGGCAGCCTTGAAAAAAAAATTACTTCAAACTGTTGTTAAAAAAAGGCTCCATGGACATCGATGTTAGTCTAATCTACTTCCGGCACGTCAAGTCAGCAGGGATTTTGAGCTCTCATTTAATGTTAACAGGCTGCATTTCGGCATGCCGGTAATTTTTAGGACGTAGAATGCGATACAAAAAAGTTTGCTAAAGTTTCATGTTCTCTAAGCCCATAAAATCCAAAATAAAATAAAAAATTCAGATTTTCGTTAATATTTTGAAAAATAAAAAATATATCGAAAAACTAATAGCGCCACGTGAAAGAGCGAGAAATTTTACAAAAGAATGGTATATTGAATTGAATTGAAAGATAGCTTTTTGTAGAGGAGACTTTCAGCTTTCCGATGATACTGATAGTTTTTTATTGTTGTTGCTTTATAATTTGTAAAAACTTGAAACGAAATTATTATTTGCATGATCCTTTTGCATATATAAATAAATAAATAAATAAATAAATATCATCTTTATTAAGACGTAAATACATGTGACGTGAATATATATTACCCACACACATCGTGAGGTAGAAGAGGCGAGATTTAACCATTGGTTACTCTTACATCTAACCTACTTAACACACAACGCGCTTACAAACAAAAATCAAACAACAATTAATAACTAACTTAACTAAACTTAATTAATAATCGAAAAAAGACATTAAAACGCAAATAAACTACATCTGAGAATTCTGCTTATTCAACAGCTTCTCGGTGTAATCGACGAAGTTGGCCAATAGTACACATTTTCAGATCTAGATTCATGGTGTTGTATATAATTTACTACATTATAAGTAAAACTGCGTTGAAACAAGGCAACTGTGCGATGCTGAGCATAGTCAAGTGATCAGGCCGTCTAATATATCTATTATGCACAAAATTTTGGGACACTAGCTTCTCCCTTAAATAAATCGGAACTGAAGTTCCTAGGAGCCCCATTAAAAATATCACGAAGTGCAGATGCACAGTGTGTGCAAAATTTAACCATTTTAACTCACTTATTTTTAAAAATACATTTCCTTAAACGGAATATAAACCTACAGCAAACGTTCTGTACATACTGCAATCGTCTCCTTAAAAGGGCATCCAAGTAGGATGGTACACAATACTACAATAATGAAATGAAGACAAGGCCAAACCTTCACTTTTACATAACTTAATTTGGGAGCAAATATGTCCTGGCATGAACATGTTGCAGGCATAGCAAGGAAAGTTTCTCAAAAGTTGGGAATATTATTTCGAACCAGAAAGCTTTACACTCCACAACAACTTAAATTCGACCAACTATGGAATTTCTGCTCCCATGTTTGGGGCTCCGCTCCCAAACATACACTGCATTTGTTGGATTCTACTTAGAGAAGAGCTGTTCGTCTGATTGAAGACCCGGAAGTGACCGGCGGCCTTGATTCGCTGGAACATCGAAGAACGGTTGGCGACTTGAGCCTATTTTACAAGTATTTTCATGGAAAGTGTTCGAAGGATGTGGCCCGCTTAATCCCTCCTAGAGCAATGCATGTTAGAAATACACGTCGCGCTAATACTTGACATCCGTCGTTCAACTTGTTACTCATCATACAACACTTTTCTTATATGGAGAACATCATCCCTTTGGAATGATTTGCCCAGGACTATGTTTCCCACCGAGTACAATTTACAGCGATTCAAGACCAACGTGAATCGCTTTTTTTTTTTCCCACACACGTGTCGCTCCTGTACCGTTTTAGGGATCTCCCTGCAGCACGTGTGCTAGACACATAAAAAAAAAACTTGTTTGTAGGAGTACTCTAACATGTTCCCTGAATCTGAGATGTGTATTAATGCAAAGACCCAAATTCTTGGCACAGTCAGAAACAGCAAATTTTGATCAGCCAGACGCAGTCTCAAAGCCACGCTCAAGGTTGGTCGCCGATTTTCCTTGCAAAACAATAAAACTTGCGTCTTGTCTGGATTTAGCCTCAAATTATGTTCATCCGAGTAAACAGACAAAGCCACGAGATCCCGATTTAAATTTTCAACTGCAGATTCAGGATTTGATATATCATTATTATACCTTAAGTTTCAATATAAGAATAATTGTCTGTGTTATTTAAAATTGAATTTTAAAATATAAAAATTTGCGTATTGTATTGCACCGCCGGCAATTTTACGTTCAAAACAATACAAAATGATTGAAAAAGTCGGACAATTTTTTTTTTAGTTGCAATTAAACGTATACTTGATATTAGAGAATCATTAAAAACTTAAAAAAAACTTTCTCTTTTTTTGTAATTTTGCTTTTAAAAAAGGGTTCATAATAAACGTATTTCATGCTTATTATTAATCATACAACTTAAACTAAAGTAAAAAAAAATTTTAAGTATAAAGTATTTATATTTCATTTAAACATCCAGGTACAAAGAAAATAGTTAATGAAAATACAAAAATTCTAAATTACTCGAAGGAATTTTGTTAATGGCGATCGAAGAAGAAGGTGCGCACCCAGCTCGATCTGTTTTCGGTCATCTGTGCAACATATATTGTTAAATAAATGAGGTTGAAATCATGATTCCCACTACAACTGAAGGGGCTAAACTAGTTATTTTAAATATTTTTTTTTAATTATGTTCAAATTAAAAAAAAATAATATATATTCTATTTTTTTTTGTAAAATTTCCCGTTCTTTCACGTGGTGCTACTAGTTTTTCGTTATCTTTTTCATTTTTCGAGATATTTGCGAAAAACCGAATTTTTCATTTTATTTTTGATTTTGTAGGCTTAGCGTAAACTATAGAATAGCAAACTTTTTTTTGTCTTATTCTACGTCCAAGAAACTACCCGTATGCCGAAAAATGGATGCCTGTTAACATTTAATCAGAGCTTTTCGACAAAGTTTGCCTCTGACGACTGGTCGACTCCCCCACGACCGCATTTGAATTACGTTTTTATTGAGTTCATAATAAACCTGCTCCTGTCAAGCATCTTTAATGGCTTATAACTTATTCGTAGTATTAAATTTAACATTGAAATTTTAACCTAATACTTTATATACTTATGGCTAATAAATTATATAAAAAAACGAGAAAATCAAGAAATCAGAATCCATTATGGTAAAATGGACCCGTAACGATATATGAACCGTCTTAAAAAAAATCACACGGTATAATGAGGTCTTTAACTACGATGCACAAATAAGAAAAACAATTTTTTGATGTCAGTTGTGTTAGCGATTTTATCGATAAAGATTAAGACGAGCATGGACAGTTATTTTAAATTATATAATATAATTGAAAAACATCACATTCAATGTTATTTTTTGCTAACAAGTTATGTGTTAAAGAAATCCTATTATATTATTTAAAACTTCATTAAATGTTAGTGTACAATAATGCATCATTAACAATTTGAGAGGCAATATCTAGATTGTAAACAGTAGGGAAACAGGATAGTTGGTTAAGGCGGAAGGCACTTGCCTTTCCAAGCTACCCGCTCTTCCCCTACTTCGTTTTTTTTTACTTAAAAAAAAAAAGTGAAAATATAAAGACATTAAGAAAATTGTTAAGCTAAAATTATAAAAGCTGTTTGTTGAAGCTGAAACCACAAAGGACCCCGCACATTTCGTATGGGTAGTGGCCCTCGGTGAAATTGTCTGAAATCGATATATGTTATTCCTCTCGAGGTCTTGATCTAAAGTTCCCATGGGCACAAAGTCCGAAAATGGACAGTTATTCAGATATCGGGGGTAGAAAGACGATTTTTGGAGATCTTATCGACAACAGTGTAGAAACGTGAGGTTGCTTATGCGCCGTTCTCCGGGGTATACGGGAGTGTTTTCGGTCGCTGATTCCAAATCTGCGATCAAAAATGACATCTGCAGTTGGCAGCTGTCAAAAAAACTGTCAACTCGCCTTATTTCTAATAAAATACCCATCAGAATACACATCGGAACGTTTTTACGGTCGCGGATTCCAATTCCGGTGTCAAAAATGACAAAATATCAACTCACCTCACTTGTAATAAAATGTTCCTCAGAATATATATTAGATGTTTTTTTTATCTACTTTTAGCATTATAGTTTTTTGACAGCTGCCAACTGTTAAATGTTATTATTGACTCCAGATTTGGAATCAGCCACCAAAAAAACCCTCGTATAGCCCGGAGAACGGCACATAAACAACCTCACTGCTCTACGCTGTTGTCGACAAGAACTCCGAAAACCGTCTTTCTACGTTCGATATCTGAAAAACTATACACTTTCCGACTTTATGTCCATGGAAACTTGTGATCAGGAGCTCGAGAGGAATAACATATGTCCATTTCAGACCATTTCACTGAGGGCCACTTCCCATAAGAAATGTGCCGGGTCTTTTATCAGAGTTATCGATATTATAAATTTAATATATACAGGGAGATCAAAAAACGTTGAAAAATTTGTATGAGGACCTTGTGCAACATTGATTTTTGAGGAAATTGAATATAGTAATCTCGTCGATTCAGCTAACGATGCTCAGATAGGATCAATGTAGCTTCACCTCAAAAATTTTCTAAAAATTTTAGGAAATTTTATTGAAATTTTTGGACCACCTGTAAGTATTAATATCTTAAAAATGTATTAGAAAAAAAACTATCGGTATACCGTTAATATATCATTTATAACTAAAAGCCAAAAAACCTAAAAAATAATTTAATTTTCAGAGCTTTAAATTTTAAACCCCAGAAAATAAGATTATCTATTATCCTTTAGTTAAGTTTGTATGTTACCAGATTGTATTATATTTAAATAAATTATAAATTAAATAAAATAATGTATTAATATTACAAAACTAATAAAATAAATATAGATTACTTCTCAATTTACGGCATCAGTCAAAAATATGGTATTCTTAATGCTTTCACAGTATATAATACTATATACTGCTATAAATATATATATATATATATATATATATATATATATATATATATATATATATATATATATATATATATATATATATATATATATAAAATTCCACATCACAATAATGCTTGAAGAAAAAACAAATAAAATCAAAATTAAGAGAGGAATTAAACAAGGCGCTTCAATATCCCCAAAGCTGTTTACGTTGACCCTAAAAAGACATGTTCAAATCGCTAAAGTAGGAAAATAAAGGAATACTAATGGACGGTGAATGATTAAATTACTTAAGGGTCGAGAATTATAAGAAATGCTGATGGAACTAAATAACAAGTCTCAAGAAATAGGTCTAAGAATGAACGTCATCAAAACCAAGTATTTGAACGACGAAAGTGAAGATTGAAACAGCCAGGAACTATTAATAGAAGATGAAAGAATAGTAAAGGTACACACATTCATATATTTGTCTATAAATAATTATTGCTTTCACAATCATAACAAAAACATCAGAAACTTTCATAGTACTATTGAAACTACACAAAATTTATTGAGCTTCACGCTTTTCACCTCCTTCTTTTGAAGCAATAACGCCTAAATAGGCGTAGCCTAATTTAATTCTAGGGCGGGAAGCATATGACATTTTTGGAGAAAAAGGAAGATCAGTAAACACGGAGAAGGGCAACGGACTTAAGAGACTTTTACAGTAAAAAAGGCACTAATCAATAGGAAAACCCTTAAACAAAAGGGAACCCCTCTTTCCAAAATACTCTAAAAACTGGGACACCTCTCAGCACTCGATTTCAAAAGAAAAACAATGAATGGAAGAAGGGGGAAAACTTCTCCAAAAATATCTCTATTCCAATCGAACCTATAAACCTTAGAACCTTGTCCTTCACAATACAGTTAAAACATAAATCGATATTCGGAAGAAGAAGGGAAAGACTACTTGAAAATAAATTCTCCTGTAAATTAGAATTTCAGCAGTTTCCCAACAGCATTAACAAAAAAAAGACGATGACTTGCGGGAGTCTTCTCAAAAAATTCCACTCTAGTAATGAATTTTTAACAGCTTAAGCTCATTTGAAAACAGTTTTCCAAAAATCAATGACAGCGATGGGGCGAATTTCTGAAAAAGAAACTCTCCCTTGCAATGATATTTAAAAAATGTAATCCCTTTCTAATACGTTGAAAAAAAAATACACACATAGGACAGAGACTCCAAAAAAACCTCCTGTCATACTAAAACTTAGACCCTACCTAAAAACAATGAAAAAAGCTCTTCTTTTTGTAAGAGGACACCTTTTTCTCAGTTCATAGGAAACTATGTTTCTCATGATTTGGAGTTTTAAATACGTGAAGAAATGCAAAAATCTCGGATACTTTTATTATAATACAATTTCTGAAATTAATACTACCTATTTTGTTTTCCTGATTGGAATAAATATTTTTGACCGATGCTGTACATTTCTATACAGGGCGTACCAAGAGTTTCCATGTTACTATACAACTAATGTCGAATGTTTGTTTTAGATACTATATCTCGATCAGAAATCTATTGATTTTAATGATATCTGGGACATTTGGTCCGCGCTGTATACGATCCTTTTGCACTTGTCTTTAAAATAGGGCGTAATCTGTGAAAAAGAGGTTATTTAAGAAAATATAAAGTTATCTACGGATGTGAAAGAAGTTTGAATATGTGTTTTTCTAGAGATTTAATATAAATTAGATAAATTTGAACTTAGCATAAGATACCTATTATCATATAACATCTATCATATCTCCGAAAAGTTGATCATTCATTAATTAATTATATCATTATACATTTTTATTGGGTAAAAAATTACAATTTATACAAAAACTATAAATTATTGAGGCCTTAGATACACGATCATCAAGAAAATTGTCCATTTTGTGAATAGAGTTCTAACTAACTAGGAAATGCACAACTCAGTTTTCTCTAATATACACCCATATACTCAACAAAAAGAGTTGTACAAAATTTCAAGATGTCGAATTATCGAACACGATAGAATTTTGTGTATATAATTCCCTAATCCAGAATTTTAAGTAAAATTTAATCAGGCAAGAAAACAATGCCGTCAGGGCTTTTGACAAACCCTGTACGAATAAAACTCATCAAAAGAAAAGTCTATCTGATATTAGTAACTTTTTGTATGTAATTTTTTCTTTTTACTCTACGCTGTAGCCTACCTGAGCGGCTTATCTCAAGCGAGACGAACGGCATGACTTGAACGACAAGATTAAAACATTATATTTATATGAAGGTATCTGACTGATTGTGAACTTGCCTATAACTCTCTGCTAAGTTGGGAATGTGGAATCTTTGGCACAATGATACTACTCAGTATATATCACCACTACACCAAACACTTTATTTTTGCACTCAACGCGCGTTTCGCTAACCATGTTAGCTTCATCAGGAGCGATGATTGACTAAAGCTAAAAAGCTACAAATCTACTCTATTTATACTTAGCCTAACCCTTGAATTACTCAAGCGGAACTAATGACATAGGCAAGGCCGTCAGTTCCGGTCAAGTAACCAGTAGAGGGGACTATAAGGAATAGGCCCTCTGTCTTTATTTAAACTACTTTTACATTTTATGATTTCCATACTTTCGTATGCGTTCAACAATCTCCTATCAGATATATTTTTTATTAATCTTAGATTATCTAACGTTACAGTATGATCAGCTTCAAGGGCATGTTCGGCAATGCTAGACTTTTCTGTTCTATTGTATTTTAAGTGTGCTAAGTGTTCTTTAAATCTTGTTTATAACTGACCTTTTAGTTTGCCCAACATACTTTTTGTCACAATCATTACAACTAATTTCATAAATTCCACTTTTCTCACAATTAGGAATCTTATCTTTGGGATTTCCTAAGATATTCCTCAGATTGTCTGATGACTTATAGACTAAGGTGAGGCCTACCTTATTAAATACCTTATTGAGTCCCTTGCTATATTTCGGATTATATGGTATGGAGACATACTTGGTGTTATTTTCTTCGCGTATAAAAAAGGTGGAATTCTGAATATTACACCTAAACTTATGTCTATTTATTAGCTTATTTATTAAGTCATCATCGTAACCATTAACTCTAGTTATATTTCTAATATGATTCCTTTAATACTTTAATAAAGAAAGGAATCACATTAGAAATATAACTAGAGTTAATGGTTATGATGATGACTTAGTAAATAAGCTAATAAATAGACATAAGTTTAGGTTTAATATTCAGAATTCCACCTTTTTTACACGCGAAGAAAATAACACCAAGTATGTCTCCTTTCCATATAATCCGAAATATAGCAATGACCTCAATAAGGTATTTAATAAGGTAGGGCCTCACCTTAGTCTATAAGTCATCAGACAATCTGAGGAATATCTTAGGAAATCCCAAAGATAAGATTCCTAATTGTGAGAAAAGTGGAATTTATGAAATTAGTTGTAATGATTGTGACAAAAAGTATGTTGGGCAAACTAAAAGGTCAGTTATAACAAGATTTAAAGAACACTTAGCACACCTAAAATACAATAGAACAGAAAAGTCTAGCATTGTCGAACATGCCCTTGAAGCTGATCATACTGTAACGTTAGATAATCTAAGATTAATAAAAAATGTATCTGATAGGAGATTGTTGAACGCATACGAAAGTATGGAAATCATAAAATGTAAAAGTAGTTTAAATAAAGACAGAGGGCCTATTCCTTATAGTCTTCTCTACTGGTTACTTGAACGGAACTGACGGCCTCGCCTATGTCATTAGTTCCGCTTGAGTAATTCAAGGGTTAGGCTAAGTATAAATAGGGTAGATTTGTAGTTTAGCTTTAATCAATCATCGCTCCTGATGAAGCTAACATGGTTAGTGAAACGCGCGTCGAGCGCAAAAATAAAGTGTTTGGTGTAGTGGTGATATATACTGAGTAGTATAACTCTCTGAGCAATCTAATCAGCTGACTGATATTTTAATACTTCGTCCGCATAAGTAACAAATAAAGTGTTTCTCCTCAACAAATTAATAATTTCATAATAGGAAATGTACATATTACACACACATTATATAGAGGTTACCACAAATATAACATATACAGCATAAAAAAAAACTATACGTCATTAATAGTCACTAAACTGCCGTCAGTATAAAAAAAAAACATCTAAGACATTATTTAAACGATTTCCAAAATCTACGAAAAAATACGATGTAAACAAAATTTATCATCTCTGACAGTTGACTTGAGTATTGTCCCACCTCTCTTCATCCAGCTTTAAAAAAGTATCTCTCTTTCTCTCTTTACTCATGAATTATAATTCAACTCTGTTCCAATTTTTGGTATAAAAACACTAGCCATGCCCGCGACTCCGCCGCTGCGTGCAATTGATTCACTATTATCATCACTGCTTATTCCTTATATTACTTAACCTAACAAATATATCCTATAAACTGGCCAGAGAACATATGTACATATTTTATAAAAAAAAAAACACGTAAATCGGATAAGTGGTTCTTGAGTGCTAAGCGCACTAACGGAGAGAGACGTTGCGTTTTATATATATTATAGATTTTTTTTGATAAATATTAAGTTAAGAATTAAAAAAAAAAACAAGTAATTCGGATAAGTGGTTCTTGAATGATAAGCACACTAATGGACAGACAGACAGACAGACAGAGAGACGATGTATTTTATATATATTATAGATAACCTGGCCAGAAAAACACATGTATGTTTTAAAAAAAAACACGTAAATCGGATAAGTGGTTCTACAGTGATAAGCGCACTAACGGACTGACAGACAGACAGACATAGAGACCTTGCATTTTATACATATTATAGAAGATTAGAGATAACCTGGCCAGAGAACAAGTGTATGAATCAAAAAAAAAAAACACGTAAATCGGACAAGTGGTTCTCAAGTGATAAGCGCACTAATGGATAGACAGACAGGCAGAGAGACATTGCATTTTATATATATTATAGATATTCTTTACTACATGATATTGTTTCATATTTAATGGTCTAGCAGTATATTGCAAGAGAACGCGCTAGCGGCAAACTTTTTTCCGACTTAATTTACTATTATCGTCACTGTTCATTCTTTATGTTACCTAACGTAATAAAATATAGCCTAGAACCTGGCCAGAGAACATATGTATGTTTAAAAAAAAAGCACGTAAATCGGATAAGTGGTTCTCAAGTGATAAGCGCACTAACGGACAGACAGACAGATAGACAGACGTTGCATTTTATATATATTATAGACAAATAAACTTCAATCGGAGTCTTCTTTTTTCTTATATGGTGTGTCATATACATTCCTTCCACGTTTTCGGAGGTCTGTCCCTAGTTCTACCGCAAGGATTATTGAATTTGGCCCTTTTTATCAGTCTGTTGTCGTCTATCCGCTCTAGGTGTTTATTCCATTGTTTTGTTCTAGTTCTGGTACATTTGGATATTTCTTCGATCTTACTTAAATCTTGTAGATCTTTGTTGTGGAATCTACAGCTACTTTTTGGAAGATTCTCTGCTATTCTGTCCGTGACGAGGTTGAAGATAAACGGACGGCATCGACGTAGCAGATTGTATGGAACTGGAGTTAATAATTTCAATATATTATTTGATAACACCCTTTATTTCTCAGGTATGAAACTTAAAACTGTTTTAATGCCCTAACGGCACAAGAGTAGCAAATTTTTATACATCTTTTTTTGTAACATACAACACAACAAGGATAAAGAACAGTTCACATGGTTAATCTCATTTCACGACACATTAAAATGTCTTGCTTACGTCGCTTGCGGTAGTCACCCACACAAAACACAGCAAATATAATTAATATTAACAATTCGTATAATAATGTTCAAAGATATGATCCTGTATCTATGGCTTCCCACATCTAATTTTACCATATATTAATAAAAGATGCATGCGTTATACCACAGGCAAAAAATCTAAATTTGTTTATGAACGAAACGAAATGCTGACGATATACAGGATGTATGCGAAGTTTTATTTTTATTAAATTTCGATTGGAAAGTTGCCTATTTTGAAGCGGGCTATACCATAACACCCTGTGTATTTCTTTTAAGCAGTCTGCTAAACACTTCTAATAAGAAAATTTACCGTTTAACACTACATTACCTTTAACATTTATAAAAATAAATTTTTTATTAATGTAATATATTATGTACTTCACTAAGTCTATACTATAAACTTCAATACAAAGTAAAGTTTCTTGTTTTTATGTACCTAAAGTATTGTTACTACTATTTAACAATTTATAAAAATAAAGACGTTAAAATAAAAACATGTGTCTCTTTGAACTTTTAATACCATTTATATATCCTGAACACGATAAGCATTGGCAGTGACCATCGGCTGCTTAGAGCAAAAATTAGAATAAATCTGAAGCAAGAAGACGTAGATTGATAACGTATACCAAGATAAAGACACACACAACAGAAATAATAAACCAAAACACAGACGAATATCGAGAAGAACTGGAAAATCATATGAAGCTAAGTGTCCACTTGAGACAAAGTCTCGAGATTAGTTCCGAAGTGTTGTCCATTTGAGATCACTTGCGTTCTCGAGACAGCAGTTGGAGACTCGAGATCAGGAAATTTTGTGTACACTTGAGAGCTTACTCTCAAGTCTCAGTCGATTCTGTGACTTGGTTGATAGTTTGAGATTTATTTTTTTCAAAATGGATTCACGCCAAATCCTAGCCTTTCTAATTGTGCATAAAATTATGAAAAAAAAACGGGAAATGAAAAAAAAGGCGTGTTGGGTAAGAAAATGGGTGGATCGACTAAATGCATTGGGAGCTTCTTCAACACTTGTGAACGAGTTGCGGTTGGAAGATGCACAACAGTTTAAAAATTTCATTAGGATGTCTGCAGTTCAATTTGAATTGGTTTTAAATTTGGTAAAACACGATATTGTAAAAGCAAGATACAAAGTTACGTGATGCGATTCCAGTCCATGATAGATTAATGGTCACACTTCGTTTTCTGGCTTCAGGTAAGCCTTTCAAGCGAATGTACAAATATTTTTCTCTAGAACATTACATTTTTATATTGAAATGAACTTTCAGGAGATGCTTATTGTAGTTTGCAATACCTTTTTCGCATTCCACCTTGTACAATAGGAAGAATAGTTCCCGAAGTGTGTAAAGCCATCTATCATCATTTAAAGGAAGAATATTTAAGGGTATGTATAAATTAAAAAACAACTTTAATTATAGAAGTATAATAACAGAAACTTTACAAATTAAGGCTTGTTAATTTGTGCATATGAACTATTGTAAAAATCTTGGGTTGTTTGAGTCTCAATATTTTGTTGAGAAAAGTTGTCAACAACAATGGGTGGTGATACAATTGGCGTACTGCATGAAGTACTTGCACTTGAAGAGGATGCAGTGGACCAGTAGCATTTTTCATCCATATCAGAAATATTTAATATCGCTTTACGAATCTCACTTTTTAATACTCCTCTGTAATAATCCGATTTTAGACTTTTTAGCTCCAACGCTACGTATTCTCCAAAGCGATCGAAATCGTCTTTTGGCTTCTTCATAATTTCTATTGCTTCCTTCAGAATGTTATCATCTTCTTGAGTTCTTGATGTTGCTTTGCTAATACGTTTTCTTTTTTGATCTTGTGTGGGCTCATTTTGTATGGACTCATCCTGTGAGATGTTCATGTTTTCGGGAATATTATTCTGAAAAGTTAAAAGCGCAATTAATATACTATGTTGTATCAACTTTTATGCATAGAAAAATAGAAAAATACAAGTAAAATTTTTTTATTTCAGTATCCTTCAAGTGCTGAAAAGTTGAAGAAATATGCAGATCAATTTGAATTAAAATGGCAATTTCCACATTGTTTCGGAGCTATTGACGGAAAGCATATTACAATGGTGGCACCTGAGAACTGTGGAAGCCTTTACTGTAACTATAAGGGTACACACAGCATAGTTTTGATGGGAGTCGCAGATGCCAATTATAAATTAATTTACGTTGATGTTGGTTGCAATGGTAGAATTTCTGATGGAGGTGTTTTTACAAACTGCTCCCTGCACGATGCTTTGGAAAGAAAGCAATTTTCACTTCCCGAACCAGAAGCATTGCCCCAAAGTTGTTTGCCAGTGCCATACATAATGGTAGCTGACGATGCTTTTGGTATAACATCGTATATATTAAAGCCCTACCTGCACCAAACAGAATTTTCAACTACAGATTAAGCAGAGCTCGTCGTATAATAGAAAATGTATTTTTCATTATGTCAAGTAAATTCAGAGTTATCCGAAAACCAATAAATTTAGCACCTAATAAAGTAATAGATGTTACTCTGGCAATATGTACATTGCATAACTTTTTAATATGTACTTTAAAAAATTATTTGAACCCTTGTTCAGCTGATTTTGAAGATCCTAATACACATGAAATTGTAAATGGCGAATGGAGGAATGAACCCCCATCACAAGGATCGTTTTTTCCACTAGAGAGAGGCCAGCAGCGAAATTATGCAATCTCTCAAAAAGATGTGAGAGATGAGTTTAAAGAATACTTCATGACAACTACAGGTGAAGTTCAGTGGCAATATTGTTTAATTGCTTAAATTTAGTACCTAATCACTTTGTTTAATTTGAATTTTTTTATTTGTAATTTTATGATAAATAAAATTTCATTATGAAACATAGCAATAATTATATTAACTTACCATGTTTGAAGTCGATGTTGTGGGTGTGAAGTTGGGTAAAATGAACTGTAATGCAGGGAAAAAAAACTTCCATTTACTGTCATACCTGTCATCAGCACCATCACCACTCTTCAATTTTTTTATCTTTTGCAGTTCATGAGAAACCTGAAAATAATATATTTGACTATTGACTAAAAAGTCAATTTAAATAGTAATGTTAATAATAATTTTAGAGGATTATACATACTTGATTGCGTAAGTTATGGATCTTCCGCTGAATTTCATTTCCACTGCAATTTTCAAATTTGACTACAAAACAAATAGTAACATCGAAAAAAGATAGAACACAAAAAGTAAGTAAAGAGGCACAAAATCTTATGAAACAGGAAATACTATTAAGAAATGAGCCCACAAAAGACAGATTAGAATTGGCAGAAATAGACAAGAAAATAAAAAAAAAGATCAGAGAAGATGTCAGACAATACAGAAAATCGAAAATAGAAGAAAACTCTGGAAGAGGGAAAATTCGAAACACATAAACAAACAAATGAATCAAAGGAGATATCAAATAATAACATTTGTAAATAACTATAACCAAGAGATCGTACAAATCAAAGAGATTGAGGAAGCTACAGAGAAATATTATTAAACACTATATGAAACGGAAATATCGCCACTGTCCCACAGTGTGTCGCGTAGAACATGCTAGGTGGACAAAATTCATGTTATGATTTCCAGGAAATCTTATTTGCAAAACGTAAACAACACCACCAAACCCCGAATTCCGAGAAAAGGTTGTTTATCAAATTTGCAAGTGGCGAGTCATAAGCGTCAGAAGTCAGGTAATGAGTTTAATGCAGCTCTTTCAATCAATCAGTTGCAATTTAGCGACACTTTCGTGCACATCTTATAGTGACATATTGTAATATTGTGAAAGTTTTTGTGATGAATATTAATACTGAGGGTAAGTACTATTTTTTAATGTATTTTTTTAATCATAATCTATTAATTTGAATTTTTAGTATTTTTTTTTAAATAGCCTATATATTTTAGCGTGTTTTTTTTAAAAAAAAAACTTTGAAAGTTCAGAATATACAGACATTCACCTCTATCCGGGCTAGTTTTTAGATATTACACAGAAATAACTTTATTCTTCGTAAAAATACACATATTGTTTAGCACACTTCAGTACAACATATTTTTTTTTTGTTTTTTTCCAGAACACGTTTACTCTATTTCAAGGGTAGCCTTTTTTGAGGAGTGGTTGAAACACACGAAGAATGAAAAAAATTCGCGTGTATATGACTTTCTTTCTTCAAAATTTCACTTTGGTGACATTACTGAAAGCAGCCAAAAAGATATAAAGTTGAAGATATCCAACTTGTCTAATAAGTTTGGTGCCAAATGGTTGGCTTCAGAAAAGTCGAAGAGCGTTTTTTAATTAAAAATAAGAATTGGTTGGATGAAGCAGACATACAGTTTACTGCGAGTTCTTTTGCGCCACAACCTTCAACATCAAGTGAGAATGTGACTCCTGCAGGAAGACCTCGCAAAGATTTCGAGGAATCGTCGTTTAAGACGAAGAAACGTCGCGTCGTGGATCTCGTAAAATCCGGAAGTGTCAGTGAATTGGTGACTGCTGCCGAAATTGCTGTGCGTTTATCTACACTTCATGCTTGGATTCGTTGCTTCGAATGTCTTTTACATATCAGTTACAAGTTGAATATTAAGAAATGGCAGGCTAGAAGCAACGAAGACAAAGCAGATATCAAGGTTCGTTCCGAGGAAATCAAATTGAAATTTAAGAACGAGATGGGACTCATTGTAGATAAACCAAAGCCAGGATTTGGTTCTTCAAATGATGGAAATACAGCCCGTCGCTTTTTTAAGAATGCTGAGATGAGTGCTCAGATCACAGGGTTGGATGTTACAATTATAAAAAAGTTTGATGTTATTTTGAGAACATTGTCTTCTGGATTTGAGATAAACTTAGTTGAATTCAAAAATTTTTGTCTTGAAACCAGAAAACATTATCTTAGTCTCTATTCGTGGTACTGTATGCCTGCTACTGTGCATAAAATATTAATTCACAGCACAGAAGTCATCAAAGCGGCATTGCTTCCAATTGGGCAGCTTTCCGAAGAGGCTCAAGAAGCACGGCACAAAAATTGCCGCAAATTTAGGGAGTACAACACCCGCAAGTGCTCGCGTGTTGCCACGAATAGAGACTTACTGTGCATGTTAATTATAACATCTGATCCTTTGATCAATAGCCTTCGAGAGATTCCCAAAAAAAAGCCGGAAAAAATAAATATGTACAGATGTATTAAAGTTAATTGTAAGCCCTAGCATAGAAGAGTCAAGATTGGAATCGTCATCATATTGTCGCACAATGCCACAAAATGATGACGGTTATACAGTGAACGACTCATCAGAAGACTCTGATGATGATTATTAGGTTCAGCTACTATTTTTAGTTATGTAGTGCTTGTACTAAGCATGTAAACCTTGACTTGTAAATTTTTCTTTATCAATAAATGAGTATTTTTATTTTACATGTAATTACAGTCAGTGTCATTATGCTAAATTTATTACAGAGCATTTATAATATTTATTTTAAAATTAAACAAAAACAATTTTTGACTGGAATTTTCAAAAACAATTTTTTTTTGAACCGAACAGCAAGAAATATGTACCTTAAAAAAATCAAAAACATTTTAAAATACCAACTACTTATGTCTGTATAATGCACAAGTTACCTACCTGAAAGGCAGGTATTATTTGAGTTTATCCTTTTTGTGTCAATAAAACTAAGTAATATGGATTAATTGTTTTATTTTTAATTGCCAAATGGAATAAATGATTTTTCATCTGGTTATTATTAAAAATAATAATACAGTGTCTTTCATTTAGTTGCACATTCAAGTTTGTAGAAAAATTCGTGCACATACGCAGAATATTTTGTTTTTGTTATACAATGTTTTGTGCAGCTGGACAAAAAATACAGGTAAGCGAAATGCAGCTAAATGAAAGACACTGTATTATAATTTTTAATTCTAATAACCATACAAAATACCCTTGCTCTTTAGTTCCGTTATCTACCTGCTAAGCTGATGCAATCCTACCGCGATATGCAAGGGTGGCTGTATTACACAAATTTTATCGATATTGAGTACCTGCGGTAAATTGCGAATAAAACCCACATTTATTAACCGATTTTCATGATTAATACCTTATTTTATTTTCCAGAGACGCAGCTGTCAGAAAAATGTATAATATTTTGTTTTTCTTTTGTTATTGCGCTTTTTTACCGAAAAAAATAATGAATTTTACACGAAAAAAATTTTTTTCTCTCCATTAATTTTTAAATAACTCCAAAACGATAAAAGATAGAATAAAATAATATTCAATCAACTTTAATAAAATTTTGTTACGCATTTTTTTAATGTTTTATTTATAAAAATCTGACAAGTTGTTCCCGAGTTATCGTTAAATATGTCTGCGTAGCTGACTAATTTAGGGGAAAAAATTAGCCACGCCCATAAAAAAAAACCAACGCGATGAATTTTTTGTTAAAATAACTTAATATGCCTAGAATATACATAAACAATTGAAATAAGTGAAAAAATAATTTTGTCCAGCTAACTTGTACTAGTCGACACACTGTGCGTCCGGGAAAGAAGAAGTAAATAGAGTAATAGTAAGAAATCTGGGATCTGAAGAAATTCCCGATGTAACAACGGATAAAATAATCAACGGCATATGCACAACAACCAGGGGACGATGAAATAAGTATAGAAATGATAAGGTATAGAGGGGCATCGATAATACAATCTCTTCAAGCTCTATTTAATAGGTCCCTTATAGAAAGTAAAATTAGGTAAACGCCTTGATTATGATTATTATAAAAAGAGGGAACAAATTTAAATTGGAGAATTACACACCCATCAGCCTGTTATCGGTACTATACGAATTATAATATATGGATTAACGAACAAATTAGACTAAATCGATATTCTGAAATAAATTTCGGAATATGATTTGTTACTTGATTGGTCACTACAACAAAAAGTCGAGAAATTTGCAAGTGCAAAATGACCAATAAAGATCCCATGAATGCTATATTCCATGACTTTCCTCCTACGACTATAGTTTCTGAGCTTATACTCTTCATCAGGTAGACTTTAGGCAACGATATCGATCGTGAAGATCCGACTACCGCGGAGAGTTAAGTTGAAATGACTCTCGCTGGCTTATAGCAATCATTTAAGGTACCATTTAAGGTACCATGATTGCTATAATCCAGCGAGAATCATTCTAACTTGACTCTCCACGGTACTCGGATCTTCACGATCGATACCGTTGCCTAAAGCCTACCTGATGAAGAGTATAGGCTCAGAAACTATAGTCGTAGGAGGAAAGGGATGGAATATAGCATTCATGGGATCTTTGTTGGTCATTTTGAATTTGCAAATTTCTCAACAAATTAGACAGTTATCAAGCACGTGAACAAGCGGGATTTAGACGGGGATACAGCACCTTTTACCATCTTTAAACAATTAGATTACTAGTGGAAAAAGCAAATCCATATAAGGTCACCTTGTAGATAGCAATGGTTGACTACGAAAAAGCACTTGCTTCGGTAGAGACTTGGGTTGTCCTTAACGCCTTAAGTAATAGCAAAATTGACGAAAGATATGCATCTCTTCTTGAACACATATATAAAAATGCCACATCACAAATAATTAAATCAATATTAAAAGAGGAATTAGACAAGGCAACTCAATATCTCCAAAGCTATTCACGTTCACTCTAACATAGAAGATATGCTCAAATCGTTAAAGTGGGAAAATAAAGGAATACTAATAGATTGTGAACGATTAAATCAGTTAAGGTTCGCAGATCATGTCACTCTAATCACAAACATAAAAGAAGATTTACAAGAAATGCTGATGGAATTAAATAAGAACTCCAAAACCAAATATTTGAACAACGAAACTGAAGATAATAGCCAGGAACTATTAATAGAAAGTGAAAGAATAGGAAAGGTATAAACATTCATATATTTAGGGCAAACAATCGAAAAATAATTTAAAGGTTGACTTGGATAGAAGAGTCTTGTTAACTTCGTCTGCGTTCGACAGGTTACAATCCACATTTAAATTGGACATTCTAAATCAGGGATGTCAAAAATATGGCACGCGGGTCGCATCCGGCCCCCGGGACGTATCAATAAGGCCCGCGATCGCAATGTGTCACAGAAAGAAGAATCATGTTTTTTAGAGCTTTTAGACTTCACTCGATTCCTCTACGGAAGTTTTAAAATGCGCACACTACATTTATAAGTAATTTCATTGCCTTGAGAAGCGAGAGAGATAAACAGTAACGCCATCTCTTAGCAACAAGCGGAAATACCCTATTATTTGTGTTGAGAACAATAGAATCTTCCACGCGCTTCGAGTCTAGACTAAAACCTTCCTTATCGATATTATAAAAGGAGTGCGTCGGTGCGACGTGAGTCAGTTGAGTGTGAGTCGAGTAATCGAAGCGATACGGTCGGAGAAGGATTTTAGTTGTACTGCGAAGTAGTGATTGTGAAGGTATTATGCATTTGTTTGTGTCGTGCGCGTGCGATATCCATAATTGTTGTGTCGAGTTCCATAATTGTTACGATCTTGGCATAATGTCACAAAAACGTAAAGTTGATAGTGAGTGCAGAGTTTTTCAGTCTAAATGGGAAATTGCATATTTTTGCATAGAATGGAAAGGTAAACCATTGTGTTTGATTTGCAATCAAACAGTTGCTGTTTGTAAGGAGTTTAACTTGAAGAGACACTATGATACGAATCATAAATCAAAATTCGATTGTTACACTGAAAAAAATAAGAATGAACACATTGTCATCTTTAAAATCTAAACTTCAAGGTCAACAATCGATGTTTACTAAACCTAATACTGAGAGCGAAGATACTCTGAAATCAAGTTTTATTATTGCATTAGAAATCGCGAAGAATTCAAAACCTTTCACTGATGGTGATTTTATTAAAGACTGTATGTTGAAAGTTGCCGATGTTTCATTTCCATTTCAAAAGTCAATAATTCAAAATATTTCGCTGTCAAGAAACACTGTTACTTCAAGAATAAATGATTTATCTCAAAATTTGGTTCTTCAACTGAAGGAGAAAATTAAGGAATTTACAAACTTTTCACTGGCTGTTGACGAGAGCACTGATACTGTTGATACAGCTCAACTTGCTGTTTTTATACGAGGTATTAACAGTAACTTTGAAATAACTGAAGAACTATTAAAGTGCGTTCCATTGACAGGTACTACAACCACAAATGATATTTATTCTGCAATTGAGCATTTGATAGCAGAATATGAACTCGACTGGAATATACTTAGCAGCACAACTACGGATGGCGCTCCTGCCACGGCTGGCAAACATTCGGGCGTTGTAACTAAATTAAAACAGAAAACATCAGGGAATTTTGTAGGATTTCACTGTATAATTCATCAGGAATAATTGGCATCCAAACATTTAAAAATGGACCATGTCATGCAACCTATAATTAAAATAGTAAATTTTATAAGGAGCAGAGGACTAAATCACCGACAGTTCAGGCAGTTTTTACAAGATTTGGACGAAAAGTTTTCTGATGTTCCTTACTTCACCGAAGTTCGTTGGCTCAGTCGAGGAGTAGTTTTAGAAAAATTTTTTGCATTACGTGACCTTATTCAAGCTTTCATGTTAGAAAAAGGCAACCCAATTGATTATGACAATGACTGGTGGGTTGATTGTGCCTTTTTGGTAGATATGAATAAACACTTGACTGATCTGAATGTAAAGTTACAGGGTAAAAATCTGATTGTCACTCAAATGTATTCATGTATTCAAGCCTTTGAAACAAAGTTGAGGCTGTGGGAAAATCAGGTAAAAAATCAAACTTTGGATCATTTCCCTCATTTAAAATCATTTGGCACAGTGAACCAAAAAAAATTGGATCAATATTCTCAACTTCTGCAAAATTCGATTACGGAATTCAACAATCGTTTTGAAGACTTTTGAATGAAATGGAATTCCCAATTTTCAACAATCCATTCAATTTTGAAGCTTCACAGGCACCAGCTCATTTGCAAATGGAGTAGATAGAGAGATTAACGCTCTTACATTTTATACACAATATTTCAAGAGTTTGGATAACTACCCGGAATTAAAAAAGCATGCAGCACGCATTCTCTGCATGTTTGGTAGCACCTATTTATGTGAGCAGATGTTTTCCGTCATGAAAATAAATAAGAACAAACATCGCACAAGACTTTCGAATGAACATCTCCAATCAATTCTTAAAATAACTACAACGAATATGATACCTGACATCAATGAGCTTGTCAAAAACAAGAGAAGTCAAGTATCTGGATCCTCGAACTCAAAATAATTACCCTCTTTTATAACTTTGATATAATTTTTAACAACCGTATATTATATACTATATAATTAAATAAATAAAATGTTATAATAATTCAGTACATTTTTTTTATTTGAATCTGGCCCGCCTACACATTCTAAATTTAATATATGGCCCTCTGCAAAATTGAGTTTGACACCACTGTTCTAAATACAATAAAAGCCAGAATGTTCGATCAATGGTATTAATATATGGCACTGAAATGTGGACTTTAAATAAAATTATATAAACTCCAGGTAACCCAAAGAGCAATGGAAAGAAGAATGCTAAATATTAGACTACAAGATCGTATTCCTAACATTGAGATACGAAGAAGATCTAAAGTGACAGATGTAATATAACGAATATGTATATTAAAGTAGAATTGGGCGGGGCATATCGCAAGGATGAATGATAACAGGTGGACACGCCCTATGGCTGAATGGAGGCCTGGAGAACATAAAAGATGCAGAGGTAGATCACAGACAAGATAGACGGACGACATAAAAAGATTAGCGGGACACGATTGGATGCAAAAAGCAAACAAGAGAGCTCTTTGGAGACAACTTGGGGAGGCTAACATCCGACCATGGATGGAATAAGCTAATGATGATGATATGATAAGAATTGATGGCCTCATCAGAACTGTGTAGTTTTGGAAGTTAAATTTTGACTTAGTGGGTTAGTTTTGGGGAGTAAAATGGTAAGTGAAAAAAAATTTACCAGGTCATCTAGTGGGGTGTCAAATGAAAGCTTGTAAAAACACACAGTTCCAAATTATATATAACGTAACACTCGCGCACACGATTGGATGCAAAAAGTAAACAACAGACTTCAGTGGAGACAACTTGGAGAGGGTTAGATCCGACTGTGGATGGAATACGCTAATGATGTTGATGGTATATTTTATTATAGTACTTTCTGTTCATGAATGAGCTGTTCAAATCTATTCACAATCAGTAAACATAATGATCCATTTATAACTTGTTCTGGGCCTTCCTCATGTTCATGCAGAGACTTATGAAGATACTCCTCAGTATATATCACCACTACACCAAACACTTTATTTTTGCACTCGACGCGCGTTTCGCTAACCATGTTAGCTTCATCAGGAGCGATGATTGACTAAAGCTAAACTACAAATCTACCCTATTTATACTTAGCCTAACCCTTGAATTACTCAAGCGGAACTAATGACATAGGCAAGGCCGTCAGTTCCGGTCAAGTAACCAGTAGAGGGGACTATAAGGAATAGGCCCTCTGTCTTTATTTAAACTACTTTTACATTTTATGATTTCCATACTTTTCGTATGCGTTCAACAATCTCTTATCAGTCACGTCTTTTATTAATCTTAGATTATCTAATGTTACAGTATGATCAGCTTCAAGGGCATGTTCGGCAATGCTAGACTTTTCTGTTCTACTGTATTTTAAGTGTGCTAAATGTTCTTTAAATCGTGTTTTAATTTACCTTTTAGTTTGCCCAACATACTTCCTGTCACAATCATTACAACTAATTTCATAAATTCCACTTTTCTCATAATTAGGAATCTTATCTTTGAGATTTCCTATGATATTCCTCAGATTGTGTGATGACTTATAGACTAAGGTGAGGCCTACCTTATTAAATACCTTATTGAGTCCCTTGCTATATTTCGGATTATATGGTATGGAGACATACTTGGTGTTATTTTCTTCGCGTGTAAAAAAGGTGGAATTCTGAATATTAAACCTAAATAAGCATAAGTTTAGGTTTAATATTCAGAATTCCACCTTTTTTACACGCGAAGAAAATAACACCAAGTATGTCTCCATACCATATAATCCGAAATATAGCAAGGGACTCAATAAGGTATTTAATAAGGTAGGACTCACTTTAGTCTATAAGTCATCAGACAATCTGAGAAATATCTTAGGAAATCCCAAAGATAAGATTCCTAATTGTGAAAAAAGTGGAATTTATGAAATTAGTTGTAATGATTGTGACAAGAAGTATGTTTGGCAAACTAAAAGGTCAATTAAAACACGATTTAAAGAACATTTAGCGCACTTAAAATACAGTAGAACAGAAAAGTTTAGCATTGCCGAACATGCCCTTGAAGCTGATCACACTGTAACATTAGATAATTTAAGATTAATAAAAGATGTGTCTGATAAGAGATTGTTGAACGCATACGAAAGTATGGAAATCATAAAATGTAAAAGTAGTTTAAATAAAGACAGAGGGCCTATTCCTTATAGTCCCCTCTACTGGTTACTTGACCGGAACTGACGGCCTTGCCTATGTCATTAGTTCCGCTTGAGTAATTCAAGGGTTAGGCTAAGTATAAATAGGGTAGATTTGTAGTTTAGCTTTAGTCAATCATCGCTCCTGATGAAGCTAACATGGTTAGCGAAACGCGCGTCGAGTGCAAAAATAAAGTGTTTGGTGTAGTGGTGATATATACTGAGTGTATCATTGTGCCAAAGATTCCACATTCCCAACTTAGTTATGAAGATACCTTACTATCGGTGATATATTTCACTGATGTGGTCTATTCCTAGGCAATTTCTTGGGGCTTACTTACGGATGTAATGATAAGAACTCCATTCTCATTAACGATAGACGACAGACAAAGGTAATACAAATTAGTAGTGGATTCAACCAATTATTCCTCTTAACGGTAAGAATAGGTTCTGTACATAGGCAGTTAGTGCCAGATTTTATGAAAAAACGAGTTCTCCAAAGAGAGTTTAGCTCCTTATTACATCTGACTTACTCAGAAGGAACTTGGTAGCAGCTCATGCGACTTTGTGTCATAGCCTTAACTGTGTATTTAAATCAACAGATTTTTCTTATATTGATCTGCGAATGAATGAATCTGAAAAAGATTTAAATCACGTGTAATGAATCACAGTTAACAACTATCACATCGAAAAGGTCGAAAAATACATTTATCTGGGTCACCAATTACAATTAGAAAGAGAAAATCAGGCGAGTGAAATATAGTATATAAAAGGAGAAGGCTTGCAAGGTCTACATTCGGAAAACTATCTAAATACTTAAGAATAAGAACATTGTCTTAAAATTTAGATTTTAGATTGGCTTTACATATGGACCCCAAACTTGGACGAAGCAAATAATAAAAAAAGCTGTCACACAAAAGGCTATGTAAAAGCAAATGATTGGAATACGTCTAGAAGACAGGATGAAAGACTCATTTGAAACAATCACCAGTCTAAAGCTGAAAACTCAGTTGTCTTCAGATTACGCGCCCTGCGACTTCCTTTTGTTCAAATATTTAAAATATGACCTCAAAGCAGAACATTTTTCTCAGGTAATAAGTTAAAAGCTATTAGGGATGTCATTTTTTGAGGCGCATTTTTTGGAGGAGGCGGAACAACTTAAAAAAAGTGTGAATTACGGTAGACGATAGTTAGAAGCTAAGTCTTTTTTTTTATCCCGCCTGAATAGGGATTACCCTTCTTGGATGTTTATCGGCGAGGATGTCATAGTATCCGTCAATTTATTTTTATTTCACGGAACTTCTTTTTAGAAAACGCGGTAGTGCCGCCATTAGTATTATTATATTTCTGCAACGATTACTACCTATATTTGTAGCCAAGCCAAATATACTTAAATAAATTAATAAATAAGTCATATTGATCTGCCGGGATTGAACCCGGGACCCTTAATACCGTATAGGGTACAATAACTAAGGTGCTAGGGCTGCCAGTTTTTAATTTCACAGCTAAGTAGATAACTTAAAAAAACACTTTCATATTATGATTGTTATTATTATGATTCTGGCTGCTCGTCGTCAGTCGCAGCAGGATATAGATTTAAAAATGTCCTGACAATATGGCACGTGTTCAGGATTTTTTGCATTTCAGTGATTAATATTAGAGGTAGACTTAAAACTTAAAGTTTATCTGAAGGTAGTACATACAGAATTAGCTTATAGACTCCATTATATTGAATTTTTTACCTTGGATAATGATACAAGGCAAAAAGTAAATAATATCATACATAAAAAATATTTAGTTCAGAAGAAAAACTCAATCCTCTCGTAAGAAATAATAGTAAAATAATAAACCTTAATAAAAAGTTTTCCGATCATAAATTCTTTGATAGATTCGTCAATTTAACACAAACAATCCTCCCGACTAATGAAAATTACTAAATAAAGGTTTCAAACATAATATTGAAGTCAATATCTCTCTAAATACATTAAATATATTAGCAGTTGATACAGAAGTAGCTCTCAATCATTACTCAAATAATATTAGTAAAAAATACGAAGCAGCTACTATACTAAAAAAAGAATTTTTACGCCAAAATACTTCAAGACTAGATATTCAATTAATAAAAGACATTCGAAATAAATCAGCATATATAATATTTACAGACTGGTTTGAAAAGTCCGTGCAAAAATAAAAACTACTTATGTGTTTGGGGTAAACCTTTTTTATTTTTCGACATAGTCTCCTTTTAGGCTTATACACTTCGTCCAACGATGTTCTCGTTTGTTGATCCCTTCCGAATAATAGGATTTGTCCAAGTCTGCAAAATATCCATTAGTGTCTGCAATCACCTCCTCGTTTGAATAAAATCTTTGCCCCGCCAGCCATTTCTTCAAATTGGGGAACAAATAGTAGTCCGAGGGAGCCAAGTCTGGAGAATAGGGGGGATGTGAAACGAATTGGAATCCTATTTCCATTAATTTTGTGACCACAACTGCTGAGGTGTGTGCTGGTGCGTTGTCGTGATGAAAAAGGACTTTCTTGTGGGCCAATCGCGGGCGTTTTTCTTGCAGCTCGGTTTTCAAACGGTCCAATAACGATGAATAATATTCACCTGTAATAGTTTTACCCTTTTCCAGATAGTCGATGAGGATTATCCCTTGCGAATCCCAAAAGACAGTCGCCATAACCTTTCCGGCCGAAGGAACGGTCTTCGCCTTTTTTGGTGCAGATTCCCCCTTGGTAACCCATTGTTTAGATTGTTGTTTGGTCTCAGGAGTATAGTAATGTATCCATGTTTCATCCACAGTGACGAAACGACGCTTAAAGTCCTCCGGATTCTTCTGGAACAGCTGCAAACCATCCTTGCAACACTTCACACGATTCCGTTTTTGGTCAAGCGTGAGCAATCGCGGCACCCATCTTGCGGATAGCTTTCTCATGTCCAAATGTTCATGCAAAATATTATGTACCCACAGATGCCCACAGCACTAGCAATCTCACGCACCTTAACTCTTCTGTCATCCATCACCATACCATGGATTTGATCAATGATTTCTGGAGTCGTAACCTCCACAGGCCGTCCAGAACGTTCAGCGTCACTTGTGCCCATATGGCCAGTCCGAAAATTTTGAAACCACTTACAAACTGTTCTAATCGAAGGTGCAGAGTCACCATAATGTTTATCAAGCTTCTCTTTAGTCTCCTGAGGCGTTTTGCCTTTCATAAAGTAATGTTTAATCACCACACGAAATTCTTTTTCGTCCATTTCTTGAAAATCACTCGACTTCCTTGATTCACACGAATGCCAAACACAAAGAAATAGACCAATATGGCTGAAACTTGGTGTGCGTTCATTCAAGAGATGCTACTAACTAAACATGACCTCGATACGCGCCGGTGGTGCCATCTCTCGGACTTTGCACGGACTTTTCAACACAGCCTCGTAAATATTCCTCTAAACCAAGACGATTTTCAAAAAGAACTTAATATTTTAAAACAATTAGCAGTAAATAATGACTATTCACCATCCATAATAGATAATATTCTCAAGAAAAAACTTTACAAAAAAGCCATTAGTACAGTTTTTCCGAATAATAAAGAACCTTATAAAAACGTAAAGTCAATAACGTACTATGGTAGCTGCAGCACTAAATTAAATAGTTTCTTGAGAAAATTAAATATTAACATAGCATTTAAAACATCCAACACACTTGGCAAATTTATAAAAAATAACAAAAATAAAATAAATACGGACTATACAAATTAAATTGTGGAAATTGCTCAAAAACATATATAGGTCAAATAAGTAGAAGTTTTTCAAAAAGAATAAAAGAATATGCTTCATCATACATCAATAGAAAAAATAACTCAAATTTAATTGAAAATAATCACCAATTCAATCGAAACTTTGAAATATTACATACTTGCACAAAGGGCCTGAAAATTAATTACCTAGAATCTTTAGAAATAAACAAATTGGTAAATTCAGATTTCTTAATAAATGAACAATTAGACTTAAATAGTAAAAAATTAGTAAATTTAATTTAATTAAATTATTTTATTACCTACCATAAAATTGTGAAATTATAGTAATTTTATCCTCATTTTGTAACAAACCATCTGAAGAAGCTGTCCTACAGCGAAGCATGTCATGGTGTTAAAAAATAAAAAATTTAGTGGAAATTTAAATAGTATTTTACTTTTTGCAAACTTCTAGACCTAAGATTATTAAATTTTTGGAGAGAGAATGGTGTACTATTCCAGTGGAAGATATCACTATGGGGATAATGTCAGCACGGTCCTGCCTCCACTGTTGCTTAATTTCATGTATTAAATCAGCATATTTCGTTAATTTTTTATGAACTTTTTTCTGGATGTTGTTAAAGTTAGGAATAGCAACAACAATTAGGAAAGTCTTTTTCTGACCCTTGTCCATCCATACAATATTGGGTTAGTTCGCATCAGAGATCTGTTATTATTATTACTATTAGTTTTTCTCATGAAGTATATTCCTCTTTCCCATATTAATTTCTTATTAAAAAGAATATAAAAACTAATATATGCGCAACAAAAAGATTTTAATTTTAGAGTGCAAATGTAATAAGAAGCCCGAAAAACCAAAATAACTAAAGAACGTGATTCGAGCGAAAAAAACAGTAATTTTTTCTCATTTTCCGAACTTTTTTACGTTGTGGTTTATGAGAAAACTTTGATACGTCCAAGGAATATTTAGGAAAATATTTTAACACCACAGGTGCGTTTTAACGGCCATATTGGCTCATGTTTTCGACTGTTTCCAACCATCTAACATATTAATTGAAAATTTGTTGCGTTATCCGCATCATTTTGTATTCACATCGTGAAGTTTCTCTTTAAATTTAGTATCACACGAAATACAATATCGATGGTGTTTTGTTTTTATATAATGCGACATGTGGTGTTGAGGGTTAAGCCAATATTGATACGATTTTATACCGGACTACTTGGAAATAAATTGTTCAATTAATTTATAGATAAACGAAGGATCAAGCAGTGTCACCGAAAATATTTTGTATTTTACACTGTCCTTGCTAAAGAAAAGTATTGTATATGAAAAAATTAGACTTAAAGTCCGTTTGTTTGGAGTTGATAGCACACAACATGGGTTTTTTTATGGGTCAGGCACGCGCGCTGCAGGGATGTCCCTAAAGGGCTCCAGGAGCGGCATGTGTGCGGAAAAAGCGATTCACGTTGTTCTTGAATCGCTGTGTATTGTAGGGATGATGTTCTCCATATAAAAGATTGCTTGAAAAGCGTTGTACGCGGAGTAACAAGCTGAACCTCATACGGATGTGAAGCCCCAGCGCCACGTGTATTGCTAACATGCACCGCTTTGGGAAGAATTAAGCGGGCTACATCTTTCGAACACTTTCCATGAAAATACTTGTAGAACAGACTCAAGTCGCCAACCGTTCTTCGATGTTCCAGCGAATCAAGGCCGCCGGTCAGTTCCGGGTCTCCAATCAGACAAACAGCTCTTCTCTGAACAGAATCCAACAAAAGCGGGGTATGTTTGGGAGCGGAGCCCCAAACATGGGAGCAGTGTTCCATAGTTAGTCGAATTTGAGCTTTGTAAAGAATTAATAGTTGTTGTGGAGTGTAAAGCTTTCTGGTTCGAAATAATATTCCCAACTTTTGAGAAGCTCTCCTTGCTATGCCTGCAACATGTTCATGCCAGGACATATTTGCTCCCAAACTAACACCTAACAAATTGAGAGACGACGCTAGGGGAACTGCCGCCTGGGTTTTTGTAGCGTTAAATTCCACTTGGTTACTGTCACCCCAAGAAAGAATTTCTTCTAGATCTCCTGCTGTCTGCGGATATTCGCCTGAGCAGCCGATGTCCGAGCGTTCAAAGTGAATGAAGAAACAAGCGTACTGTCGTCTGCAAAGCTGCAGATTGGATTCCCGGTCTTTCCCAGCAGATCGTTAATATAAATGGGAAAGATAGTAGGAGACAGTATGAAGCCTTGGGGCACACCTGCGTTGATTGTAAAGGTGTTAAAAAGAAATCTGTCGACCACCACTCGTAAAGAACGCTGTCTGAGGAAACGTGAGAGCCACAAACAGAACTTTTCAGACATACCACGAGAGCGTAGCTTAACCAACAGTCCATCGTGCCAAACACGGTCGAATGCCTTGGATATATTAAGAGCAACCGCTCGAGATTCTCCAAAGTGTTCAATTGCGTTGTTCCAAACATGTGTTACATAAGTCAGAAGATCTCCTGTTGATCTATGTTTTTGAAAGTCATATTGGTGATCGCTAATAATATTGAATCGTTCAAGATATTTTAGAACATGCTGATTGATAACCTTTTCCATGACTTTCGATATTATTGAAAGCAGTGCGACCGGTCGGTAGTTATTTGGTAAGGTCTTCTTGCCTTTTTTATGTATCGGCTGAACCGTGGCACATTTCCAGCAGGACGGAAATATTTCGTTTCTGTAGGATAGGTTGAAAAGTCTATAGAAAACTGGTGTTAGTTCCCTTGCACAGTTTTTGAGAAGTATGGCAGGTATTCCGTCAGCGCCAGAAGCCCTTTTGGTGTCTAGCTTCATTAAAATACGCCTTATGCTACGCTGTCTGAAGACAACATCGGGCATCTTTGACTGCAATAGTAGATGGTGTTTTTCCTTGGAAATCGACAATAGAATGTGAAGCAAAGAGTTCAGCCAACAAGTTCGCTCTCTCAACAGGTGTGATTGCAATGGAATTATCTGGCCATGTGAGTGGTGGTATGGTGGATTTGGTGAAATTTCGACTAACTGCCTTAGCGACTAAAACAAACATTAAAATGTCATAAACCATAAGCGTCCGGAATTTCTCTGCCAATTATTTGCATTTTTAGTTTTAATCACCTTTATTTTTCTATTTGTATAAAACAGTGTGACCTTTTCCTAAAAATATTTTATTACACGCCTTCTAAACTTTACAATAAGCAGGCAGTTATTGAAATACAATTAACCAAAGTACTTATCGGTAGGTAGGTGCCTAAGTACCTAAGTATGCAATAAAAATATTCTCTGTAAGTAAAAAAATAAAGCTAAAACCTATAATATGCTTAGTTCAAATCAGAACAGCGATGGCTTTAACTTTCAGTTTTGCCCCGGTCAAACTTCACGGAATCTGTAAATCTGCATTTTCCTTGCGAGAAAAAACAATGATACTTAACGTCCACGATGCCCTAGTGCGTCAACAGCCAACAAGCCAAGTCCGTGAAATTGTGGAAACCTGTGCCCACATGACGGGAGTTGGATCAGCAACTATTTATGGATTTCTAAAAGAAAGAAAACGCGGTCCTTGCAACGAATCTCAAAATCACAAAGGAAAGGAGCTCTTAGAGGTTGATGAAGACTTTAAAACGCAATAAGGAGAAAAGTAAACCATTTTTTAATAAGGAAGAAATACCCACACTACATAAAGTTTTGCAAGAAATCGAAGAAGACTAGGACTTATTAGATTAAAAAAAATGGAAATTATGGAAAATCCTTCATAACCTGAATTTTCGTTGGGAAAAACACAACAGAAAAATAATTTGTTGGAAAAGAGAATATCTACGAGCCATCAGAAAATTTCGAGCCAAAGAAAGAAGTATTTTTTATTTAGATGAGGCTTGAATACATGATTCTCTTCTATTAAATGTTTGGAATATAAAGAATCAGTTTTACTTTTTAAAAACTTTTATTATTTTCTGAAATTAGTTGTTCGAATGTTCTCCCTGTTTGACCTATTATTACAAAAACCACAATTAAGTTGGCAAATACCAGATTTATGGTTTTTCAAGGTTTTATCTTTATTGTTCTTGATATGCTTGCTTAAGTTATTATTTGTAGAAAACAGAACATGATTGTTACGTTCTGTTTTCTTAGATATTTAGTGATTTGTTCAGTTGTTGGGCCTATATAGGTTAATGTTGAGTAATTGTTATTAATAGTTTTTGTTTTTGGATATATTAGTATACAATTGTTTGTTGTAACTGTTTTTTTACGTAAAACTGTATCTATAGTTTTTACGTTAAATCCGTTGTTTTTGGCTATTTGTGTAATAAGATTATAAAACCTTCGAAATATGTGTATTTCATTCCATACCCATACTTCTGATAAAGCTAATGCTTTAGCAAAACTCGTGTCAAGTATGAAAATCAATAAAATTGGAAATTTTACTAAAAATTTAGTGTTTTATTCTCAAGTAAATTATTGTTGTTAGTTTCCTTGCTAAAGAGAAGTATTGTATTAGTGAAAAACTCCTTCGCGACTTTTGTTTTTCTTTACTTTTCTGGGTTCTTAGATCACGGAAAACATATTTTCTCATTTCCGTCGATATGTCTATCTGACTAACGGCCTATCAGTTTGTCTATCTGTTGGCACCATAATTCTCGAACAGAAAGATACGAGGCTGGTTTGAAAAGTCCGTGCAAAAATACAAACTACTTATGTGTTTGGGGTAAACCTTTTTTATTTTTCGACATAGTCTCCTTTTAGGCTTATACACTTCGTCCAACGATGTTCCAGTTTGTTGATCCCTTCCGAATAATAGGATTTGTCCAAGTCTGCAAAATATCCATTAGTGTCTGCAATCACCTCCTCGTTTCAATAAAATCTTTGTCCCGCCAGCGATTTCTTCAAATTGGGGAACAAATAGTAGTCCGAGGGAGCCAAGTCTGGAGAATAGGGGGGATGTGAAACGAGTTGGAATCCTATTTCCATTAATTTTGCGACCACAACTGCTGAAGTGTGTGCTGGTGCGTTGTCGTGATGGAAAAGGATTTTCTTGTGGGCCAATCGCGGGCGTTTTTCTTGCAGCTCGGTTTTCAAACGGTAAAATAACGATGAATAATATTCACTTGTAATAGTTTTACCCTTTTCCAGATAGTCGATGAGGATTTTCCCTTGCGAATCCCAAAAGACAGTCGCCATAACCTTTCCGGCCGAAGGAACGGTCTTCACCTTTTTTGGTGCAGATTCCCCCTTGGTAACCCATTGTTTAGATTGTTGTTTGGTCTCAGGAGTATAGTAATGTATCCATGTTTCATCCACAGTGACGAAACGATGCTTAAAGTCCTCCGGATTCTTCTGGAACAGCTGCAAACCATCCTTGCAACACTTTACACGATTCCGTTTTTGGTCAAGCGTGAGCAATCGCGGCACCCATCTTACGGATAGCTTTCTCACGTCCAAATGTTTATGCAAAATATTATGTACCCGTTCAGTCGAGATGCCCACAGCACTAGCAATCTCATGCACCTTAACTCTTCTGTCATCCATCACCATATCATGGATTTGATCAATGATTTCTGGAGTCGTAACCTCCACAGGCCGTCCAGAACGTTCAGCGTCACTTGTGCCCATATGGCCAGTCCGAAAATTTTGAAACCACTTATAAACTGTTCTAATCGAAGGTGCAGAGTCATCATAATGTTTATCAAGCTTCTTTTTAGTCTCCTGAGGCGTTTTGCCTTTCATAAAGTAATGTTTAATCACCACACGAAATTCTTTTTCATCCATTTCTTGAAAATCACTCGACTTCCTTGATTCACACGAATGCCAAACACAAAGAAATAGACCAATATGGCTGAAACTTGGTGTGCGTTCATTCAAGAGATGCTACTAACTAAACATGACCTCGATACGCGCCGATGGTGCCATCTCTCGGACTTTGCACGGACTTTTCAAACCAGCCTCGTATTATAATACTTGAAATAAAATTAAAAATATCACTGAAATAACTCCCATCATTCTCTAAAGTGGCAAAATATTCTTAAGAAATTTCTTTAGTCACCAATTTTCGCTTTTATTCTTCTTCTTCTTTTTTTTTTGAAGCCACTGCTTCTCCACTGCAAGTTTCTTTCAATTGTCTCTATCCTGTGCAAGATGAAGCCATCTACAGTCTGCTGTCAACCTGATATCATCAGTCCATCTTTTCATTGCTCTTCCGACATTTCGTCTGCTCTCTCCAGGTCTCCATTTAAGTACTTTCGTTGTCCATCTACCATCATTCGTTCTAGCCACATGCTCCGCCCATTGCCCCTATAATTTTGCCACTTTTTCGCTGATATCTGTAATTCTTGTTGTTCGTCTGATATCATCGCTTTTAATGTGTTCTCGTAAACTAACACCCAACATCTGTCTTTTGATGGCCCGTTGTATTTTCTTGTATGACGTCATTTTTACAGCTAGGTATATTAAAAAAACTATCACTAGAATCCCCCCAAATCAGGGACAACGCCGTAGAACAGGTCACCACATTTAAATATTTGTGAACCAATATAAATGACAAGTGGGATCCAAGAAAGGAAATATCTTTTTCTTCTTCACATGCCTTGTTCATTGCGAACTTGTTCTTTGTAACCTTTCCATCAGGCTATTTAGCTTATCTATGCTGCTAGCGAGTACTACTGTATCGTCAGCATATCTTATGTTAGTAAATGTTTCTCCATTTATCTTCATGCTTTCAGTACATTCTTCTAGCGCTATCTTCAATATTTCTTCGGAGTAGACGTTAAAGAGGAGGGGAGACAAAATGCAACCTTAGCGCACACCCTTCTTGATATCAATATTCTTGGTTAACGCAGAGCATACTTTCACTCTAGCCGACTGTCCCCAGTAGAAATTCGCTATAGTCCGAATGCCTCTGGAATCGATTCCGATCTGATGAAGAATTTCTAGCGGTTGATCGTGTTTAACGTTATCGAAAGCTTTACTGTAATCTATGAAACACAGATATACATCTTTATTCATGTACGAGGCTGGTTTGAAAAGTCCGTGCAAAGTCCGAGAGATGGCACCACCGGCGCGTATCGAGGTCATGTTTAGTTAGTAGCATCTCTTGAATGAACGCACCCCAAGTTTCAGCCATATTGGTCTATTTCTTTGTGTTTGGCATTCGTGTGAATCAAGGAAGTCGAGTGATTTTCAAGAAATGGACGAAAAAGAATTTCGTGTGGTGATTAAACATTACTTTATGAAAGGCAAAACGCCTCAGGAGACTAAAGAGAAGCTTGATAAACATTATGGTGACTCTGCACCTTCGATTAGAACAGTTTATAAGTAGTTTCAAAATTTTCGGACTGGCCATATGGGCACAAGTGTCGCTGAACGTTCTGGACGGCCTGTGGAGGTTACGACTCCAGAAATCATTGATCAAATCCATGATATGGTGATGGATGACAGAAGAGTTAAGGTGCGTGAGATTGCTAGTGCTGTGGGCATCTCGACTGAACGGGTACATAATATTTTGCATAAACATTTGGATATGAGAAAGCTATCCGCAAGATGGGTGCCGCGATTGCTCACGCTTGACCAAAAACGAAATCTTGTGAAGTGTTGCAAGGATGGTTTGCAGCTGTTCCAGAAGAATCCGGAGGACTTTAAGCGTCGTTTCGTCACTGTGGATGAAACATGGATACATTACTATACTCCTGAGACCAAACAACAATCTAAACAATGGGTTACTAAGGGGGAATCTGCACCAAAAAAGGCGAAGACCGTTCCTTCGGCCGGAAAGGTTATGGCGACTGTCTTTTGGGATTCGCAAGGGATAATCCTCATCGACTATCTGGAAAAGGGTAAAAAAACTATTACAGGTGAATATTATTCATCATTATTGGACCGTTTGAAAACCGAGCTGCAAGAATAACGCCCGCGATTGGCCCACAAGAAAGACCTTTTCCATCACGACAACGCACCAGCACACACCTCAGCAGTTGTGGTCGCAAAATTAATGGAAATAGGATTCCAACTCGTTTCACATCCCCCCTATTCTCCAGACTTGGCTCCCTCGGACTACTATTTGTTCCCCAATTTGAAGAAATGGCTGGCGGGACAAAGATTTTATTCAAACGAGGAGGTGATTGCAGACACTAATGGATATTTTGCAGACTTGGACAAATCCTATTATTCGGAAGGGATCAACAAACTAGAACATCGTTGAACGAAGTGTATAAGCCTAAAAGGAGACTATGTCGAAAAATAAAAAAAGGTTTACCTCAAACACATAAGTAGTTTTTATTTTTGCACGGACTTTTTTCAAACCAGCCTCGTATACATGAATATGAAAAAATTTTTCTATCGCACAAGTCTCAGTCTCGAACTTCGAATGAAAATGGTGAGAGTGTATGTTTACTCCGTGCTATCGTATGGATGTGAATGCTAGATCCTTGTCCCTGGCTCAGAGAAACGACTGGGATCTTGTGAAATGTACATTTATAGACGCCTTCTTCGCATCTCCTGGGTACAGAAAATAAAAAACACTGAAGTACTGAAAAGAATAAACAAAATGAAAAAATATCTAACAACAATAAAAATAAGAAAAACTCAGTACTTCGGACTTATAATGAGGGGTCCAAAGTACGAATTGCTACTTCTAATTATTAAAGGCAAAATAAAGGGCAAACGATGAATCGGTAGACAACAGAATTCTTGGCTGAAGAACATGAGAAGCTGGTTTGGAATTTCTGCGAGTGATATTTTTCGAGCAGCAGTTTTCAAAGTTCGTTTACCTATATGAATCGCCAACCTTTATGAGGAGACGGCGTCGTAAGAACAAGATAACTTAAAAAAAAACAGTTTCATATTTGTACCAAAATGGACATTGACTTCTACAAATGGTTTGAAAATCGTCGCAGATAACAGTCCACACACCGACAAGCCGACAGACTGACACACTGACGAGAATTGTATTTTTCAAGCTTTAGCAACTTTAAAAATGAAATAATTTTTTAAAACTTTTATGGTTTTTTAGGGGTTTTATGAAAACTATATAATAAAATAAACACAAAATACATTTCACAGTTCGGAAAAATTGTCTGAATATAAAAACAGATTTTCGACGGCGTCAAATTTAAAAATGTTGCCCATAAAATGGGAGTAATCAAAACTGAACTGAGGCGCAACAGCTTTACTAGATATTCTGTTTCTTGCCAGATATAAGTTTTATGAGATGAAAATCCATAAAAATTTTACAGGGAATAGAATTGATATTCTATAACTATGGAGGAAACGAGAGTTTCCAAGATAAACACATCGTGTCATTGTTATTTCTGTGGGTTAAGGTATAAATCCGTTGCTTTCTTAAACGGTCAAAATGAAAAAATTACAGCTAAAAATGTGTTTACAGAATTCAGATCCTGGGCGAACTCTTTTATTCTTTTTTATCATCTTCTTATAATAAATTTTTAAAGTCTTCAAACAAAGGAAAATTGTATTAAGAGGAGAATAAACATTTGTTTGACCCAAATTTAAGGTTTCTCAATGGATGTGTAGTGTTTTTTTTACGATTTCTTAGTTCTATAAATAAGTGCTTTGAGTTAAGATTTATACTCTTTCACATTAACTAAAATATTATAATATAAAGTATTAAAATAAAAACTGTGTTATGAGATATAAAGATCACCAGTTACTTTGACTATCAGTTAAAGATTTTCAAAAATCCTATATATATATATATATATATATATATATATATATATATATATATATATATATATATATACGAGGCTGGTTTGAAAAGTCCGTGCAAAAATAAAAACTACTTATGTGTTTGGGTAAACCTTTTTTATTTTTCGACATAGTCTCCTTTTAGGCTTATACACTTCGTCCAACGATGTTCTATTTGTTGATCCCTTCCGAATAATAGGATTTGTCCAAGTCTGCAAAATATCCATTAGTGTCTGCAATCACCTCCTCGTTTGAATAAAATCTTTGTCCCGCCAGCCATTTCTTCAAATTGGGGAACAAATAGTAGTCCGAGGAAGCCAAGTCTGGAGAATAGGTGGGATGTGAAACGAGTTGGAATCCTATTTCCATTAATTTTGCGACCACAACTGCTGAGGTGTGTGCTGGTGCGTTGTCGTGATGGAAAAGGACTTTCTTGTGGGCCAATCGCGGGCGTTTTTCTTGCAGCTCGGTTTTCAAACGGTCCAATAACGATGAATAATATTCACCTGTAATAGTTTTACCCTTTTCCAGATAGTCAATGAGGATTATCCCTTGCGAATCCCAAAAGACAGTCGCCATAACCTTTCCGGCCGAAGGAACGGTCTTCGCCTTTTTTGGTGCAGATTCCCCTTGGTAACCCATTGTTTAGATTGTTGTTTGGTCTCAGGAGTATAGTAATGTATCCATGTTTCATCCACAGTGACGAAACGACGCTTAAAGTCCTCCGGATTCTTCTGGAACAGCTGCAAACCATCCTTGCAACACTTCACACGATTCCGTTTTTGGTCAAGCGTGAAACAATCGCGGCACCCATCTTGCGGATAGCTTTCTCATGTCCAAATGTTTATGTAAAATATTATGTACCCGTTCAGTCGAGATGCCCACAGCACTAGCAATCTCACGCATCTTAACTCTTCTGTCATCCATCACCATATCATGGATTTGATCAATGATTTCTGGAGTCGTAACCTCCACAGGCCGTCCAGAACGTTCAGCGTCACTGGCCAGTCCAAAAATTTTGAAACCACTTATAAACTGTTCTAATCGAAGGTGCAGAGTCACCGTAATGTTTATCAAGCTTCTCTTTAGTCTCCTGAGGCGTTTTGCCTTTCATAAAGTAATGTTTAATCACCACACGAAATTCTTTTTCGTCAATTTCTTGAAAATCACTCGACTTCCTTGATTCACACGAATGCCAAACACAAAGAAATAGACCAATATGGCTGTAGCTTGGTGTACGTTCATTCAAGAGATGCTACTAACTAAACATGACCTCGATACGCGCCGGTGGTGCCATCTCTCGGACTTTGCACGGACTTCTCAAACCAGCCTCGTATATATATATATATATATATATATATATATATATATATATATATATATATATATATATATATGTAGTAGTGGTTTTTTCGGGTATCCCGTGTTAGCTTGAAGTCCCTTGATGGACGGTTTCGCTGACGTTTCGATGGAATCTCATCCACCTTTTTCAAAGCGTTGATCACTGGTCGGTGTCTTGACGCCAAGACACGGGATACCCGAAAAACCACTACTACATTTCACACCCGTGAGAACATTCGTCAAAACATATATATATTATATATATATATATATATATATATATATATATATATATATATATATCTATATATATATATCTATATATGTATATATATATGTATATATACATATATATATATATATATATATATATATATATATATATATATATATATATATATATATATATATATACACTAGCCGTGCCCGCGGCTCCGCTCGCTTGGACTTGATTCACTACTATCGTCACTGCTTATTCCTTATGTTACCTAACGTAATAAAATATCTGTCATTATTTCCCCTTATCTCCCATTATTTCTCCTTATCTTCCATTTTCTCTACATTAGGCTTATCTCTGCTCATCTCCCATTATTTCTCCTTATCTTCCATTATTTCTGCCATTGTCTCACCTTATCTCCCATTATCTCACCTTATCTCCCATTATCTAGGCTTATCTCGACTTATCTCGCAATATTTCTCCTTATCTCCAATTATTTCTCCTTACCTTCCATTATCTCACCATAACTCCCATTATCTAGACTTATCTCTGCTTATCTCCCATTATCTAGGCTTATATCGAATTATATAGAACATATGTATAAATTTATAAAAACACGCAAATCGGATAAGTGGTTCTCAACTGATAAGCGCACTAACAGACAGACAGACAGAGAGACGTTGCATTTTATATATATTATAGATATAGATTATTATTATATAACCTGGCCAAAGAATATATGTATGAATTTAAAAAAAAGTCAGGTAAATCGAATAAGTGGTTCTCGCGTGATAAACGCACTAATAGACAGACAGACAGACAGAGCGACATTGCATTTTATATATATTATAGATTATAGATATTCTCTGCTACATGATATTGTTCCATATTTAATGATTTAGGCAGTGTATTGCAAGAGAACGCACTAACGGTAACCTTTTTTCCGACTTGATTCACTATTATCGTCACTGCTTATTTATTATGTTACCTAACGCAATAAAATATATCCTATAACCTGGCCAGAGAACATATGTATGTTTTAAAAAGAAAGCACATAACGCACTAACAGACAGACAGACAGACAGACAGACGTTGCATTTTATATATATTATAGATAGAGAGAACATATGTATATTTAAAAAAAAAAAAACACTTAAATCGGATAAGTGCTTCTCCAATAATAAGCGCACTAACGGACAGACAGACAGACAGAGAGACGCTGCATTATAGATATAGATTATATTATAGATATAGATTATTATGAATTTAATTATATGAATTTAAAAAAAGACACGTAAGTCGGATAAGTGGTTCTCGCGTGATAAATGCACTAATGGACAGACAGACAGACAGAGAAACATTGCGTTTTATATATATTATAGATTATAGATATTCTCTGCTACATAAAATTGTTCCATATTTAACGATTTAGGCTGTGTATTGCAAGAGAACGCGCTAGCGGCAAACTTCTTTCCGACTTCATTCACTATTATCGTCACTGCTCATTCCTTATGCTACCTATCGTAATAAAATATAGCGTATAACCTAGCCAGAGAACATATGTATGTTTTAAAAAAAAAGTACCTAAATCGGATAAGTGGTTCTCCAGTGATAAGCGCACTAGCGGACAGACAGACAGAGATACGTTGCATTTTATATGTATTATAGATGTAATAAAATATATATCTATAACCTAGTCAGAGAACATATGTATGAATTTAAAAAATCACGTAAATCGGATAAGTGGTTCTCGAAGCATAAGCGCACTAACTGACAGACAGACAGAGAGACGTTGCATTTTATATATATCATAGATATAGATGATTATTATTATTATTATATAACCTGGCCAAAGAATATATGTATGAATTTAAAAAAAGACACGTAAATCGGATAAGTGGTTCTCGCGTGATAAACGCACTAATGGACAGACAGATAGAGAGACATTGCATTTTATATATATTATAGATTATAGATATTCTCTGCTATATAATATTGTTCCATATTTACTGGTTTATTGCAAGGGAACGCGCTAGCGGCAAACTTTTTTCCGACTTCAGTCACTATTATCGTCACTGCTCATTTCTTACGCTACCTATCATAATAAAATCTAGCCTATAACCTGACCAGAGAATATATGTATGTATCTTTTAAAAAAAAAAGTACGTAAATCGGATAAGTGGTTCTATATATACATTTCACAATATATCTAGCCGAAAGCTTTCAATTTTTTTTTTTCTAGCTAGTTAAATGTTAAATTTTCTTTTACTTTGCTCATAATTGCAAATATTCTTTTATTTTTTTGGCAACGGGGAGAAGTAATTCAAGAAACGAGTTTACACTTGAACGCCAGCTGTTACAATGATTTCTTTCTAATTGCCTTTTCGGGGTTTTACAACAAAAAATGTCCTCAAGTATTTTAAAATGCATTTTAAAATAGTTGAAGTAATTTTACAGTTTACTGATTCTTGTCAGGTTTTAGTTAAGTTTAAGAAATAAGTTTTGCAATTTGCAAATTAATGCAAAATAATTTTCAATTGATTGTTTATTTTACGTTAACCTAATAATAGGTAACTTAGCTAGCCAATATCACAATGCAAATAAAAATTCATCTATTATTATTTATTTTTTTATATTTTCCTGGCAAGAAATTCACATTTTTTACATAATATTTAGATCAACGCAATAAAAAAAGCAAGTTCTAAAATTACAGGGGCACCAAAAACTATAGTTCGCTTAGAAACTATAAAGCAACAGATTAACAGGGTGCCATTCTCTTCTGCATTTCTATTTTTTATTGTATTGAAATTGTATTTAATTATTAAAAATATCGTAGAGCATAACTACAAGGGTGCTCGAGAGGTAGCATTTATTGAAAGGTGCCCTAATAAAACCCTACAGTATTCCGTTATTACGCGCTTACTGAAAAAAAATTTACGAAACTGATAATATAGAAAATCAGTACAAAATTTCTCATGTCTCGGTCAAGTGCAAGTTGAACTTGCTCAATTAGAGTTCCGTACGTTAATTGCTTTTAAAATAAAAGATTTTGTTACGGAGGTATAAAATGATCAGTGTCTTCACAAAATACAACCCAAATGAGTTTTCAACAAAGTTTGTTTCCAATCTTTACTGAAAACTGATGACCTTGAATTTTTTTTTTTTTTTATATACCAGATAAATTATTAAAGGTAATGCACCCATGATAATTTTCGTTCAATTTATATCTCGTGGAGAATATTCCAGAATTCTTTCAAAATTTTTTGTACTTTTCGAGATATGGCGCGTGGACAGCGATTTTCGCGATTTTTTAAAAATAATACAAAGAAAAGTGCGCGCAAGTATTAAATTATATATATATATATATATATATTATATATATATATATATATATATATATATATATATATATATATATACTAGCCGGGCCCGCGGCTCCGCTCGCGTGGACTTGGTTCACTATTATCGTCACTGCTTATTCCTTATGTTACCTAACGTAATAAAATATCTCCCATTATTTCCCCTTATCTCCCAATATTTCTCCTTATCTCCCATTATCTCTACATAATTTCCATAATCTAGGCTTATCTCTGCTCATCTCCCATTATTTCTCCTTATCTCCCATTATTTCTCCTTATCTCAAGTTATTTCTCATTATCTAGGCTTATCTCGACTCATCTCGCAATATTTCTCCTCATCTCCTACTATTTCTCCTTATCTCCCATTATCTCACCATAACTCCCATTACCTAGACTTATCTCTGCTTATCTCCCATTATTTCTCCTTATCTCCCATTATCTCACCTTATCTCCCATTATCTAGGCTTATATCGAATTATATATATGTATAAATTTATAAAAACACGTAAATCAGATAAGTGGTTCTCGAGTGATAAGCGCACTAACGGGCAGACAGACAGACAGAGAGACCTTACATTTTATATATATTATATTCTTTGCTACATGATATTGTTCCATATTTAATGCTTTAGGCAGTGTATTGCAAGAGAACGCGCTAGCGGCAAACTTTTCTCTCCGACTTGATTCACTATTATCGTTACTGCTTATTCCTTATGTCACCTAATCCTAATATATCCTATAACCTGGCCAGAGAACATACGTATGTTTAAAAAAAAGCATGTAAATCGGATAAGTGGTTCTCCGGTGATAAGCGCACTAACGGACAGACAGACAGACAGAGAGACGTTGCATTTTATATATATTATAGATATTCTTTGCTCCATGATATTGTTCCATATTTAATGGTTTAGCATGTTTAAAAAAAAAAGCACGTAAATCGGATAAGTGGTTCTCCAGTGATATGCGCATAAACAGAAAGACAGAGAGACGTTGCATTTTATATATATTATAGATATCCTTTGCTACATGATATTGTTCCATATTTAGTGGTTTAGGCAGTGTATTGCAAGAGAACACTCTAGCGGCAAACTTTTTTTTCCGATTTCATTAGCTATTATCGCCACTGCTTATTCCTTATGCTACCTATCATAATAAAATATAGCCTATAATCTGGCCAGAGAACATATGCATGTTTTTAAAAAAAAAGTACGAAAATCGGATAAGTGGTTCTCCAGTGATAAGCGCACTAACGAACAGACAGACAGACATACAGAGATACGTTGCATTTTTTATATATTATAGATGTAATAAAATATATATCTATAACCTGGTCATCGAACATATGTATGAATTTAAAAAATCACGTAAATCGGATAAGTGGTTCTCGAGGGATAAGCGCACTAACGGACAGACAGACAGACAGACAGAGACACGTTGCATTTTATATATATTATAGATATAGATTATTATTATTATTATTATATAACCTGGCCAAAGAATATATGTATGAATTTAAAAAAGACAGGTAAATCGAATAAATGGTTCTCGCGTGATAAATACCCTAATGGACAGACAGACAGACAGAGAGACATTGCATTTTTTATATTATAGATTATAGATATTCTCTGCTACATAATATTGTTCCATATTTAATGGTTTAGGCTGTGTATTGCAAACGAACGCGCTAGCGGCAAACTTTTTTTCCAACTTCATTCATTATTTTACGTCACTGCGCATTCCTTATGCTACCTATTGTAATAAAATATAGCCTATAACCTGGCCAGAGAATATATGTATGTTTTTAAAAAAAAGTACGTAAATCGGATAAGTGGTTCTCCAGTGATAAGCGCACTAACGGACAGACAGACAGACAGACAGAGAAACGTTGCATTTTATATATATTATAGATATATAGATAACCTGGCCAGAGAACATATGAATGTTTTAAAAAAAAAAAGCACGTAAATCAGATAAGTGGTTCTCCAATGATAAGCGCACTAACGGACAGACAGACAGACAGAGAGACGCTGCATTTTATATATATTATAGATATAGATTATTATTATTATTATTATATAACCTGGCCAAAGAATATATGTATGAATTTAAAAAAGACACATAAATTGGATAAGTGGTTCTCGCGTGATAAACGCACTAATGGACAGACAGACAGACAGAGAGACATTGCATTTTATATATATTATAGATTATAGATTAAAGATATTCTCTGCTACATAATATTGTTCCATATTTAATGGTTTAGGCTGTATATTGCAAGGGAACGCGCTAGCAACAAACTTTTTTCCGACTTCACTCACTATTATTGTCACTGCTCATTCCTTATGCTACCTATCGTAATAAAATATAGCCTATCACCTGGCCAGAGAACATAAGTATGTTTTAAAAAAAAAAGTACGTAAATCGGATAAGTGGTTCTCCAGTGATAAGGTCACTAACGGACAGACAGACAGACAGACAGACAGACAGACAGAGAGACGTTGCATTTTATATATATTATAGATATATATATATATATATATATATATATATATATATATATATATATATATATATATTTTACTCGTGTTTTCACAAGCTTTAATTTGACACCACACTTGATGACCTAGTAAAATTTTTTTTTTCACCGCCCAAAACTAACCCCTTAAGTCAAAATTTAACTTTCAAAACTACATGGCTCTGATGAGGCCATCAATTCCTACCAGGTATACAAGTATGAAATGCGGATTTCAACACACACACAGATTGATGCATCAATGCAGTTTGTGCTATAAAGCTATCAAAGCAGTTTGTGCTATATATTTGACACTGCGCCATTTTGTTGTGTCATCAACAAGTGTTAGATGCGCACGAGTGATAAATTGGAGAAGTGTGTGCATAGTGTTGTGTTGTTGTGTTCAATATGTCCAAATTTATACCGAACTAAGAGCATTCGCGGACAGCATTAATTCTCGAAGTCATCATACCCATTACTTCGAGAAGCTTATGGTGAACATGCTCCATCGCAAGATACGTGTGAACTATGGTTTCGGCGCTTCAAAAGTGGTGATTTCGATGTTGCAGACAAGGAACGTGGAAAACCGCCAAAAAAATACGAAGATGTGGAATCGCAAGCATTATTGGACGAAGATGAATCGCAAACACAAAAACAACTCGCCGAGCAATTGGGCGTTAGTCAATAAGCTGTTTCCAATCGGCTACGAGAGATGGGAAAGATTCAGAAGACTGGTAGATGGGTACCACATGAGTTGAACGACAGGCAAATGGAAAAGCACAAAATCACGTGTGACAAAAATAAGTCGTTTTTGCATCGCATAGTTACAGGAGATGAAAAGTGGATTTATTTTGAGAATTCCAAGCGCAAAAAATTATGGTTAGACCCAGGGGCACCATCTACATCGACCGCAAGACCGAATCGCTTTAGCAGAAAGACGATGCTCTGTATTTGGTGGTACCAGAGGGGCGTGGTCTGTTATGAGCTGTTAAAACCTGGGGAAACGGTTAATACTAAACGTTACCAACAACAATTGACCAATTTGAACCGTTCGCGGCTTGAAAAAAGGCCAGAAAACCGAAAGAGGCAACACAAAGTCATTTTTCTTCATGACATTGCTCCATCACATACGGCAAAACCAGTTCACGACACGGTGGAAGCACTCAGCTGGGAAGTTTTACCCCATGCGGCTTACTCACCAGACTTGGCTTCTTCCGATTACCACTTGTTTGCATCGACGGGTCACGCACTTGCTGAGCAGTGCTTTGGTTCGTACGAAGATGTGAAAAAATGGCTCAATGAGCGCAAGGGGAAGATTTTTACTGGCGTGGTATTCACAAATTGCCCGAAAGTTGGGAAAAATGTATAACAAGCGATGGAGCATACTTTGAATAAAGCACTTTTTATCATTCTTCCGAATTTAAGATGTTTTTTTAGAGAAAAAATCCGCATTTCATACTTGTACACCTGGTATATTATTACCAAATTTTAACTTTCTATGACAAATAGTATCGGAGAAAATCGGGTGTGACAGACAGACGGACAGACATATAGACAGGCAGACAGACAGACAGACAGACTGACAGACTGACAGACGGACAGACACCGAAGTCATCTTATAAGTGTTCCGTACGGAACACTGAAAAGATCGTTCTCTCTCTCTCTCTCTCTCTCTCCAGTCGTTGTTCGTTTGCGAACGTTGTGACTCAATTATGATAGCGAGAAGCTCTTCGCCATGCTACCCTGTCCTTTACCGTTCTCAGGGCTGCTGTAACCGACATGTTTGTGAGATCCTTGATTTAGCTTATAAATTTTATAGGAGATCTATTTCCGGTTCTTTTACCGTAAAGTGTAAAGACAAATCAGCCGTATCTTAATTTGAGATCTATAATGACATTTTCACTATATCCCTTCTTTGCACCGCCTCTGGTGAGTCTGTCTAAAACTCCATATTCAACCACTACATCTAATTTTAAAACAATATCTGATCTAAATATATACCAGTAGACTATTCGTCGTCTTGTGATCTTACTTATTATAATCTTAAATTCATGTTTCCCTCCAAAATAAAATAAAATTTTTATTATCGTCAGATGTAGTGATTGAAAAATCAGGTGACGGAAACGAATTTTGATTAAAAAGTGCTGCAGGAGTTTTTTAAGTGTCAACAGAAAGTGTTAACAGTTAAATAAGAGTATTATTGCCTAGAGACGGCTGGTGTTTACATTTTAAATCGAAAAAAATATTGGCTTTGTTACAACAGAAATGTTGGGATTTTTGTTTTTTAGAGACTGTTAGAAAAGGTAGGAAATTTTCTTCCTTTTAGGGTTCCTAGATCATGGAAAACATAGTCCATCATTTCTGTCGGTTTGTCTGTCTGTCTGTCTGTCGGTTTGTTGGTACGATAACTCTCGAACGAAATAATATATCAATTTCAAACTTAGTATATATATATATATATATATATATATATATATATATATATATATATATATATATATATATATATATACCAAAAAGTTGTTCTGACACATAGATGTCGCTCTTTTCAAAAAATCCATATGATTTTTAGGAAGTACCAACCTTCAAATAATACGTGTCAAAATTTCGTGACATTTCGACAATTAGTTTACAAGTTACAGTGGTTTTAGCGCAGCTGATTTTGAAATTTTTAAAATAATGGAAAAAATAGAATTTCGTGTGTTGATTAAACAGTGTTTTTTGATGGAAAGAAATACCGTTCAAGCAAAACAATGGCTTCATAAGTGTTATGGAAACTCTGCCCTGGAAAATCACTCATCATTTACTAGTATGCTGAATTTAAACGCGGTCGTACCCACATAAATGATGCTGAACGCTCTGCACGCTCAAATGAGGTGGCTACACCGGAAAACATAAAAAAAATCCACAAAATTGTTTTGGATGACCATAAAGTGAAATTGCATGGAATAACTGACACTCTAAAGATATCAAAGGAACGTGTTGGTCATATTTTGCATGAACATTTGGGCATGAGAAAGCTCTATTCGAAATGGGTACCGCGTTTGCTCACAGTGGACCAAAAACAATAACTTGTTGATTATTTTGAGCACTGTTTGGACCTGTTTAAGTGCAATGAAAATGATTTTTTCATGCGATATGTGACAATTGATGAAACATGGATCCACCACTACACACCGGAACCAAATCGGCAGTCAGTCGAAAGGACAGCAGCCCGTAAAAGCCGCCCGAAACGACCAAGGACACTACAGTCGGCTGGGAAGGTTTTGCCTCTGTATTTTGGGATGCACATGAAATAATTTTCATCGATTCTGCTGAGAAAAGAAAAACCATCAATAGCGAATATTATATAAAGGTATTGGTGCGTTTGAAGGCAGAAATCGCAAAAAAACGGCCCCAAATAAACAAGGTAAAAATTACCCTATTCATCAAGACAATGCACCGTGTCACAAGGCAATGGATACGATGGCAAAATTGCATGAATTGAAGCTTCCTCATCCACCGTATTCTCCTGGTCCTCTCTTCTGGTTTTGCATAGCGCCGGAACCCGTAATTACCACCCAGCCGTCAAACACCGATGCTCGGACGAACACTACCTACCCCCTCACCTACAATCTGCGTAGATGCCGACCTATAAAGGGCGGCGACTGCACGTCGGGTTCTCAGTTAGCTTTGAGCAGCAGCAGCAGCAGCAGCAGCAAGGTCGCAGTATCCAGCAGCAGCAGCAGCGGGAGCACTTGAAAATGCCAAATAAGATTTTGGGGAAACGTCGTTCAAATTCATTGTTAGACGAACGGATTGAAACCCAGAATTTTAATGTATTACATTCCACCATCAGTGAAAACCCCTATTGTAACATATATATATATATATATATATATATATATATATATATATATATATATATATATATATATATATATATATATATATATATATGGCTGATAAATTTTCTTCTAATAATATTAATATGGTAATTTTTTCGTGTTTTTATTGAAAAAATAAAGAAATATTTTGCTTAAATATTTATAATAAAATATCAAAGGGGTGAAATGGGTGGAAAAGAGATTAGAGGAACTATTTTGTATAATTTTGTAAAATTTTACCAATTTTTCCATATATTTTTAAACAGTTTTTTTTTTCAGCATAAAAAATGTCACCAAAAAGACGAGCTGCTCCGTTAAATTTTTTATGTCTTAAATTTCTCTCAAATCAGCTGATCCATGCCTTGAGCGACGAAGAAGGCAAACACTTCGATGAAGTAGGCAAGTATATGGTTTCGGCTACTTACGATACCCTTCAAGCTTTATTAAATGAAATTTTAGGTGAGTTCATCACATGAAGCGACGAACCTCTTAAATATATGTAATTTTTATTTATACAGGATGTAAAAAAAGTAATTCCGAATTTTTTACACTATTTTTTACATATTATGTATGCCCTATTTTAGGGATAGTTAATTTGGATGCCAGTATACGTTTTAGTTGTTTAGAGATACTTTTAAGAGAAGACGTCAAAACTTTGGACATTGGTATTTTTCCTAGATTTTATTATGAGAAAATATTAGGTGGGTAAGTTGCCTTTCTTTGTTTGATCATTGTAAAAACTGTTCCTTTTGACAAAAGTTTCGACACACATTTAACAAAGTCTATGTTTTTATTTAAGTGGTAATTCGCGAGCAAGGCATACGCTTGCAACATCTAAACCTAAAAGGAATATGGGCACGCGACTTTCCTCATCTACTAAGTAGTTTAATTACTAACCTGACAAACCTAAGAAGCCTGCTAATACCACATATGGCTGACGATTCTGTGATACATTCAATTTCCAAACTTGGAAATTTAACTAAGTTAGATATATCGGGAGAAGCATGCTACACTGCTAGTGGAATTAGGTGAGTGGTAAGCGTTTTTGAAATCTAGGCGATTCTTAAAGTTACATTGCTTTTATCAGTTGAAACAAAACATTTATACTGGTAAGCATCTTGTAGCTGTTAGCGAGAGAAACAGCAATAGTGGGAAACTACTAAATATTTTTAAGTGAAACTTTCTCAGGGTCAAGTTAGTAACCCTGGCTACGAATTCAATCAGCTGTTTAAAGAAAAATTGTGTACATAACCTGATTTATTCATCCGGGTACACTTCAAGTAAATTTAATAAAACAAAGGACTGAAAAAATAGAAAACGGAAAACGGTGACTGGGACTTTCCATTTTTTCTGGTTTTGTGATTACCGACACGCATTTTTATTAATTAAATACAGAAAAATATATAATTATGTGTCAACCAAATAAGACCATGTTTCTTGTATCTCCGTTGTTCATAGTTTATGTCCTAACTTTTTTGTAGATCACTTAGAAGCAACACAATAAGATTTTTAGATATCGGCAGCTTCGGAAAACCAGATCTCTGTTCAGATTCCCCTCTTGGTTATGAACTGGTTTCGGATATAATCGAGAATTTACCTAATCTCAACGTTCTGAAAACATATTCATTCACTGGTCATGCGTTGCTACATCTGTTGAAAAAAGATGATAATTTTAAGACTAAATTAATATACTTGCATGACACAGAAACCGATATAGATATACTGGAAGCTATTGTAAAGACATGTCCTCTACTGGAGAGTGCGCACATTAATTGCCCTGAAGAAGGAGTAGTGACGAAACTTAGTGAAATTAAGAGATTGCATTCATTAAAACTTACTAGAGGTATGTTTAAACGTAACTTTGCAAATAAAATTTAAAAAAAGTAATGAAAATAAAGCTACTTTTATTATAGTAATTCTCTCTGTCCTGTCATTCACATATAATATATATTTTAGGAGATGGTAATGAATTCATGTCATTTATACAAACGAGAGGATCTCAGCTTCATCTCCTTCAACTCAATCATAACCAAAGCTACTCTCTAGACCTTTCGGAAGTTTGTGAATACGCTCCTGATATATCGACAATGGAGTGTTACCAAATGTGTCTTAAATTCGCAAATCCAAATGCATATTTTATGAATTTGCAAAGGATACAGATACTATACTGTGATATAACTGATATAGTTGTTAAGATTGTGATGACCAATACTCCTTTTCTGAAAAGTATAACTGTAGGATGTGCGGTGAATATGACTGATGGAGACATGTTTAGGTATGTAAGTTGAAGTGCAATATTATGTACAGTCTGTCAAGTAAGAACGTGACCGCTTGTAGTCTTGAAAAAATGTGTTTCGAGAACATCAATAATCATCTGGCATCTTCGAGGCATGCTGTCGGCAACTGAGTGCTTCGGTATTTGACATAATGAGCACGAAGATGTTGTCGAATGGCCTTATGGGACACATTCAAATCCGATTTTCTTAATTTTGCCGCTCCTTGACGTAGCAACAATTTAGGATGCCTTGAAATCAAATTCACGATTCGTTTCTCGACTTTGGAGTGACTTTGCCGTCGTCGTGGTTATTGGTAAGTTAAATGTTTTAACTATACTGGTTGGTGGTGACGACGTTGTCGTCGTCGATATTTTTCGTCTCGTTAAAACGATTTCCTACTTCTTCACAAACGACACCGACTTTTTAATATATTAAGCGGCATTGGAATGTGTCATTCTAGACCCTTTTGAATGGGAACAAAGAAAGACTGCCTTTGATTTTACGTGATTTCGACGAAAGTTCGGAATCGATCGATACTATTACTAAAATGTGTCGAAGATAAAGGTTCCATCTACCGATTTTTTGTTAAATCGCTAAAATCGCTTCTACCAATAACCGGTCAAGTGCAAGTTGAACTTGCGCAATTACTGTTCCGTACGTTGATTGCTTTTAAAATAAAAAATATTGTAACGGAAGTATAAAATGATCAGTGACTTTACAAGACACACCCCAAATGAGTTTTCTACAAAGTTTATTTCCAATCTTTACTGAAAATTGATGACCTTGAAACTTCTGTTTTTTTATATACCAGATAAATTATTACAGGTAATGCACTCGTGATAATTTTCGTTCAATCTACACCCCGTGGAGAATATTCCAGAATTTTTTCAAAATTTTTTGATAAGTACTTTCCGAGATAAGGCGGGTGGAGAGCGATTTTTCGCGATTTTTCGCGATTTTTTAAAAATAATACAAAGAAAAGTGCGCGCAAGTATTACATTATATATATATTTTTTACTCGTGTTTTCACAAGCTTTCATTTAACATCACACTCGATTACCTAGTAAAAAATTTTTTTTTTTCACTTCCGAATTTACCCCCCAAAACTAACCCCTTAAGTCGAAATTTAACTTTCAAAACTGCATAGTTCTGATGAGGCCATCAATTCCTATATTAGTACCAAATTTCATCTTTCTATGACAAATAGTTTCAGAGAAAATCGGGTGTGACAGAGCTACAGACAGACAGACGGACAAACAGACACCGAAGTGATCTTATAAGTGTTCCGTACGGAACACTAAAAATGAATTATCACGGACATGTCCTTACTTGACAGATTGTATTGTATTATTACCGAGTGTTCAGTGTTTATAAATCTTTAGAAAAATACATTATCTATGAACGTTTCCTTAACCTTAAATGCTAGAGAGTCTCTATGTATTAAGTCAATAACTTGTAGGTTATTAGCCGAGAACACTCTAGAAAATTTAGAAGAATTAATATTTTCAGAAGCTCGATGTTTGACTGCGATCACTGTACAATTACTAGCGGAAAACTGTCCAAAACTAAAGATTCTGGGATCTGTAACTGGTTGGGATATCCACCAAGACGAGCTGGACGCTTTGAGGATATTGATATCTTTATCAAATACGGATTTAACTTTGTGGCCTCTATAGTGTTTAATTATTTTATTGTTAAATTAATTCTGTTAAGGAATGTTAAAAAAAATAGCGATACATAATAATAATAATAATAAATTTTTTAAATATTTTTTGGTATTTAGTGTACTGTTTGTTCATCTTTGTCCCACGTAAACCAAATAAAAGAATAAAAAAGTATTTCTGTTTGTTTATTAATATTATAAATTAACTATTATTTAAAGTTTCATAAATTGAATTTAGTAAGGTATATTGATGACCGTACATTCCTCGAAAATCATCAGTGTCCAAGGACCAAATCATAGCTCCTCCTAGCCCTTCTTCAAGAATGTATTTTGCCTAAAAAAATTAACATATTTGTCGATATCTTTGGTTATAATAAAAGTATTTTATTACTGAAGAGTATCAGTTAGTCATGGTTTCTTTAACAGTAATTTGTACACAAGGTAAATATTTATCGTCCGCAAAAAATATAGAGAAAAGAAAAGGTGTATATCGGCTTCAGCAGACGAAAACTGTGCTCTTTGCCCTTGCATCAGAAGTACGAAACTATGGGCTACCCGGGCTGGCTCATTTATGAATCACCAAACATCAAAAAATATGATTGTTTCACTCCATATTAAACCTCATCAGACAGCCTATGTGAAGAGGCAAATAGTAGAAACACAATGAGCACGAAAGATTTAAAAAAAACTTCGAAAATCATCAGTGTCCATGGACCAAATTATCGCTCCTCCTAGGCCTGCATCAAGAATGTCATCATCATCATCTGCTTATACTGTCCTTTGCTGGACGAAAGCCTCCCTCAAGTCTTGCCACCTTTTTCTGTTTTGGACCACTTGTACCCAATTTCCAGCCACTCTATTCAAATCATCTCTACTTCTATAGGCTTCGGATCTTGATCGCCACTTTATAATCTTTTCCGTCCATTGTATGGTACATCTTTGAACTAAGCAACATGTCCAGCCCAGTTCCATTTAAGATACAGAATGAATTGGTTGTCTCGTCCTATGCTGACTTCATGTTCTAGGTATTTATATCGGTGTACTTGCTCGATCTCCACGTTATTCAGTTTTATAGTGTCATTAAATTATCATAAACTGAGTCTTGGATAGATTGATTTTTAAACCAACTCCTCTTGAAGCTTCTTGAAGCATGTACAGCATAGTTTGTGCTTCTTGCATATTGTCTGTTTTATTAGACAATGTCGTCGGCAAAACAAAGGTGATTTAATTTTTCACCGTGTGTATTAAGCCCCATTTTTTCCCAGTTTATTGATTGTAGTATACTTTCTAGAAGTGTTACGAAAAGCTTGGGAGCGAGCGTATCACCCTGGTGCACTCCCCTTTCGATTTGAGATTTACTGATGAATTGGTTAGTTTGTGTTTTGACATTAGCGGTGGTATTTTCATACATGTATTTAATTACACTGGAGTATTGATGATCAATACGACATTTAGCAAGCTCTTTCAAGAGTCTCTGCGGGTTTACAGAATCAAAAGCCTTTTCGAAGTCCCCGAATATGAGCATCAGCAAGAAAAGACTCAAATTTATTTGTTAGTGTTTGGTAAATATTTTAGTGAATAATTTGTATATATGACTCAGGAGGCTAAGAGTGTATTGTGCCTATAAAATTAACATATTTGTCGGTTTTAATAAAAGTATTTTATGGAGCACGATGGTAGTATACAACGAATTGTATTAAGTACGCATACCTATTACTCCATCGAAAACTGACACAGCAGCTTTCGAACGACAGAGTGGTTGACACAGTCAACGCTTTAAAAGCAGGTAGCACTTTTCGAGGGATCCTACCTCAAGTATATATAATTATTGTAAAGCAACTGAAGATAGACAGAAGTCCATATTCCAGCAGTTCTCTTAATACAATTCGTTGTATCCTACCATCGTGCTCCGTAACTTCTGGGATAAGTACCACTTGATACCGTTCTCTTGTTTGTCAATCCTAGCCTGACTGACGAGCCGTGATACGTCGAAACGCGTCTCAGGATGAATTTGACAGACAAGAGAACTGCTGGTATATGGACTTCTGTCTATTTTCAGTTGCTTTACAATAATTAAAGTATTTTATTACTGAGGAGTATCAGTTAGTCATGATTTCTTTAACAATAGTTTGTATACAAAGCAGCCGTGACAAATATAAGGAAATGAAAAGGTGTATATCGGCGTCAGCGGACAAAAACTGTGCCTGTTACTTTTGCATCACAAGGACGAAACCAGAGACTACCCAGGCGTGCTATTTATGAGTCACCAAACTAAGATATGATTATTTTTCTCCATATCAAAGCTCGTCAGCCAACCTACGTGAACAGGCAAATCACAGACACACAATAAGCACTAAAGATTTAAAAAACATATGCTCACTACTTGAGCGCCATCCGGTGTGACCCCGCCAAAGCTTTTAATTTTAAAGCAAAACACCTAGGGAAAATGAAATTTAGTAGTAGCAGAACACGTACGTGGTTTTTAGCCCGCAAGCAAATATTTATCTTTTCTATTTTGTATATTTTTCACTGACCACAAATATTTTCTTTGTTTAAAATTGTTTTGGCTACGAGTTATGTGGTCCCCTGGTGATATCGGAAAGGCGATCCTTCTCAAAATCGCAAAAAATTCTGAAAATGGGGCTAGGGTGAAGTACTAAAAAGATTTCTATAGCGAGGTCGCCAGTATTCCAGTTTATGAGCATTTGTGATTAAGAAAAAATAGCATTTTACAACAACGTAAACAATGAACGCATGGAAGATGTTTCCAGTACTTTTGAGTGTATGGTTTTTAAATCTCTTCTGCTGTTACTGTCTAGGCCGGCTGACCAGCTCTGATATCGAACAATGTCACATGTCCTAGTTTAGTGATTCATAACTTTGGACGCAGGTCATTTAAAAAGGATAGTACTCGTAGTTAGAAGCTGAGTGGCAAATCTAGTGGACATGTTGCGTTTTGGAATGGTAAATTTTTAAAATATAAACGATTACCTGGGAGTTTGTAAAGCATGAAATTCTACGTACAAGGATCATTAACGGTAAATTTACTTACTTTTTCAGCTACAGTATTGTTATTATCATATGTCATCCACACGTCATCACACCACGAATATACATTATTATCTATTACTTTCGTCTCTTCACAATAATGATTTTGCACCAATTCTTGAACCTGAAAAGATATTGTCAAATATCTCAATATTGTTACTACAAGTTTAATAAATGTCCGGGTGTCTTTACCTCGTAAAACGCTAGAAACCCGTCTTCATCAGTCCAGGCACCTCCACAGGTCGTGTTAGTGACAGGTGCGCCAATATCATGATTGCTAGAATCGGCTAAATTGAAACAACGTGCGTAAGTTGGTATACCTAAGATCAGTTTGGATGCTGGTAAACCCTGTTTTATCCATATGGCGACTTTATCTTTCTAAAAATCAAAAAAGATTGTTAATCGTTTATGTAGCTTAACTTATAATGCTAATGGAATATAAAGGAAAACTATTAGTAATGAGGTCATACTAATAGTTTACCACATTTTATTCTATACTGTTAAGACTCAATTTGTCAATGTTAATACTAACCTAACTAACTAAGTAACTCATTATGACAATATGAGCTAGCATTCTGAACTGAATGTTATAGTAAGGAAAAAAATACTTACTATAACAGAAAGGGGTGCAAGAAGTCCCGTAACATTAGAATTAGGACTTACTACGTCATATCCCATTAAATGAACATAGTCAACGTGCCTAAAAAAAAAGGATGAAAAAAATCAAGGGCAGGAATCTTTTTTTGTTATTTTACAATAATTTTCTTTATCTTTTTGATGTTATTTCTGCTTGGCTAGAGCATTAAATGCATCTCTATTTATATTACGTCACCATCTACCCGTTCTTTCTAATAGATATTAGTTATGAAGGATGTCAGTACTGTGACAATATGTTGTCAGATCCTTAAAATCAATTAATTCTATAACTCGAGGCGTGTGATCGCTGATAAATATTCCAAAGATATATTGTGTTATAACCAAGTTAGTTTTCATGATATTCATAATAGTACTTACTCAGAAATATTTTTTATATCATAATAATTTTCTTCTATTGCCACGGCTATAGATAATTTGAATCCCCACGGCTCGAAACGTTCTTTAATGGTTTTTATAAGAGCTGCAAAATTTTGTTTGTCTTGGCTAATTCCTCCTCTCGTTGTAGGGTACTCCCAGTCCAAGTCCAGACCATTAAATCCATAGTAAGAGATGAATTTTAAGGCCTGATCAGCGAACTTATTTCTAGACTCTTCTGTTGAAGCCATCTAAAAATATTTTCATTTTTAATTTTCATGTGAAAAAATCATGTTTCGAGTTTTTTGGTTTTTTTTTCACGTTTTGAAGTTCCTAGATTACGAAAAACAGAGTCACTTCTTTCCGTCGGTTTGTTGGCGCTATAACTCTCGAATATATCAACTTCAAACTTGGTGTATAGATAATATCTCACGAGGGGATGGAGCCTATAATTTTTGAATGATATAGAGCATAGGGCATATATTTTGTTCGATGTGATTTTAAAAGAGAAGATTGTAATATTTTAAATCGGTAGAGGGAACCATTGTCTACGACACATTTTAGTAAAAGTATCAGTCGATTCCGAACTTTCGTCGAAATCACGTAAAAACCAAAATGAGTCATTTGACATCACACATTCCGCGGCCGCTAAATGTATTAAAAAGTCGGTATCGTTTGTGAAGAAGTGGGTGAATCATTTTAAAGAGACGAAAAATATCGACGATTGGCCGAAACGTGGTTCGGTAGGCAAAGTCACACCGAAAGTCGAAAAACAATCCGTGGAGAAGGGGGCAAAAGAGACAGGATAATCTTGTACACTTTCAATGGTATTACGAGAATATTTTCAGTTTTTTTGGATGGAATATAATAAAACATAGAAGGTGCCAAGGGAGTGGAAACCGGAGGTAGAAAGGGGACTTCGCATTTGCCTTGTTATAGGTTTTTTTCTGAGTTCTTTTAGTCGTAGTATCGACACAATACATGCTTTTCATTATTAATATGGGAAGAGGGTGGAAGGGATGGAGATCTTGGTATCGTTTCAATAGTATTATGACCGTTTTCTCTGGTTTTTGCTTGGAGTATTGGATATTTAATATAAAATATACTTTTTTACAGACAAATATATACAGGGTGAAAGGGATGAAATTAGAGGCTAAAAGGGTGATTTTTTTGTATGTCGTAAGATACTTTTATTCCAGTACTTTTGATTTTCCATTAATTCCAATTTTAACAGGAATAGTATATAGAGATTTGATTACAGAGTAACCTAAAAAAATATTGCGTTGAATATAAAACAGATTTTATAAATACGAACTGTTAAGTTGGCGGAAATGAACTTATGGAACAGCAAGTAAAGTATTGTGATTACTTTCCTTGCTAACGGGAAATATTGTGTTCGTGAAAAATTTATCCTCCGAAATTTTTCGTTTTTTTCAGGTCTTAAGGTTTTTAGATCACAAGAAACATATTTTTAACTTTCAACCTCATGATAAATAACATTAAATATCGCAAAAATAATCTGTCCACACATCACAAAGATGTTTACTTTTATTTATATATTAAGAGATTTTGTTAGCATACTTAAAATGATTTTTATCCGTATTGTCCATATTTGAATTTTATTTTTTAACATACGCACTTATTTCGTTGGCAAATATTTTGTTCGATGTAATTTTAAAAGAGAGGACTGTAATATTTGAATCATTTAATACTTTTTTTGATGATTTACAGTCCGTCAAGTAAGAACGAGTCCGCTATAATTCATTTTTGGTAGATGCGATTCTAGTGATTCAACAAAAAAATCGTTAACTTCGTTTTAAAATCACATAAAATCCAAAATGAGTCACTTATTTGCGCGTCGGTTCGAGGCAAACAAAGAGATCTAAAATTACACATTCCGCGGCCGCTAAATATACTAAAAAGTCGGTGTCGTTTGTGAAGAAGTAGGTAAATCATTTTAACGAGACGAGAAATGTCGACAACTTGGCCAAACGTGGCTCGGTAGGTAAAGTCACTCTGAATCGCGTCTTTGCTTTCATGGGACCCGAAATTGACGCTGCGTCAAGGAGCGGCAAAATTAAGAAAATCGTATTTGAATGTATCCCATGAGACCATTCAACAACATCTTTGTGTTCATGGTGTTAAATTCCGAAGCATGTTAAAGAAACCTTTGCTGGGCGAAAATCATGTCGCGAAACAGCTCGCTTGCGCCCACGATAAGATACTAGAATGGCCCTCACAATCGCCGTACCCCAACCCTATTGAAAACGTTTGGTTTCTTGTAAAGAGAAAGCTTAGAGGACAAATTTTGAGGATTTCGACTAAGTCTCGCGAGATTCCAAAAATTTGGAGATAATCGCAGAAAATCTCGTCGATAGCATCCCTGGATGACGCCAGGCGATTATAGATGCAGGAGGCGATTTGATAACTTGCTGAGGTAATTGCGCCGTTATTAGCACACCAAAGATGGCACAAAATGTTCTAGGAAACATATTTTATTAAGAAAACGATCAGCAACGTTCTTACTTGTCACGAGGTAAATTTCTATATTTTTTTATTAATATTTCACCATAAACTGGCTTATATTATATTAGTCTCTAGTGTGAGTTAGTCAAATTTAGTATCTATTTTACATCTGCATGTTTACCAGAAAAGTACTTTGTGAATCATTTTACCAATTTTTTAAATTGAGATTCGAGACCCACGTTAAAATTTATATTCTGAAGTTGAAAATGTACACAAATTAATGTAAATTAACTTACTATCGAATATTTTAATGATCCTTCGTTCCACCCACCAATGGCAAGCGTAGTTTTAACACAAGGATTTTCTTGTTTAATTTGTGTTAAGTTAGCGAAACCACCTGAAAATTAATCAATGTGTCAATCATATCCTTGAATAAAGATGCATGCATGTTAAATTAAAAAAAAAAAAATGCCACTTACCCTTGTTAATATCGGCATTCACATCGATAGAACTTAGTTGTAGGTCCATGTTTAAACCAACAAAACTGTATACAATGTTGGTACAGAGACTAGAGTTAATGTTTTCTGAAGTGAACTGACCCTCAGCATCTCTATACATGGCCCAGCTTCCATAGTAGCATACTATTTCTTTTTTAGCGTCTATAATAAAGTGAAAAAATTAAATATCAGACGTTCCTGTAGTCTTTGTTGAAATCCTTTTTAGAAATTTAAAACATAAAATTAATATTTGTATTTAGTAGATGGGTTATACTTGTAACTTGTAATAAAGATGTAGAATCAATCATGGAGCGCTTGGAAATCACTACCAAAAACTATGGATTGACAATTAATAGAGCGGAAAGCAAAGTAATGATTTTGTTAGTCGTAATGGAAATCCGTAACACATAGATGAAATTGCTGGTTTCACTGTTGTAGACCATTTCAATTATTTGGGATCCCTCATAACTAAGCGGAAGTAAAAAGATGTTTGGCTATAGCTAGAAACTCGACGATCAAACTCATTAAGTTCTGGAAAGATTCAGCTGTCATAGAAAGACAAAGTTAAGATTGATCCAGCCTTGTATTCCCCATAGCAACTTACGCATCCGAAACATGGACCTTTAGACAAGCTGACAAAAGACGAAACGATGCGTTTGAGATGTGGGCATATCGAAGAATCCTCAGAGTATCATATACCGAACACAGTACTAATGTATCTATTCTTGAAGAGCTTAGTATAAATGACCGACTTTCAAATAGAATTAATAGGCAGTACCTGAAATATTTTGGTTACATTATGAGGAAAGTGGATGCCGTGGAAAAGCTTGTAGTAACGGGAAAGGTAGGGAATACAAGATCAAGGGGACGGTCTCCAATAAGACGGTCCGACCAAGTAAGATCTCTCTTTGGTATGGGTATGCACCAGTCAAGTCAGCTCGCGCAGGATCGAGATGCCTGGAGAATGACTGTTGAGGCAGCAAGTGCATAGTGTCACCAATACTTCTATTGGGGTGAAGAGATTAACAGAGAGAGAGAGAGAGATATGTTGCCGGACTCGTTTAAGCAATGTATGAACTATAATTATTACATACTTTGCCTAGACAATTTATAGAATGCCTAGGAATTCTATAGAATGCCGATAAGAGATTAGGCAAAGTATAAAATGAAAGACAAATTACCATAATACGAACCATCCAACCGGCAATGTGAAAAATGTCAAACAATAAAAAAGCTCCAGGCCTAGACAGAATAAAGAATAAAACTCTAAAAGAACTCCCCGACAACATAATAGACTCACTTACAGACATTATAAACGCCAGCTTCAATCTCAATACTTTCCCAAAGCCCTGGAAAAACAGCAGTCATAACCATGATTCCAAAAAAATAACAAAATCTCACTTTTCCTCAAAACTGGAGACCAATCAGCCTTATATCTTCCGTAGCCAAGATAGCGGAGAAAATCTTCCTATCTCGGCTACAAGACATCCTACAGGAACAGAACATCATCCCTGACGAGCAGTTCGGGTTCAGAGCTAGCCACTCTACCGAACACCAACTTGTCAGACTGGTCGATTGCATTTCGGCAGGTCTGCAGCGAAAAAGGTCCACGGGGCTGATCGCTCTAGACGTGCAGAAAGCCTTCGACAAAGTTTGGCATCTTGTGCTCATATACAAAATGCACCACATTTTTCAGATAAACCTCAATTTCATAAAATTCATCGGTTCTTTATCTTAGAAACCGAAAATTTTTCGCTAAAGCAAATGAGTCCCTCTCCGAAATAAGAAACATCGAAGCAGGTGTGCCTCAAGGCTCCCCCATAGGCCCAATTTTGTACAATATATTCACATCTGACATTCCAAAAATCCCCCAGACATCCCTTTCAATATATGCAGACGACACTGCAATATATGCTACAAATAGAAACCATACACTTTTGAAAATGCATCTACAACGACAAACAGACGCAATACAAGACTGGATGACGCTCTGGAAGATCAGAGCAAATCCAGAAAAAACACAAGCGATACTCTTCACATACAGACGACATCGACCATATCCAGTGACAGTACAAGATCGCCAAATAGTTTGGGGGGACACCATAAAATATTTGGGGATCACCTTCGACAAGAAACTGTGCTGGAGACAACATATCACAGACAAAATACACAAGACAAACAGACTATACAGCAAACTATATCCTCTACTAAACAGAAAAAGCAAATTAAACTTAAAAAACAAAAACGTTACTTTACAAACAAACGATCAGACCGACCATGTTGTATGGCAGCAACGCCTGGTGCCATAGAGCAAAGACAAATAAAAAACGACTCCAGACGTGCCAAAATAAAATACTTCGACGAATAACGAACGCCCCTTGGTACATAAGGGGAACGGACATACACAAGGACTTAAAAATCGAACGTATAGACGAATTTATAGACAAACGACATCGGACCTTCTATGCCAAACTTCCCGACATGCCCAATCCTATTTTCCAAAATAACCTATTCCCCATAAATCCCAATCCTGATTTCAATATAACCCGCCCCCGTTATAATGGAACCGTAATTTACACACACATACTCACACACACATACTCACACACACATACTCACACACACACACACGCCAACATTTGCCTTTTTTCACTGACTCATGCCTTGGAAACAATGAAATAGTCTCAACTGTTTTTTGTAAAAAAAATTTTATAAATAAATCATTTATTTTTTTCGTCGTTACTCCAGAAAAAACTACATTACGGAGTACGAGTGCCGCCGGCACTGTCTCTGACATCAGCGCCCTCAGCGCACACACAATAGTAACCGGCAATGTGTATTATATGTAGATACTGAAAGCAATAAGCATTAATTGTTACTCGTGTTGCGGGTGGCGGAGGAGCGCGGTGGGGCTGAAGTAAATACATTATAACATGAACTAACCTAAACTAACCTAAAACTAACAGAAGCCTATGTCTTAAGAAGAAGATTCTATGTACTTCCAAGTGTCACAACAGCTCATTATGCAATCAATAAGTATAAATGAAAGACAAATTACCCTAATCATATCTTTAGTTTATTCAAAATTAACAATATTAAGATTTTCAACTGTCTATAAAAAGAATGCGTACGGAAATCAAAATAGAGACTTCGACAATAGTTGAAAAATCAAATGTTGGTTTTATTTGTAAATACCTATTTTTTTTTTAACTTTAAAAACTACAGTGAAGTCTGCTTATAACGAACCCGTTTATAGCGAATTGCCGGTTAAAACGAACTATTTTATAAAGCACGAAAAAAATTTCTAAAAGATCAATGCAAATTTTTATCGGTTATAACGAACCCGACTGTAACGAACTTCCAGATAAAGCCAAATTTGGATGATTTGTGTCCGTTTATAACGAACTTGCCACTCCCTGTGCTTGATGTTGCGCGACTTGATCTAGGGAATTCACCTAAACTCGCTGGGAACCCCTATTCTACTTGTTTCTGCCGCGTCGCTAGTTCGAGCAGTATTATTTTCAATTCTTTCTAATGCATATTTGATCAAAGTAGTAAGCAGTAGAAGAAACTGCAGGAGTGGATATGACTGTTGTTGATCACTGGTTGGCCAATGTAGGGCCGGAAATTCGAGAAAGTTATGAATATGTGGACATTTTTAATGCTGATGAAACGGGTTTGTTTTACAACATGACGCCTGATAAGACATTAAAGTTTGTCGGAGAGAATTGTGCTGGTGGAAAATTATCAAAAGTAAGGATTACTGTGTTGGTAACTGCAAATACATCTGGAACAGAGAAAAGAGAATTGTTGGTGACAGGAAAGTCCGCCAATCCCAGGTGTTTTAAAAACAAACTTTACCAGTAACAAATTAAACAGTAAAGCCTGAATGACATCAGAAATTTTTAAAAACGAACTGATCGAATGGAATGAAGTATTAAAATTTGCAAACAGAAAGGTATTACTTTTGACTGACAACTGTCCAGCGCACCTTGAAGTTAATCTACAGCAAATAAAATTGGTTTTTATGCCTCCAAACACAAGTGCAAAGCTTCAGCCAATGGATCAAGACGTGATTCATTTTTAAAATGTCATTATAGAAAGATTTTACTTATGAAAAAGTTAGAGCCAAATCGATAAAGGTAACATTTTTTCTGCACTCTCTTGGACGCTATAAACTTTATAAATACAGCTTGGCAAAGAATCAGTAGAGAAACCATTGTAAACTGTTTTAAGCAAGGCGGATTTTTAAGGAAGGAATGTAGATATGACTCAGATGGTTAGCTACTGTTGACTCAGTGGATTGAAAATCATCCAGAAAACCCTACCGAATGTTTAGAATTTGTTTAGGATGCTGACATTCAACAAAGTACCATGGAAATCGAGATTAAAAAGATGTTTAATCACTTTAATTTTGAAGAATACGTATGTGCTGATAATGAATTACTGACGAGAGAAATATTAACTGATGTTCAAATTGTGACTTCTGGAAAGATTTTAAGCGATAATGATGACGAAGACGAGCTTGCAGAAGGAGATAATATTTATGCTCCATCCATTTTTGTGACCTTGACAATTATATAAACACCATTTCTTTTTCAAGTAAAATTGTATGAAAATTACTGATTTTATTGTATAAACTACGTATTTTAATGTTTTCGTTTATACTCGTGTATGCACCAACACACATAATAATAACTTTAGTGTGATTTGTTTTATTTTCCTTTGAACGTTTTCTTTTAATTTAATAAATATTATTATTCATTTTTCTAAGCATTAGTGCCTAATCTAAATAAAAAAGTAGGGAAAAATGATATTAGATTTTGTTTACTGTTTGTAACGAACTTCGGATATAGCGAACCATTTTTAGTGATTTTTTGGAGTTCATTATAAACGGACTTCACTGTATTAGTTCAAGTTAGTTCAGATTAGTTCAGATTAGTAAGTATCATAACGTATTGACTCCACCTCCAGCATGCTCCCCCGCAACCTGCAACACGAGTAATTGTTAATGCTTATTGTTTTCAATACGCATTATACACATTGCCGGTTGTACAGTCCCTGGCCAAATTATTAGACGCACTGCAAGATTTCATGTAAAATATTAATTACCGAGTGATATTGTACCGTTTTATTATTTTAAATTGATTTGTTTTTTATTTTTATATTATCCAATCAATTACCTATTTATTTGACATAAATAAAAACAGCAATAATTTAGAAAAGCATAAGTTTATTAAGTTTTAAAGAAAAGTGAAATTAATGTTAGCAAAAGTCAATATTTAGTTGAGCCACCTTTAGCCGCTATCAAAGCTTTAATTCTGCGCGGCATGCTATCAATGCAAGATTGTACTGTCTCCTGCATTTGAGGATGATGATTCCACACATGAATAATCTTTTCTAGGAGCTGGGTTTTGTTGGTAATCACATCTTTAGCCACTTCTCTTTTCATCAGCTCCCACACATTTTCAATGGGGTTCATATCAGGGCTATTACCCTGCCAATCCAACAGAGGGATATTTTTTTCTGCCAAAAAAGCTTTAACAGACCGAGCAGTGTGGCAGGGAGCTCCATCTTGCATTAAAGTGAATGGTTCCCCATTTGGAAACCATTCTCTGAGCTGCGGAATCAACCGGTTTTGTAATACTTCTTTGTACTGATCTTGCCTCATTATTCCTTTGACGACGTACAGAGGTCCAGTGCCCTTGCCGCTGATGACTGACCAAATCATCACTTTGGTGGGATGTTTATCCGTCGGGACGACACAATCAGGATGAAACTTTTCTCCATGACGACGATGCACATACTGAGCTTTATTCTGCAAAATTTCGAATGTGCTTTCGTCACTGAAGCAGACCTGTCAAAAAATAGGAAAAATATATAAACTTTCATGTTTATTTGCTTTATTTAACTGAAAATGATAATAATGTATCAATTATTGATTAAATTGCTGTATCTTACCGATCTCCAGAAGTCCACATCTTTGTCTTGCCATTGTTTGGCCCACTTCAGGCGCTTTGCTTTCATTGCAGCTGTTAACTTGGGCTTCCTGGCGGGGCGACAGGCCTTAAAATTTAATTCTTTCAATTTTCTTCGAACAGTGCGCTCAGAAGCATTTACGCTAGCATCCTGGATTTGTGATTTTATTACCTTTGTGGTAGCAAATCTGTTTTCTACACAAATTTTCTTCAAACATCTCTCTGACCGTGGAGTGAAAATTGGTTTTCTACCGCATCTTTTCTTTCTTTTCGGGCTTAATTCCTTCCCTGACTCAATTTTCTTTTTTATGCGTCGTACACTAGCTTCAGAAAACCTCCAATCTTCGTGATATTTCTCGGTTTGTAAATGTTTTCGCAATCACAAGGGCCTTCACTTCAGCTTTTTTACGTGATGAAAGATCGTCTTTTCTACCCATAATGAAAATAGTCCAATTACTTTTTTAAAACACTGCATACAAAATAAACTAATAACTGAGTAGTATAAAACTGTTAAACAAACAATCACAGTCCATAAAGCCACAGAAACACGTCCGTACCTGACTCGATTCCGATCGCGACTGATACAGGTTTGTACTTGTTTACGTTCATGTATCACTTTGTCAACACAGTGTTGCTATATGTTAAAAATAAATACAAATATGTAGTCTACAACAATTCTTTTAAATAAAAATCAATAATATTGTAGTTTAAATATACCATTATTGCATAAAAACTCTTAAGAAACATAAAATTACTAAAAAAAATACAGTGCGTCTAATAATTTGGCCAGGGACTGTATGTTAGGCATTCTATAGAATGCCTAGGCAAAGTATAAAATAAAGGATATTTTATAGTTCGCCCGAATGTTTTAGGTACTCTATAGAATAGCCGGATCATATGCTTTGCCGGTAATATGGTAGATACAACGAACAAAAACAAGTCTCTCTGACATGGTTATCCATTTTGAAGGAATCTGACATTAAACTGGTTATTCAGTTTCAGGATATACGGTACAAAAGCTCCATATTTAAGAAAAATTAAATAGAAGCATGTTGATTTAAAAGAAACATAATAATAAGTGGATATTAAATTCAACAGGCAAAAAAATAATAGCTACCGATAAGCAGCAGAATCCACAAGTTTCCGCTTGAAAACTGAGAAATTAAGGACTTGTACTGATTTTAGAGATTCAACAATCTGATTTTAGAGCTGATAGATAGTGTGTAAGCTATATGTTTAGTGTAATTCACTTAAACGAAAAAAAGATATCCACGAACAGAGAGCTCCATCTGCTGTTTGTAGACCTAACCAAAGCGTGTGATACCGTACCAGTGAAAAAACCATGGTAAATATTAGTACTATCAACCATAAACAGTACAACAATCGCTGTAGTAACCAGTCAAGTTCCCGAATAAATTTGGGCAACATGGAAATTTTTCTGTAACAAAGGGTGTCAAATAGGGCTTCCGACTGTCTCGTACGTTATTCAAAATTTATCTAAATAAGGCATTGGGGAGATGGCGAACAGCATGTGCAGGAATCAGAATAGAGCTGACCGATCAAATAACGTTGTACACTCTACATTTTGCCGACGATAAAGTGGTTATTGCTCAATACAAGGAAGACCTTGAATTTATGACAAGAAAACTCTTTGAAGATTATAATAACTGCAAAAAAAACCAAATATTTGTGTACACGAGGAAACAGGGAGGCCTCACTCTAAATACCGGTGAGATCATTGATGCTTGTGAAGAGAATATATATCTCAGAACTAACATAAGTTAAGACGGTAGAACGGAAAAAGAAGTGGAGAGTAGAATAAGTAAAGGACAGGCGGTCATAAGACACCTAAAGTCTGTTCTGTTGTCGAAGAATATAACATCACAGAGAAAGCACCTCATTTAAAATGCAGTATTTAAAAGCATCTTGTTAAACGGTTGTAGAACTCGAAAAGAGAAGAAGAGGGAGATCAAGAGCGACATAGTTTGGAAGTGTTCCGAGAGCAATGTCAGGGAGAAATTTAAGACCCGCAGATTGGGAAGATCGAAGAGGATGGAAACTGGGAACCGGAAGGCGAAGAACGACCAAGTGCAAGTCGAACTTGCGCAATTAGTGTTCCGTACGTTGATTGCTGTTAAAATAAAAATTTTTGTTACCGAGATGTAAAACGATCAATTACTTCATAAAATACTCCCCAAATGAGCTGTCAACAAAGTTTGTTTTCGATTTTTGTTGAAAACTAATGACTAAGGACATCCAAATATGCAAAGCGCATATATTGTATATTTTGCATATTATATGCATTTTTCTAAATATTTGCATAAATGCTTTAAAATAGCATATATGTGCATATTTGAAGGAATTTATAATAATGTAGGTCTTTGGCAGGCGTTTTTATTCATTTTTCGGAATAAGGGTCAATGTTTAGGCCGCCGCCGCCGCCGCCGCCGCGCCGGTGGTTTTCCCAAATAAATTTTATTATTTTATGGTCAGTAAAAACCAGTGTAAACCCCAGACGGCCGTCAGAGCATATAAATTTTATTAATTTATTAGATTTCATTTTTGGTTGTGCTTTTAAAGTGGTTACGTCGATTTATGCTTTTTATCTTGTGAGTCGTATTTTACTACAGTGAAATGCCCAAAGCCAGTACTGTGTCAGTACAAAGAACTAAGAATAGATATGGGAAAAATCTACTGTTCTGCATGTGTTAAAATTGTAAGTATAATTTTTGAATACCTATTGAATATACAGAGTATTTCATTTTCGTTTCGTTTAATATTTAAAAATGCCTGAGGCCCTAAGCACCTACTTTTCTATTTAACGAAATTTGTTGTTAAAAATTTAAAATGTGTTTTTTTTATTGCTACATTTGTATAGTACTCGTATCATGTAATGTAAAACAATAAATTTACATTTTTCAAGTCTATTTTGATTTTTTTACTGCATATTTACAACATGTATGTGCATATTTTGAGAAAATTATTTGCATATTTATGCGCATATTTTAAAATTTTTCACTTGCATATTTGGGTTGACCTAGAAATTTTTGTTTTTTTTTATGTATCAGATAAATTATTAAAAATAATGCACTCGTGATAATTTTCGTTTCAATCTACACCCAGTACAGAATATTCTAGAATTTTTTCAAAATTTTTTAATCTGTACCTTTCGAGATAAGATTTGTCGATTAAAGAAAAGTGTGCGCAAGTATAACATTATATATTTTTGAACTCGTGTTTTCACAAGCTTTCATTTCACATTCCATTCGATGACTTGGTAAAATTTTTTTTTTTTTTTCGTTTCCGATTTTAGCCCCCAAAACTAACCCTCTAAGTCAAAATTTAGCTTTCAAAACCACACGTCTCTGATGGGGCTATCAATTCCTACATTAATGCCACATTTCAACTTTCTACATCAAATAGTTTCGGAGAAAATCGGTTGTGACAGACAGTCGAACAGACACCGAAGTGATCTTATAAGTGTTTCGTACGGAACAATAAAAAAAAAAACCAGATTAATGGTGATGACTAATTTTAATCACTTAGGAGTTGACATTTCCTTTTAATTGAGAAAGTGAAGTTCAGATCTTATTTTAGAACTACATGTTAGCAAGGAAATTACCGATTTTTTAATATTTTTTTGTCATGAGAAACATTCAAAAACTTACCACAATCATTAGCTTTAACACAAAAAACGCCAAGCAAACCGAAAGCAATTAAAAACCCAATACGAAAAAACATTTTTGGTCTGTACGGCTCAACGGATATTTTTATGTGTAATAATTTCTCCCGCTATTAATTACTAACTAATAATCCCTCCTTTATAGCAAACATAGATAATAAAAATTGCACAAAGTACAAATCTCTAAATCTTTTTAAATCTTTTCGAAATGGTTTTTAATCCGCAAAAACGGAAAATACAGACTACTGTGGAGGATTAAGATAAAATAATGGATATATTTCGTTTCATGTGGTACTTTTTTTTCATGTACTAGGATTTAGTTCGCTATTGAGGAATATTCCAAATTACGTCGATGCTATTATATACACTCCTGGAGAAAATTAACGCAACAATATATTAAATCATACAAATCTCTATAATGAATTAATTTTAATAATTTTTTATTAGGATATGAATAGTGAATTAGTTACCAAATTTCTCTATAAGATTCGAATTAAAAATATTGCATACGCCAAATGAGACTTTGGAGAAACGTTTGCGATTTTTCCGTCAAAACAACACTCGCCAACGACTATACTTTCGGACAACAGAATCTAGACATATATATATATATATATATATATATATATATATATATATATATATATATATATATATATATATATATATATATATATATATATATATATATATATATATATATATATATATATATATATATGTATATATATATATATATATATATATATATATATATGTATATATATATATATATATATATATATATATATATATATATATATATATATATATATATATATATATAGTGACTCACAGCTTAAATGATGCAGTCGCTATAAGAAAAGACTAACTGGTCTCAGTGCCTCTTTATTTATTTGGAAAAAACAACTTATTCTTCTAAAAAAAAAAAGTATGAATTACTTTTTGTCTTAAATATGCCTTACTTAATTAACAATAAATAATTAATTAAATTCTATGCGATTTTAACGTCACAGCTTAAATGATGCAAAACTCAATATACCAAAATTATTAGAGAATACAAACTGTAGAATTTGAAATAAGCCTGCTAATATTTGGTCGGGCCTCCCTCATTATCAATAACGGCTTGTAATCTTCTGGACATTGATTCAACTAACTTTCTAGTATACTCCGGGGAAATAGTGTTCCATGCTTCAGTAATTTTTACGTTTAATTCAGTTTTATTTGATATTGGGGCACTATTTACTTTATTTTTTAATGTCAGTCACAAATTTTCAATTACATTTAGGTCTAGTGACTGGGCTGGTATTTTAATAACATTTGGACAGTTATAAGGCAACCAACTGCGGACTAGAAATGACGTGTGCTTTGGATCATTGTCCTGATAGAACCGATAATTGTTTTCAATATCTAATTTTTGGGCACTAGTGACGAGATGCTGCCTTAGTATATCCAAGTACACATTTTGGTTCATAGTCCCTTCGACGAAATGCATGTTACCTACTCCTGCAGATGACATACAGCCCCATAACATCACTCCACCTCCACCGTGCTTTACCGTAGCTTTTATATTTTTCAATTTTAATTCTTCGTTAGGCTTTCTCCACACTGATATTTTTCCATCGACCCAAATAAGTTTATTTTGGTCTCATCAGCAAATATTACTAAATTCCAGAAGTTCAAGTCTTTATTGATATGCTCTCTGGCAAATTCCAATCTCACGCGTATATTTCTTTGGCTAATGAAAGGCTTATTTCTAGCAGTTCGACCATGTAAATTATTAACACATGGGCTGAAAAGTCCCGGGCCTAACACATAGATGGCGCTAGTTTTATTGCAGTCACCTTTTTTCAGTTAATACTAACCTTCAAAAGACAGCTGTTAAAATTTCATGATATTCTATTCATTAGTTTGTGAGTTATTGTGCTAAGAGTGACGCTACTTTTGTTATTTTCAAAACAATGGATCAAAAACAATTTCGTGTTTTAATTTTACACTGCTTCTTGATGGGAAAAAAATACCGTTCAAGCGAAGCAATGGCTTGAAAAGTGTTATGGGGACTCCGTTCCATCAGAAACAACAATAAAACGTTGGTTTGCTGACTTCAAACGTGGTCGTAGAGACACCGATGATGCAGAACGCAGTGGACGTCCAAATGAGGCGGTAACACCAGAAAACATCAAAAAAAATCCATAAAATCGTTTTGAATGATGGAAAAGTGAAGTTGCGTGAGTTAGCTGACATCGTAAAGATATCAAAAGAACGTGTTGGCTTTATATTGCATGAGCATTTGACTATGAGAAAGCTCTGTTCAAAGTGGGTGCCGCGTTTGCTAACTGTTGATCAAAAACAAGAACGTGTTGATGATTCTGAGCAGTGTTTGGCCATGTTTAAACGTAACAAACAGGAATTTTTGCGTCGATATGTGACAATGGATGAAACATGGATCCATCACTTCACTCCGGAATCAAAACGATCGTCATCTGAGTGGACAGCAACTGGTGAACCTCGTCTAAAGCGCCCGAAAGCACAACAATCGGCTGGAAAGGTTATGGCCTCGGTATTTTGGGATGTGCGTGGTGTAATATTCATCGACTATCTTGAGAAAGGAAATACCATCAACAGTGAATATTATATAGCGTTATTGGAGCGTTTGAAGGCCGAAATTGCAAAGAAACGACCGCATATGGCAAAGAAAAAAATTTTGTTTCATCAAGACAACGCACCGTGTCACAAGTCAATCAAAACAATGGCAAAACTACATGAATTGAACTTAGAATTGCTCCCACATCCACCGTATTCGCCAGATTTGGCTCCCAGCGACTACTGGCTGTTCGCAGACCTGAAAAAAATGCTCGCCGGTAAGAAATTTCGCACGAATGAAGAGGTTATCGCTGAAACTGAGGCCTATTTTGAGGCAAAAGATAAATCGTTCTACAAAAAGTGGTATTGAAATGTTAGAGCGGCGCTGGAATGATTGCGTTGCTCTTGATGGAGATTACGTTGATGAATAAAGCTAATTTTGAACCAAAAAAAACCGTGTTTTCTTTGTTAGGCCAGGGACTTTTTAGCCCATGTGTTATTTCGCAAGATCCGTCGAACTGTTTCGGGGTTACGCCTTTTTCCAAACTGTCTTTCCACCTCGGCGCACAACTTTGGCGCACTTTTTTTTGGATTATTTGATACCTCTCTTAAAGTCCACCTTTCTTCGCGTTCATTGAAGATCTTATTTGGAACCAACCTTGACTTATTCTCGACTCTATTTTCATTCCGGTAACGTTCAATGATATGCTGAACAGTTAACGGACATTTATTTACCATTTTGGCTATGTCTCTTTGGCTGTATCTATTCCTGTAATGAGTAATAATTAAATTTCTCTCAGAAATTGTAGTTCGACGACCCATTCTTAAACAATTTCGTTTTACCGAATGAAAAAATGTCAAACTAAACAAAAAACAATTGCACTAAGAAATCAAAGCAACGCCGCCTTCGTAAATTTCAAAATGCGATAAGTTTTGACCACTGTTGTTATTTTGCATCATTTAAGCTGTGACGTTAAAATTGCATATAATTTGATTAATTAATTATTGTTAATTAAGTAAGGCATATTTAAGACAAAAATAATTCATACTTTTTTAGAAGACTCTTTACTAATTTAATTTCCATAAATTGTTTTTTCCAAATAAATAAAGAGGCACTGAGACCAGTTAGTCTTTTCTTATAGCGACTGCATCATTTAAGCTGTGAGTCACTGTATATATATATATATATATTATATATATATATATATATATATATATATATATATATATATATATATATATATATATATATACATATATATATATATATATACATATATATATATATATATATATATATATATATATATATATATATGTATATTATATATATATATATATATATATATATATATATATATATATATATATATATATATATATATATATATATATATATATATATATATATATATATATATATATATATATATATATATATATATATATATATATATATATATATATATATATATATATATATATATATTTATATATATATATATATATATATATATATATATATATATATATATATATATATATATATATATATATATATATATATATATATATATAAGTAGATGCACTCCTGGACAAAATTAACGCAACAATATATTAAATCATACAAGTCTCTATTATGAATTAATTTTAATAATTTTTTATGAACATTGGTTACACTAAAAGTTAGAAAAAACTTATTCGGATACTTTAAAAGTGAATTAGCTACCAAATCTCTCTATAAGATTCGAATTAAAATTATTCTTAAGACCTAATAACAAAATCGTTGAAATTATGTAATAATAAAAAAAATAAACTGGGACACTAGTAGCAGAATTAATGGTGTAACTGGGACACTAGTAGCGTGTGTTGCCTCCTCTGCTTCGGATGACAGCGTTTATGCGCCTAGGCATGCTTCTAATTAAATTTTGGATAAAATCTTAAGAAATTTGCTCCCATTCTGTGATAACTGCATTTTCAAGTTCCCTCAGGTTTCTAGGTGCAGGTATATGACGTTTCACATCTTTCTTAAGGTGATCCCATACTTGTACTATCGGATTCAGATCCAGGCTTTTTGGTGGCCATTGTATAATCGGTATATCAACTTGATTAAGATAATCGAGTACCTCCCTAGCCACGTGAGGTCGAGCGTTGTCTTGCATAAACAGGAAATTGGGCCCCACAAAATGACCGAAAGGCATCACATGTTCTATTACAATATTCTCAAGATAGTAGAAAGCATTCATGGATCTCGTACGGACAGGAACTAACTCTGTGCGAGCATCAAAGCAGATGCCACCCCAGAACATAACAGAGCCACCGCCGAATGGAGTCCTTGCAGAGATATTGCAAGGAGCAAACCTCTCTCCTAGTCTTCGCCATACTCGTTTACGACCATCTGATGTTTTAGACTAACCCTAGTTTCATTTGTGAAGAAAACTTGTTTCCAATCATCCACAGACCAGTTTTCGTGATTTCGAGCAAAACGTAACCTGGCAACTCTGTTCTCTCTAGTAAGCAAGGGCGCAGTGGCTGGTCTCCTACTGTTTAATCCAGCTTCATTTAACCGTCTTCTAACTGTTTTAGAAGAAATTGTGACATTGCGAACAGCTTCGAGTTCGTTTCTTATTATAGAACTAGTGACAGTCCTGTTTCTTAAAGCATATTGTCTTATAAAATGTTCATCTAGGTCGCTAGTGCATCATGTTTTCGCCCTTGCCCTAGCCTTCTAAATAACAATAAAACTACTTAATTACTTTGTTAACTGTCACTAAAAAACTATTTGTAAAGATTTTACAATTGCGTTATGACGATTTCGTAGTACAACTACATTGTCAAACGCTTAACTAAGACTGAAACCGATTTTTGGTATTTATGTTTTTATGATGAACAGATGTGGGTCTATTATATGTTAAAACAGTTGAAATAAAACAGAATTTGCTACGTCTAATTGACTATTCAGTAAATTTTATTATGATCCTTTGAATGTCTGTAAATTTCTATGGATTCTAAGAAGTTGAGTTTTGACCCTTTAGGTGCCATATGGAGTATTTGTAAACAATTGATGTTGGGAAAAGTATGGTCTGTTTCTAAGAAATGTTTAGCAAAGTGTTATTTTTCATTTTTTAACCTATAAGAGCATTGTGTTCTGCGAATCTTGTTTTGAAATTCCGTCCCGTTTGGCCTACGTAACAGCTATTGCACTCTTGATTAAGTTTATAAACTTGATTTATTGTATTTATTAGTTTTATCTTTGGCATTAAAAAATATAATGGATAATTTTTGAGCGGGTTTTAAAGCTATTCTTGTTTTTTTTTTTCGGTCGTGACAACTTGGGATATTTTATCCGAGATGGGACCAAAATATGTCAGAGGTATGAATGTTTTCTTTTCTCGGTATTCTTTTATGGGATAGATTAAGCTGAAAGTGATTTGTTTTCGTTTACGGCTTATTAAGGTATTAATTATTTTAGGTTGGAAGCCGTTATTGAGTGCTATATTTTTGATTGTGTCCAGTTCTTTTTTTAAATTATTTTTACTAAGAGGGATATTGAAGGCTCTATGGATCATAGATCTATAGGCTGCCAGTTTATGGGAGTTAGGGTGTATTGAGTCAGCTGGGATGGTGACATCGAAAAAGTTGGTTTGCGGAAGATATCGAATTCTAGTCTATTTCTTTTCTCAAAATTGTAACATCTAAGAAATTTATTTTATTATCTGTTTCCTTTTCAAGTGTGAATTTTATGTTGGGGTGTAAATTATTTAGGTGATTTAAAGTGGAATTTAGTTCAATATCATTTCCAAGGAAACACACTAAGATGTCGTCCACATATCTAAACCAGAAGAGAATATTTTTTTCGTGTTGAGTTTTTAGAAAACTGTTTTCCAATTCTGACATTAAAACAAAGTAACGGACCAATCAATCAACTCTTCTAAAATAAGTTCCTACTTCATTCAAGCGTCTTACCATACGACTTATTGTGGAACGATGTTTGCCTAAAAAATTGGCAACATAACTCTGACAATATCCCTCGTCCAATAAAACTGAGGCTCGCACTACCTCGTGTTCAGTTAAATTCCTTGTTCGATTCATTTTTCTAATTCTTCGGGGTCAGAAATAAAACAGTCTACCACAAAAACGTATTACTTTGAAAAAGGGAACAATTTATAAGCTTACTTTTAAAGAAAATCTATCGCATTATTACAGAAAATTATTTATCTTCTAAAAATTCTTTAAAACTGTAAATTTAAACGAATTGTTTAGATTTCTGTCATGAACTACGAAACAAAATATGCATAGCCTACTATTCAAATACTCGATAAACTTTAAAACTGACATAAGAAAAAGATAAATTAATTTTCAGATTGTTGCGTTAATTTTGTCCAGGAGTTTATATAAAAAAATTATTAATGCAATTTTAAGATTTCCATTCACTAAAAATAAAAACAAAACGATAAAATCGTATCAACATCATTTAATTTAGAAACAACTAAAATGCAATAAATCTAAATTCTTATTCGTAAAGTATATTACACATCTCAAATAATTCACTTCGACCTTTTCAATATTCCAACCATTCAACGTCCCTAAAACTCTCAACTTATCACAATGATTCATTAGTAATATAACAGAATCGCTAGTCAAATTCTTAGCTAGTGATAACCAAAGTTCTTCTAAGTTTTTGAGTTTTTGATTTTGACAGAGCGCCCTTATGTCTAAATCTGTTAAGCCTATGTCGTTTGACACTGCTAAGCGTTGAAGTTTATCACAAAACTCAAGAAAAGGCATCATAAAGTTCCTCGTAACGTTACAATCAATAAATTCGATCACTCGAAGGTTTCTAAAACGTATATCCACATTTAAACTATTACAAATAAAGCAAGATTTTGCAAGCAAATTTTCTAATGTTATACACAAATTTCCTAAATCTACAATCACGCCTTTTGCTTCTAGACTTTGCAAAGGCAGCGGTTTTAGTTGCAGAATCAATGATCCTTCGCTTAACTTGCTTACGTTTAGTTTTTTTAGCTCTCTTAACTCCACTAGGTGTCCAAAAACGTCTTTCTGAGGGTCTATCAAGTTAAGTTCTTCTAACAAGGGACACACACTGATGATGGCTTCTATGTGCTCGAGACTCGTCTCATAATCAGTGATGACTTTTAATTTTGCCACATACGGCTTTTTCAATTTCAATAATGCCCTGCCAGTGTATTCATATGCCCTTATTTCGGTCAAATTTGGCAGTTGTAGCAAAATGTTGGCCAAAGTATCGTAACTTTCACAGGGTGCTCCTAACGCATACAATGGGGTACTAATTCTTAAAACTTTTAAACTTTCGTTGTCAAGGTAACTTAGTTCTTCCGCTGAAAGCCCAACATCTATACTTATATCTAAGAGTTCCAGTTTACTGAGATTTCTCAATTCTTTGATGATTTTAGGGGTTACTTTGTTGGGAATTACTAGAAATCTCAAGTTCGGACATCTTCTTAATAGTTTTTCGAGGCTTCTCTCACTTATCTGAAACAAGTACAACAAATATATCAAAAAAAAACTTAGTAATAAGTAATAGTAGCAGGTTTGCTTCCCCGCAAAGCGTTCAGCGCCTAGCATACAGACAAGTGACTTGATTCTTGCCAAGGCCGAAAAAAATTTCGCTTATTCTCGTAGCCATCACGATCATCGCGGAATCTTCCAGACCAAAAAGTCAGGATATTATTCTATGCGGCTTTGTATCTCTCTTCGAACCACTGCAGCTCAAAAGACCTTGTATCTGAGTCTTCTCAGGGCCTCAAATATGCAAATTCAATACGTCGACTCTTCTTTATCCTCCAGACAGCCTGGACATGTAGGATCGTCTTCCACACCCAATAATGCTAAATGCTTTCTCAATCTGCATCGTCCCATGAGTCCCCACAATGGAGATTCAGAACACTTACGCTTCTCTTGCACAGCAAATCGGGCAGTACCTTCAGATGTCCAGGAACCCACATCAACTTAAAATGTTTTTTCTTAGACAACTTATTTCTTTCAATATTGAAGTTTACTCTATTCAGAGGAAAAGTATAACTAGAGTTAATGATTATGACGATGACTTAGTAAACAAGTTAATAAATAGACATAAGTTCAGGTTAAATATTCAGAATTTCATCTTTTTTACACACGAAGAAAATAAGACCACGTATGTCTCCATACCATATAATCCGAAATATAGCAGGGGACTCAATAAGGAATTTAATAAGGTAGGCCTCACCTTAGTCTATAAGTCATCAGACAATCTGAGGAATATCTTAGGAAATCCCAAAGATAAAATTCTTAATAGTGAAAAAAGTGAAATTTATGAAATTAGTTGTAATGATTGCGACAAAAAGTATGTTGGGCAAACTAAAACTTCAATTAAAATACGATTTAAAGAACATTTCGCACACTTAAAATACAGTAGAACAGAAAAGTCTAGCATTGCCGAACATACCCTTGAAGCTGATCGTACTGTAACATTAGATAATCTAAGATTAATTACAAATGTATCTGATAGGCGATTGTTGAACGCATACGAAAGTATGGAAATTATAAAGTATAAAAGCAATTTAAATAAAGACTTATTCCTTATAGTCTCCTCTACTGGTTACTTGACCGGAACTGATTGCCTCGCCTATACCACTAGTTCCGCCTGAGTAATTCAAGGGTTAGGCTTTTTTCAAAAGTATTTTACATCATTCGACAGTAAAAGATTGCCATTAAAATGATTAGGATTCAGTAGTTCGTCCAGTCCTAATCAGCGTCGATGATCGCCTGGTATCTTCGGGGCATACATTCGACGAGCTTTTCCGCGTCTTCTTGGAGTAAAGATTTCAGAATTTCCCGAATTTGCCATGACAGTTGCTTCACTGTATATACCTTTTTACTACGAAGCTACTGAAATTTGAACTTCATGTTCGCAATCAGCGACCCCAAAAATCTGTGTATTCACAGTTTCATAAAAATAGCTCACGTTTTTCCAAAAATAGTCTGTCATTTTGGAGCTACCATTTAGTTTTTTTAAAATTTGAACTTCATATTCATATTCAACGACCGCAAAAACCCATGTTTATAGAGTTTCATAAAAATAAGTCGCGTTTCCAAAAAATGTTCGCCATTTTGGAGCTGCCATTTTGTTTTTTGAAATTTGGACTTTATATTCGTAATCAGCGACTTCAAAAACCGACGTACATAGAGTTTCATAAAAATAACACAGTTTTTGCAAAAAGGAACAGCTATTTTGGAGCCATCATTTTTTTTTTGAAAATTTAACTTTATGTTCGCAATCAGCGACCCCAAAAATCCTTGTATACAAAGTTTTCATAAAAATAGCTCACGTTTTTTCCAAAAATAGACTGTCATTTTAGAGCCGCCATTTTATTTTTTAAAATTTGAACTACATATTCGCATTCAACTCCGGCAAAAACCCATGTTTACAGAGTTCCATAAAAATAAGTCACGGTTTTCCAAAAATTATTCGCCATTTTGGAGCTGCCATTTTGATTTTTGAAATTTAGACTTTATATTCGTAATCAGTGACTACAAAAACCGACGTATATAGAATTTCATAAAAATAACACACCTTTTTGCAAAAAGGAACCGCCATTTTAGAGCCGCCGTTTTGTTTTTTTGAAAATTTAACTTCATATTCGTAATTAGCGGTCCCGAAAAGCCCGATATACCGAATTTTACCAAAATCGAATACTGCCTTCCCATTTTGGCAAGCCTTTCGGGACACTTTTCTTCTGTGAAGCGTATGTAGCACTCATGTTCGAAATATATTATTTAACCATAAATAAGGTTAGAAATGAATTTCTTTCCACAAAGTATTGTTCGCAGGTATGCCAACAATATCCTCAAAAAAAAGAGGATTTTCTTTTATCAACTACAAGTTATAGGCGAGACGTTTTTACTTGACCCACTGTAAGAACTCATTTGTAAAATATTAAAAACTAGCCGTGCCCGCGGCTCCGCTCGTGTGGACTTGATTCACTATTATCGTCACTGCGCATTCCTAATATTACCTAACGTAATAAAATATATCATATAACCTGACCAGAGAACATATGTATGAATTAAAAAAAAAAAACACGTAAATGGGATAAGTGGTTCTCGAGTGATAAGCGCACTAACGGACAGACAGGCAGACAGAGAGACGTTGCATTTTATATATATTATATTTTTTGCTACATGATATTGTTGCATATTTAATGATTTAGGCAGTGTATTGCAAGAGAACGCGCCAGCGGCAAACTTTTTTCCGACTTGATTCACTATTATCGTCACTACTTATTCCCTATGTTACCTAAAGTAATAAAATATATCCTAGAACCTATATATATATATATATATATATATGAGGCTGGTTTGAAAAGTCCGTGCAAAGTCCGAGAGATGGCACCACCGGCGCGTATCGAGGTCATGTTTAGTTAGTAGCATCTCTTGAATGAACGCACACCAAGTTTTAGCCATTGGTCTATTTCTTTGTGTTTGGCATTCGTGTGAATCAATGAAGTCGAGTGATTTTCAAGAAATGGACGAAAAAGAATTTCGTGTGGTGATTAAACATTACTTTATGAAAGGCAAAACGCCTCAGGAGACTAAAGAGAAGCTTGATAAACATTATGGTGACTCTGCACCTTCGATTAGAACAGTTTATAAGTGGTTTCAAAATTTTCGGACTGGCCATATGGGCACAAGTGACGCTGAACGTTCTGGACGGCCTGTGGAGGATACGACTCCAGAAATCATTGATCAAATCCATGATATGGTGATGGATGACAGAAGAGTTAAGGTGCGTGAGATTGCTAGTGCTGTGGGCATCTCGACTGAACGGGTACATAATATTTTGCATAAACATTTGGACATGAGAAAGCTATCCGCAAGATGGGTGCCGCGATTGCTCACGCTTGACCAAAAACGGAATCGTGTGAAGTGTTGCAAGGATGGTTTGCAGCTGTTTCCGAAGAATCCGGAGGACTTTAAGCGTCATTTCGTCACTGTGGATGAAACGTGGATACATTACTATACTCCTGAGACCAAACAACAATCTAAACAATGGGTTACCAAGGGGGAATCTGCACCAAAAAAGGCGAAGACCGTTCCTTCGGCCGGAAAGGTTATGGCGACTGTCTTTTGGGATTCGCAAGGGATAATCCTCATCGACTATCTGGAAAAGGGTAAAACTATTACAGGTGAATATTATTCATCGTTATTGGACCGTTTGAAAACCGAGCCGCAAGAAAAACGCCCGCGATTGGCCCACAAGAAAGTCCTTTTCCATCACGACAACGCACCAGCACACACCTCAGCAGTTGTGGTCGCAAAATTAATGGAAATAGGATTCCAACTCGTTTCACATCCCCCCTATTCCCTAGACTTGGCTCCCTCGGACTACTATTTGTTCTCCAATTTGAAGAAATGGCTGGCGGGACAAAGATTTTATTCAAAGGAGGAGGTGATTGCAGACACTAATGGATATTTTTTGCAGACTTGGACAAATCCTATTATTCGGAAGGGATCAACAAACTAGAACATCGTTGGACGATGTGTATAAGCCTAAAAGGAGACTATGTCGAAAAATAAAAAAGGTTTACACCAAACACATAAGTAGTTTTTATTTTTGCACGGACTTTTCAAACCAGCCTCGTATATATATATATATATATATATATATATATATATATATATATATATATATATATATATATATATATATATTATAGATATAATTAAAAAATCCATACCTGAGCATCAGTTAAGTTCAAATAAAGTACATTTGTCAAATTTTCAGCAAGCTTCTCATGATATTTGGCAGATAATATTCTACAATCAAATTTCGAACATCTATATCCAAAAATACGAAAAGTAATAAATTTTGAAAAAGAAGTTAGTGGGGTGGTATCAAATATACTAACTAAAATAGCATCACATAAAATTTGTGGGAGTTTTTCGAAATAATTTTTTCAGTTCTTCAACACAGTTTTGTCCGTGTATTTTTAAGATGTCTACAGTTACGGTTGTAATGATTTTTAAACATGAGACACTTAATTTTTCAACAGTTTTTTTAGGAGACATATTAATACAACAACACTAGATTTACAGTTAAATTTTTGACTTTTTATTTTTAGACATTATGGCATTAAGCCAGGTTTATATGTTGTGTATTATTTCCTAATTATTGACCAGTTAGTTAATTTTTGCTAGGAATTTTATTGGTTGGAATTTTTAGCGTAATTTTAAAAATAGATTTATGGGTTTTAGGATTGCGATGTGGAGCGCTAATTTAAAGAAATTAATTACATCAATGTATCTACGCTCCTTGGTCGAAATAAAACAGTATTGATTTTACAAAAAAATATTTATTTAAATTAGTATTACAACTAAAGCCAAATCTTTTTTTACTCTTTACCATTACGTAATCTTACACATCACCTAATAGTGTAGTAAAAAGAGGTCAAAATAATGGTGAGATAGACCTAGTTTAGATACAGCAATAAAAATTTCATAAATATTTTTATTTATAAATTATTTTAAATTTAAAAATATTTATAAATAATTTAGGTTTTCAAGACCCGTTTTTTGAGCTTACAATGTAAATAACTCCGGTTATCTAAGTCGGATCGAGATAAAAGAAAAATAAACTTTTCGTAATGAAATTTCCAACAAATTCTCATTCATTTTAAGTAGCTCAAATGCGTACCTGCACATTTGAAAAAAACAGACAAAAAACAGTTTTTTTTTCTGATTTTGTCAAATTTCCACTTTATTTAGTTTCACGGAAACTGTATGACGCGTTTCGCTATACTATAGCTTCTTCTGATACAAAATGATATTTGTGTGTGTTACATTTATACAAATACCTTAAGGTAGATAGGTAATAAAATTAATACTATATGCTAATGAATATTGTTGGGAAATCCATTCTGAATATTAATTGTATAAATTGAGTAAAGGGGAGTTACCATGGACCAGACAGGTATATTTTTGTTCGTTTAAGATGATGTCCGAATTTTTAATTCTATTCATTTCTAAATTTTCTAATAGGTTTAATTTTACGCCTTTGTTTTGTATGTGTAGAATTTTAAATTTATCGTCAAAAAGATGATTTGATTCTGTTAAATGATTACTGTACGCTGAGTCAGTTTTGTTTATTAAATAGCTTCTTTTATGTTCTGAAATCCGAATTTCGAATGAGCGACCTGTCTGACCTATGTAACTTTTATGACAAGAAGCACAATTCAACTGATACACTCCAGATTAATTGTATAAATTGAGTAAAGGGGAGTTACCATGGGCCAGACAGGTATCTACATATCGGCCCCAGCTTACAAACTCTTAAAATTTCTCATAGATATCATTAAAACGAACATTAACTTCAACCCAACTTACACAATAAAAAATTCGTTAGAATTAACGGAAAAAATTTCCAACGTCTTTTTACCAGATAATTCAAAACTAGTATCATTTGATGTCCAAAACCTTTTCCTTAGCATACCCCCGGATGAAACAGTAAAAATCATAAAAACATTCCTAATCAAAAATAAAGTTAATATCGTTATACAACAAGACATACTAAATTTATTAAACACGAGCCTCAATCAAAATTATTTTTACTTTAATAATACATTTTATAATAGTTCTGAGGGTCTCATAATACATCGTCAAGAATTTAGCAAATCATTTTTGTATTGATACCGATATGTAGACACCCTCTTTGCTTGTTTTAATGGTAGAGAGCGTCAACTTGACAATGTTTTTAACTATATAAACTCAATACATGAAAATATTAAATTCACTATGGAACTAGAAGTCGACAATAAAATTAATTTTCTTGATTTAACGATAACCAGACATTACAACAAACACAAATTCTCTATTTTTCACAAACCCTCACATACAGATACTACAATAAACATAAAATCAGCTCACCCCCTACAACACAAATTGACAGCTTACAAAAGTATGTTGCATAGACTTGTAAGTGTCCCCTTATCTGTAGATGATTTTAATAAAGAATTAAATCTAATAAAACAAATTGCTGTTAACCTGACATCATAGACTCAATTCTAAACAAAAAATTAAAAAATAAAGCTATTTCTTTAGTATACCCCAAGAGAGAAAACACAGGGAAAAAATATAATGTTTTAACCTATTTTGGTAACACGTCAGAGAAAATTAAAAACCACTTAAACAAATATAATATCAACATAGCTTTTAGAACAAACAACTCGTTAGGAAAATTCATTAAAAACGCAAAGGGAAAACAAAATAGATCAAAAAAATCTGGAGTGTATCAGTTGAATTGTGGTTATTGTCATAAAAGTTACATAGGTCAGGCAGGTCGCTCATTCGAAACTCGGATTTCAGAACATAAAAGAAGCTATTTAAAAAACAAAACTGCCTCAGCGTACAGTAATCATTTAACAGAATCAAATCATCTTTTTGACGATAAATTTAAAATTCTACACATACAAAGCAAAGGCGTAAAATTAAACCTATTAGAAAATTTAGAAATAAATAGAATTAAAAATTCGGACATCATCTTAAACGAACAAAAAGATACCTGTCTGGCCCATGGTAACTCCCCTTTACTTAATTTATACAATTAATATTCAGAATGGATTTCCCAGCAATATTCATTAGCATATAGTATTAATTTTATTACCTATCTACCTTAGGGTATTTGTATAAATGTAACAACACTAATATTCAAATATCATTTTGTAACAGAAGAAGCTATAGTATAGCGAAATGCCTCATACAGTTTCAGTGAAACTAAATAAAGTGGAAATTTGACAAAATCAGTCTTTCATTAAATTCGTTACAAATTTCCATCAAGTAACTGCCACAACAATTCAAAGTTTTTTTTTCATTTTATTGTACAGGTTGACTAAGTGAACCGATCGACTTTAAACTTTCAAAAAATATGCTTTTTGTTACAGCAACAATACCCTGAAATTTTGTGTGGGCACAATTGAATTTGTTCTTTCAAATTTGAATGGACCGCCATTTTATGCCATTTGATCCAAAATGGAGCCTTTTTTTCAAAATTTAGTTCTTGATGCCAGCTTTCTGATGCCATTAAAAGAATTTTTTGGGGCCATTTTAACTTTTTTTTTACATTTGTTTATTAATCAAATAACAACAAATTTGTTTTTGGGTCATTTTGAAAAAAAAATTAAAAATTTTGTATCACATCTGGTAGAGAATCGCGAGACGTTTATTCTAAAAAAAATCATTTTCGTTAACGTGAAGCGAAACGGAAAGCTGGCGTTGAAACCTAAATTTTGAAAAAAAAAAGATCCATTTTGTATCAGATGACATAAAAGGCCGGACAATTCAAATTTTAAATTCAGTTGTATCGACTGGGGTCAATATTTTTGCACCAAAATTCAGGGTATTTTTATTATAATAAGAGGCATATTTTTTTAAAGTTTTAAGCAGATCAGTTCACTTGGTCGACCTGTACAATAAAATGGAAAAAAAACAGTTCTTTGCCTATTGTTTAATTTTGTAAGTTATTTAGGCACTTGAGTGACTTAAAACCAACGAAGATTTGTTGAAAATTTCCTTACCAGGATATTTTTTTAACTCGATCCGACTTATATAACCGGAGTTATTCACATTTTAAGCTTAAAAAACGCATTTTGAGAACTTAACTTGTTTAAAAATAAAAGAGTACACGCTTTTTGAGGTTCAAAACTCAGGACAATACTCCTGGTGATACCCCAGAGAGGATAAAATCATAATATTGCTTTAACTAGAATGTACAATTTCAAGCGCCTTTTTTACCACACTATAACTAGTAAAATATAGAACACAATACACAACGTTTTTAAACAAATTTATAATATGTCATGCACTTATGTATATCTTTAGATATACAACTAGATACTTAAAATATGTGTCATTTGTCAGTTAAATACATAATCCCGTTGTCTCTATTAATACAAATTATTTTAAAAACGATATAATTAATATTTGTAAACGGTGGTGTCCAAATTTCTTGCAACCAACTGTTTGTCGATCCACTCTGAATATGTTGGCACGTTAACATATATTCCCGGTGTTTGAGTCCCTCCACATCCTATTCCCCAACTGACAATGCCAATTTGAAAATATCTGAAATTGAAAATAAAGTTATTAACGCCATTCTCTATTTAAAACCGTAACTTTAGTAAAGGTTTTCGGAGACTAATGCAACTTCGCCATTAGTGGCTTATTTCCCAGAAAAAAATTACCTTCCGTTCTTACTTCCATCGGTATTTCGAATAGGACAAACCAGTGGACTACCTCCATCTCCTTTACACGTATCTTTATTGGTCTCTCCGCCAGCGCAGACGAAACTTTCGTGGAGCGTGTAGAAAGGCCCCAGTCTTGTTTTCCTGAGTGCTTGTTGGCATCGGTCTCTTGATATTATTGGTAAGTCTATTTTTTTGAGAACAGAAGAATGTTTTCCCCGTTTGAAAGCGTTTTTCCCCAGCCACTAGCTGTACAGTGAATATTTTCTAAAAACATGTAAATAATGTTACACGTTACGTATTTTTAGTATCTCCGTCTGAGTTAATGTTCTGAATGTTTCAAAGCAAAAGAATAAGATAGACTGAAGTAGACAATATGATTATTTTTTACTTTTCTACTTTTTCATTGTTCATATTAGTTTCATCAGTCGACGAATACAACTTTTCATACTAGGGCCGCCTTTTAAGTTTTTACAAACGACCACTAGATGGCGCTATTGAGATGTGACATTAGCATTGTTGTAAAATTTGACATTTGTCATTGTTAAAACAGTGGCAGCTCACAAATTGGCAGAGTAGTTTATTTACAGTGAGCGTTTAAAAAAAAAACAGTTTTGTAAAGAAATGGAAATTTCGCGTGAAGGTTTTCGTTGGATGATTTTTTACGATTTTAGTAAAGGATTAATTCGACAACAAAGCGCGAATCGCTTCGTTTAGCTGTTGGTATGAATCACCATCAGAGAAGACTGTTTACAATTGATTTGCAGAATTTCGTCACGGACGTGCTTTCGTCAGCCATGAATTTTGTGAAGGTCGATCAAAATCGATTGTTGTTTCAAAAAACATCGATGCTGTGAACAACTAATTGAAAATGATCGGGATGCGCCTTATCGTGAGGTAGACGATCCTTAGGCACATCAAAGACTGAAGTACATTCGATTTTGCAAGAACATTTAGCTGCGAAAAAGATCTGTTACCGATGGATTCCACATAATTTGACCGAAGCTCAAAAATTGGGTCGTGTTAACTGGTGTAAGGAAATGCTCAAAAAATTCGACCGAGGACATGCAAAATCCATATACAACATCGTAACAGGAGACGAAACTTGAATATATTCGTACGACCTGAAATCTAAGCAACAATCACCTGTTTGGATTTTCTAAGATGAACCGAATCCAAGAAAAGTGGTTTGTTCGCGAAACACTTTCAAGAAAATGATCGCTTGTTTCTTTTGTTATACTGGAGATGTTGCAACCATCATCGATAAAATCAGGAAAAACAACCGAAAACGTCGCATCATTTTTCATCATGACAATGCCAGCTCTAACACAGCACGTCAAATAATTGATTATATTTGACGCAGAAAAACATCGAATTAATGTCTCATTGTCCGTATTCACCTGCTTTATCGCCTAATGACTTCTTTTATTCTTTTTTACAAAAGGTACAAAACCAAGGCTCTGAAGACACACCCGATATTTCCGGTGACGAACCGCACCACGCACTTAATCAAATGGATGGAGTAGTAATAGAGGCTATGAAACTTGGAGGACCAATACTGAGAGATAAAATCTTAGAACTTTTCAATCTATGCCTACATAACCAAAATATTCCAACCCTGTGGAATAATTCTCTCATGAAATTGATACATAAAAAAGAAGACAAGACAAACCTAGAAAACTATAGGCCAATTACACCAGAATCTTAACAAATAGACTGAAATCAAAATTTGAACTATATCAACCAAGAGAACAGGCCAGATTCCGAGCCTGTTACGGTACCAATGATCACTTACAAGGTGTACAAGTATGAAATGAGGATTTCAGACAACAGATGGTGCACCCATGCAGTTGGTGCTATAAAGATTTGGTACTGCTCCATTTTGTTGTGTCGTCAACAAGTATCAGACGCGCACGAGTGATAAATTGGAAAAGTGTGTGCATAGTGTTGTGTTGTTGTGTTCAATATGTCGAAATTTATACCGAACAAAGAGCATTCACGGACAGCATTAATTTTTTGTTTTCATTTGAAACCATCAAAAAAATACGAAGATGTGAAATTGCAAGCATTGTTGGACGAAGATGATTCGCAAACACAAAACTTGCCGAGCAATTGGGCGTTAGTTAATGAGCTGTTTCCAATCGGCTAAGAGAGATGGGAAAGATTCAGAAGACCGGTAGATGGGTACCACATGAGTTGAACGACAGGCAAATGAAAAAGCGCAAAAACACGTGTGACATTTTGCTCGCTCGGTACAAAAGGAAGTCGTTTTTGCATCGTGTAGTTACAGGGGATGAAAAGTGGATTTATTTTGAGAATCCCAAGCGCATCCATTCCTCTACAAAAAAGATCAAATTAAAAAGGGGTGTCATTTTGTCGCCGAAATTATTTAACATTGTATGGGAGTATGCGTTTAAAAATCTAGATTGGGAAAATAGGGGCATCAATATCGATGGGGAAAATCTCACCAATCTCAGGTTTGCGGATGATATTGTACTCATAACCGACAACTTGGGGAAGCTGAGATTATGAACTGCAGAATGCAACGCAAAAGGTCGGATCAAAGATCAACTTTGAAAAGACTAAAATGATGACCAACTTAGTTCCCAGTCAACCCCTGCATATAGATAGTCAGGAGATACAGATGGTGCATAGTTATATATATCTGGGCTACGAGGTGAGAGAATTGGAAGAGATAACTAGACAGCAGAACTGACCAGAAGAATAACATTGGGATGGGCAGCATACAGCAAACTTCGCGATGTTTTCAAAAATGAGGTCCCAATCACTTTAAAAAGTAAAGTTTTCAATATGTGTGTCCTACCTGTTCTCACCTACGGTTCAGAGACTCTAACCCTGACCAAAACATCGGCAGGTCAACTACAAAAAGTACGACGTAAGGTTTAACGTGCAATACTTGGTATAACCCTTGAAGAGTAAGAAATGAGGACATTCATAGGAGAACGGGTGTAGAGGATGTCCTGGAGAGAGTAGCTAGAGCAAAATGGAGATGGGCGGGACATATCGCGAGATCAAAGGATAAGAAATGGACTAGAAAAATCCTGGAATGGCGGCCAAGAGCGGATAAACGAACGAAACGAACGACTAGATGGACCGACGATATAAAAAGAATGCTGCCGCTCAAGACAGGAGAAGATGGAAAAGCCTTGGGGAGGCTATGTCCAACAGTGGACGAATAGAGGCTGATGATAACTTCTTTTCGTTCCCGAATGTAAAAAAAAATGCGCGGACGGCGATTTTCATCACCTAAGGAAGCTGCTGAATCCATTTCCAAACCATGTTTTTGAGGTACCAACTTCAGAGTGGAAAAAATGTTTAGAGAATTGGTTCGAACGAGTGCAAAAGTGTATAAATCTTTAAAGGCGAATATTTTAAGAAACAATAAAATGATTTGTACAAACATTTTTTTTTCTTTCGTTGTTTTTGTAAAAACTTAAAAGATAGCCCTCGTATTAACTTACCAATTTCTAAATCTTGCGGAGGCAGGCAAATAATTCCCACGTTGTTCAACATTAGAACTTCATTGGTAAGAAACAAGAGCGCCACGTCATTTTTAAGCGATCTTTCCTAAAACAACACAAAAGATAAGAACAAAGTCAATTAGTATTGTAATTTTGAACAACTAAGAGCCCTATAGGTGTGTTTTAAATCATTAATGAAAATAACCTGAACTAATAAAAATTCCTGAAGTAATTTTAAAAGATATGTCCATAAAATGCTATTATTTTTGTTTATTATTATTATATCAGTACAGTCGGTCAAATAATAACGTGTCGCCTACAACTTGTAGTGGGTAAAAGAAATTTATTCTTTTTTTGAGGATATTGTGGGCACCCCTGCAAACAATGCTTCGTGGAAAGAGATGCATTTCTAACCTTATTTATGGCTGAATATTACATGATCGAACATGAGCGCTGCATACGATTCGCGTTTCGAGGCTGGGTTCCTACATAATCACCCAAAAGGTTCGAAAACGACGCCTAAAGCGTCTGCTAAGTATATGGGCAAGTGTAGGGCATTAACATGGTTTGAGACAAAAATTAATTCTGGGTTTGGATTGGGTTTGAATATATCGTTTGAAACAATTCGCACACATCTCCAGGCTAACAATTTGAGCAAAAAACACCGAGAGAAACGACTCGACGAATGGTAATTTAAAGCTTTATTCGGATAAGGAAAAATATACAGGGTATCCCATTTAAAAAATATATTTTTTGCGTTAATAACTATTACCAGGTGTACAAATATGAAATGCGGATTTCAGACAACAGATGGTGCACCAATGCAGTTTGTGCTATAAAGATTTGACACTGCGCCATTTTGTTGTGTCATCAACAAGTGTCAGACGCGTACGAGTGACAAATTGGAAAAGTGTGTGCAGAGTGTTGTGTTGTTGTGTTCAATATGTCGAAATTTATACCGACCAAAGAGCATTCGCGAACAGTATTAATTTTTTGTTTTCATTTAAAGAAAACTGCTGTTGAATCATACCGATTACTTCGAGAAGCTTATGGTTAACATGCTCCATCGCAAGATACGTGTGAACGATGGTTTCGGCGTTTCAAAAACTGGTGACTTCGATGCTGCAGGCAAGGAACATGGAAAACCGCCAAAAAAATACGAAGATGTGGAATTGCAAGCATTGTTGGACGAAGATGATTCGCAAACACAAAAACAACTCGCCGAGCAATTGGGCGTTAGTCAACAAGCTGTTTCCAATCGGGTACGAGAGTTGGGAAAGATTCAGAAGCCGGTAGATGGGTACCACATGAATTGAACTACAGGCAAATGGAAAAGCGCAAAAACACTTGTGACATTTTGCTCGCTCGGTACAAAAGGAAGTCGTTTTTGCATCGTATAGTTACAGGGATGAAAAGTGGATTTATTTTGAAAATCTCAAGAGCAAAAAATCATGGGTAGACCCAGGCGCACCATCCACATCGATTGCAATACCGAATCGCTTTGGCAGAAAGGCTATGCTCTGTGTTTGGAGTGACCAGAGAGGCGTGGGCTATTATGAGCTGTTAAAACCTGGGGAAACGGTTAATACTAAACGTTACCAACAACAATTGGCCGATTTGAACCGTTCGCTGCTTGAAAAAAGGCCAGAATACCGAAAGAGGCAACACAAAATCATTTTTCTTCATGACAATGCTCCATCACATACGGAAAACCAGTTCGCGACACGTTGGAAGCACTCAACTGGGAAGTTCTACTCCATGCGGCTTACTCACCAGACTTGGCTCCTTCCGATTACCACTTATTTACATCGATGGGTCGCGCACTTGCTGAGCAGCGCCTTGGTTCGTACGAAGATGTGAAAAAATGGCTCGATGAATGGTTCGCAGCAAAAGGAGAAGATTTTTACTGGCGTGGTATTCACAAATTGCCCGAAAGATGGGAAAAATGTATAACAAGCGATGGAGCATACTTTGAATAAAGCACTTTTTATCATTCTTCCGAATTTAACATGTTTTTTTAGAAAAAAAATCCGCATTTCAAACTTGTACACCTGGTAAAATATTGGTTGTAAAAAAATGTAGCTTACACAGTGCTTCGAGAACGTTTTTTCAGAAATCAAAAATTTGCAATAGGAAAAGAATTACAAACATTTTTCCAAAATGTAGATTTTTGAAAAACACCCTGTATATCTGAAACGGTACTAGATATCGATATGTGGTTTCCACCATTGAGTTTATCATAAAAATTGAGCCTCAAACACCGACATCAGTTTTTGTCTATCTCCTTTTAGATAAAGGGGTTTACCTTTAAAAATGTCCAATTTGGGCCACCATGTACACTTAATTATTACACCAACCTACACCTGTATGAAACTCTATCCATTTTTTGATCAGAACTAAAGTATGTTTTTGATAAGACCCTAAATTTTTAAACATATTTATAGAACTTACATTGTAATGTTGATGAATGACAACTTCTTGAACGTCAACATCTTGATGTGGGACCGGTTCCATTGTGCTTCTAGTATCCCATTCACCAGCCCTTATCAGAAGCTGTTTAGCCTCGATTCCAGAAACACAGTGTGCAGCTGTCAGCACCACCTAAAAATTTTAAATCCTGATTAGAATTACTAAAATACTACTCATTACAATTACTGAGAATAACAGCTGAAAGATGAAGCTTAAGCGAGTAGTAATGTATACCTGGGGATGTATCAATGACCCTCCACATTTGTAGACGTGTTGGTCTGGTGTCAAACTATTTTTCAATAGGATTACAACGGTCCATGGTAGTTCTCCAAAACGAGTTTTGTCTGATCCTTCGGAAGTTATTCTGGCAGCCACTCCGTTTGGATTTTTGTAGCCGCAACCTATTAAAAATAAAATCCCTTCAGTTTTAGACAGTTAATAGCGAAATTGTCACATACATGAATCAGTAGTCATGCTTTTTCTTGTGTCTCTTTCAGATCACTTTTAAAAAAGGTAAAATTGTAGATTCATTTGAGAAATACGAGGCTGGTTTGAAAAGTCCGTGCAAAGTCCGAGAGATGGCACCACCGGCGCGTATCGAGGTCATGTTTAGTTAGTAGCATCTCTTGAATGAACGCACACCAAGTTTCAGCCATATTGGTCTATTTCTTTGTGTTTGGCATTCGTGTGAATCAAGGAAGTCGAGTGATTTTCAAGAAATGGACGAAAAAGAATTTCGTGTGGTGATTAAACATTACTTTATGAAAGGCAAAACGCCTCAGGAGACTAAAGAGAAGCTTGATAAACATTATGGTGACTCTGCACCTTCGATTAGAACAGTTTATAAGTGGTTTCAAAATTTTCGGACTGGCCATATGGGCACAAGTGACGCTGAACGTTCTGGACGGCATGTGGAGGTTACGACTCCAGAAATCATTGATCAAATCCATGATATGGTGATGGATGACAGAAGAGTTAAGGTGCGTGAGACTGCTAGTGCTGTGGGCATCTCGACTGAACGGGTACATAATATTTTGCATAAACATTTGGACATGAGAAAGTTATCCGCAAGATGGGTGCCGCGATTGCTCACGCTTGACCAAAAACGGAATCGTGTGAAGTGTTGCAAGAATGGTTTGCAGCTGTTCCAGAAGAATCCGGAGGACTTTAAGCGTCGTTTCGTCACTGTGGATGAAACATGGATACATTACTATGATCAGACCAAACGACAATCTAAACAATGGGTTACCAAGGGGGAATCTGCACCAAAAAAGGCGAAGACCGTTCCTTCGGCCGGAAAGGTTATGGCGACTGTCTTTTGGGATTCGCAAGGGATAATCCTCATCGACTATCTGGAAAAGGGTAAAACTATTACAGGTGAATATTATTCATCGTTATTGGACCGTTTGAAAACCGAGCTGCAAGAAAAACGCCCGCGATTGGCCCACAAGAAAGTCCTTTTCCATCACGACAACGCACCAGCACACACCTCAGCAGTTGTGGTCGCAAAATTAATGGAAATAGGATTCCAACTCGTTTCACATCCCCCGTATTCTCCAGACTTGGCTTCCTCGGACTACTATTTGTTCCCCAATTTGAAGAAATGGCTGGCGGAACAAAGATTTTATTCAAACGAGGAGGTGATTGCAGACACTAATGGATATTTTGCAGACTTGGACAAATCCTATTATTTGGAAGGGATCAACAAACTAGAACATCGTTGGACGAAGTGTATAAGCCTAAAAGGAGACTATGTCGAAAAATAAAAAAGGTTTACCCCAAACACATAAGTAGTTTTTATTTTTGCACGGGCTTTTCAAACCAGCCTCGTACATTTTATAAGACTGAAAAGTATTAAAATTTGTTTTACTATTAGCTGCTTTATCGGAAAATAAAATAATTGTTCTCTTATAAATTTTTTTAACTTTTTTGATCTTATAGCATGCTGAAATTGTACGAAAAAACATTATTTTTACCCCTAGTGTCTAGAAAATTGACAAGAAATTTTCCGAACGAATAAGCAAAAAAAAAATATTTAAAGAAATTGATTTATACCTTTAATGATTTCACTTTTAAGAGGAATATTTTCCATTGGACGCTCGCAACAAACGTCAAAGTAATTTGTGCAGGGATTTTTTCCTGAAGTCCTAAAAAGAAGTTTTTCATTATTTAATTACTTTTTGTAAAGCGTGGTGTTAAAAAATGGTACTCCATTTGCAATATTTCTTTCTGTCTTGCAGTAATGGTGCTTTCAGTCTGTCAAGTAAGAATGTGACCGCTGGTATTCTTGAAAAAATGTGTTTCGAGAATATTTTTTGCCATCAGTGTGTTCTTTCGTATGCTACTAACGGCACAATTATCTTAGTAAGTTGTCCAATTGTCTCCTGTATCAATAATCGCCTGGTATCTTCGAGGCATGCTGTCGACGAGCAATCAGGGCAATGATCTCCAAATTTTTCGATACTCGCGAGACAAAACTGAGCGCCACTTTAGTATCTTATCGTGGGCCCAAGCGAACCGCTTCGCGACGTGATTTTCACCCAGCAAAGATTTCTTCAGCGTGCTTCGAAATTGGACATCATGAGCACGAAGTTGTCGAATCTCTTAATTTTGCCTCTCCTTGACGCAGCGTCAATTTCGGATCCCATGAAAACAAAGATACGATTCGTTTTTGGACTTGCCGGGTGACTTTGCCTACCGAGCCACGTTTTGGCAAATCGTCGACATTTTTCGTCTCGTTAAAATCATTTACGCACTTCTTCACAAACGATACCGACTTTTTAATATATTTAGCGGCCACGGAATGTAACATTTTAGGCCCCTTTGGATGGGCACAAAAAAAGACTGCCTCGAACTAACGCGCAAACAAGTGACTCATTTTGGATTTTACGTGATTTCGGCGAAAATTCAGAGTCGACTGATACTTTTACTACAGTGCGTCGTAGACAAAGGTTTCCTCTGCTGATTTTTTTGAATCTACCAAAAATGAATTATCGCGGACACGTCCTTACTTGACAGACTGTATATAACAGATACATATAAGTCTCGTAATTCTGGAGATGTGAGTTCGGACTTTTCGGAGAGCCTAACTAAACTTTTTTTATAAAATAGACAAGTAATATGTTTTCTAACCTTATATCTAACAGTCCATCTCCGAATAAAGCGGCATTTTCGTCATCTGCACAAAAATATGCGGGCATACATTTGCAGCCACTGTTTTTTGCAATGCCGTTATTAAATGAGCTGTCACTGTCCAAATTCCTTGGAAATAATAACACACAACTCACTAAATTTAACATGAAAAAACACTAAATAATGCTAATATTTTAAAATTTCTATGCATTTTAAAGTAATATTAAAATCGTCGTCAAAGAGATTATTCTCGATATATCGTTTGCTATTCACAAAAAAATTTTAACTTTGAAGATAACAGATATATATCTTTCTTTGTTGAATTCTGCTAATACACTGAATATGTTCTGATAGCTCTTCTACTGTACCAAATCATACCTGGATATTTGGGTATTGGTTATACGCGGTGTGTCCGAAAGTAAACAGAACTTTTTCGAAATAGCGAAATAGAAATATTAAGGCCTCCTTGGCGCTCGAAAAAATATGGTATAAAAATAAAAATGAAATGTTGCAGGCATAGCATATTAAATATATAAAATAGTTTTCTCTTTTACACATATACTTAGTAGTTTTTTGTTGGATGAAAGAGCTAATTTGAAATAATAACGAATAAAAAAATTTAAAAAATGACGAAGATATGAGCCATCAAGTAGAATCCTCTTTTGAAAATGATGGTGTACTTATTTTCTCTGTCAGGTATCGTCTGAAAAATAAAAAATATTTTTTTCTGATTTAGAAAGGTAATAGCTAAGATATAGCATAGGAAAAATTTTTTTAAATTTTTTTTGTAGAAATGACAGCTATTAAACTCTGATTTTTATCGAAATTTTGAGTTTAAAAAATTTAAAACTTATGAACGTGGCACCCAATCAAAAAAATCCTATGCTACATCTTAGACAATATTATAAAGAATATGTGTTGTAAATTTTAACAAAATCGGTTAGGTAGATCTCAAGATATCTTGTATACCAATTTGAAAAAAGTAGTTTCGAAAAAAACGCAAAACAAAAAACAGTATGGCGTCAACGTCTTAAAACCAAATATTTTTTTAAATTACCTTCAATCTGCGATTCCTGGACCATACATGAGGTCTTCCATTATTGCCGCGATGTCCTCTGACTCCTTTTGAGCAGCTCTTTTCAATTTCCTGACTTCTTTAGTCTCCTGTTGGGCTCGCATGTTGGCTATAGCTATTCGCTGAGAATCCAAGTTCTCGGTAATTCGCAGCGCGCTTAAGCTAATTACAAGGTTTAATAGTTGCATCATTTGTAATACACTAGTATATCCATCATTAAATATACTAGCTGCAATAAAAGAAGCAATTTTTGTGCCACTGTAATGCACTTTTGGAGCCATAGACCAAATGACAGCGTTTAGACTTTCGTTGTTATTATGAATGTATCTTTCTAAACAGCGTTCTAACAAATCGGTATCAGTTAATCTATCGGAATTATTGTTATAAAGGACTGACTAAAAGAACCATACCCTTTGTCAAGGCTTTGACCGCTCGTGCCGGTTCGATCGCTACTTGAGTTGCGGGCCGACTCTCTGCGGCGCTCACTTCTAATTGCTATAACTTCGGAAATAATTTGAATTTTGAAATGGTTAAACGTTTAAAATATTCTCAAAAGTATAAACAATTTATCTAGCCAAAAAAAAAAATTCGATTTTTTGGAAAAGGTGGTGTAACCCTTTAATGGTGCCACCTATTGGATATATTATGCATTTGAAAGGTACTTCTTGTACTGACATTATGTCATATTTTCATGATAATCGAATAAATAGAAGTTGAGATATTAAGCCTAAAGTGACAATGTGTTTCAGATTTCGGTCGAAAAAGGAACATCGAATAAATAGCGAATGTTAAATTTTGTGAAAAATTTGGTAAAACATGTACCGAATTGTATCAGTTGATAAAACATATTTATGGTGATAATAATAATAATTGAACGGGGGTTCCACCACCCATTCCACCTTCGATTCTTTATGAGTACACCGAATGTGCCCCATATACCGGGTGATACAGTCAACATGTAACACCCTGTATTTTTTTTATTTTGAAAGTTACATATTCGCATTTTTAGATATCAGAACGGAACATTATTAGGCTTTTTTATCACTTAAGAAATATTTTTAACTACTTCCGGTTTGACCGGAAGTGACTGCAACTTTTTTATTTTTAATGGAACTCTGTATATTTGTTTATCAATTTCACTTCGCTTTGAAATTCTCTTTCCAACAATGTATCATAAGTTGACATTTGTTTGATAGGTGACCGACAAAAACTGATTTAAACTCTTAGACTTAGGCGCGATAGCGGATATATGGTACTAGCAATTGTCTTTGTTCGTTTTATCTCACTTTGGAAAGAATTTAGTGGCTCCTACAAAATTTTATGCTTTACATTCAGTTACAGAATTTTCTCTTTAAATAATGATCAGTATCACCGAAAATAAGATAGGAACACATATTTTTAGTGTTCCGTACGGAACACTTATGAAATTACTTCGGTGTCTGTCTGCCTGTCCGTCTGTCTGTCTGTCTGTATGTCTGTCTGTCACACCCGATTTGCTCCGAAACTATTTGTCATAAAAAGTTAAAATTTGGTAATAATATAGGAATTGATGGCCTCATCAAGGCCGTGTAGTTTTAAAAGTTAAATTTTAACTTAAGGGGTTAGTTTTGTGGGGTGAAATCGGAAGTGAAAAAAATTTTTTTTTACTAGGTCATCGAGTGTGGTGTCAAATGAAAGCTTGTGAAAACATGAGTAAAAAATATATATATGATGTAGTACTTGGACTTACTTTTCTTTGTATTATTTTTAAAAAGTAGCGCAAAATCGCTGTCCCCACACCTTATCTCGAAAAATACTGATCAAAAAATTTTGAAAAAATTCTGGGATGCTCTCCCCGGGGTGTAAATTGAACGAAAATTATCACGAGTGCATTACCATTAATAATTTATTTGGTATATAAAAAAACAAAAATTTCAAGGTCATCAGTTTTCAGTAAAGATTTGAAACAAACATTGTTAAAAACTCCTTTGGAGTGTGTTTTGTGACGTCACTGATCATTTTATTCCACCGTAACAAATTTTTTTATTTTAAAAGCAATCAACGTACGGAACACTAACTAAACTTGACCGGTTATTTTTATTTAACCTAGTTACATATTACAGGTTTTTGCAAACATACATCTAACAGGACTATCTAACCTCAATTGGATTTATTGTTATTTTCAGAAAATAAGAAACCTATTTATTAAATAAATATTTAAATGCAATTAATAAAACCAAACCATTTAGTAATAAGAATAACACAACAAAACCGATAATTGTAATTAATTAATATTAGAAAGAACTAATATTTTAACTAAGTAACACAATAAAAATAAATAGGTAAAACTCTTTTATATTAGATATAAATTTGCTAGGTATTTATTCCAAAGGTTCAAAATGCTGTCCGTTGTTAATACTACCCAATTTTGTTTTTCTCACCGTGGCTCTCACAACGTTCTAGAACTGAATTTCAGTAATTCGATTTACTGCTCTTCTTAAGCGTATTTCTAAATCATTTCTGTCCCTTGGTAGATTTATGTAAACTTTTTCTTTTAGATGGTTCTAATCTGGGCTAGAGCTTCTTTGAAAACAGCCTCCGAATAGAGGTTGAAGAGAAGCGGAGACAAAATACATCCCTGTCGCACTCCTCTATTGATAGAAGCGTCCTCCGATAGACCCAGTTGAATTTTTACTTTTGATGTCTGATGCCAATACAAACCAGATATAATGTTGATCTCTTGGCGGTCGACACTCGAGGCACACAGGATCTCTATTATTTTAGCGCGTTTGACACAATCAGAGGGCTTACGATAGTCAAGGAAACACGGAAACGCATTTACGTTTACATCCCTGCGACGTTGTGTTAGAACATTAAGAGCGAAAAGCGCCTGTCGCGTGCCAAGACCATTTCTGAAATCAAACTGTGTATCTTCATATATATATATATATATATATATATATATATATATATATATATATATATATATATATATATATATATATATATATAAAAATGCAACGTCTTTCTTCGCGTTCCCTTGCAATTCACAGCCTAAACCATTAAATATGGAACAATATTATGTAGCAGAGAATATCTATAATCTATAATTTATAATACATATAAAATGTAATGTCTCTCTGTCTGTCCATTAGTGCGTTTATCACGCGAAAACCACTTATCCGATTTACGTGTCTTTTTAAATCTATACATATATTCTTCGGCCAGGTTATATATTAATAATAATAATCGATATCTATAATATATATAAAATGCAACGTCTCTCTGTCTGTCTGTCCGTTAGTGCGCTTATACCTCGAGAAACACTTACCGGATTTACGTGATTTTTTAAATTCATACATATGTTCTCTGACCAGGTTATAGATATATATTTTATTACATCTATAATATGTATAAAATGCTACGTATCTCTGTCTGTCTGTCTGTCCGTTAGTGCGCTTATCACTGAAGAACCATTTATCCGATTTACGTATTTTTTTTAAAAACTTACATATGTTCTCTAGCCAGGTTATCTATCTATAATATATATAAAATGCAACGTCTCTTTGTCTGTCTGTCTGTTAGTGCGTTACGTGCTTTTTTTAAAACATACATATGTTCTCTGGCCAAGTTATAGGATATATTTTATTGCGTTAGGTAACATAAAGAATAAGTAGTGACGATAATAGTGAATCAAGTCGGATAAAAGGTTACCGTTAGCGCGTTCTCTTGCAATATACTCCCTAAACCATTAAATATGGAACAATATCATGTTGCAAAGAATATAATATATAATATTATGTAACGTCTCTCTATCTGTCCGTTAGTGCGCTTATCACTTGAGAACCACTTATCCGATTTACGTGTTTTTATAAATTTATACATATGTTCTACATAATTCGATATAATTCGATATAAGCCTAGATAATGGGAGATAAGGTGAGATAATGGGAGATAAGGAGAATTAATGGGACATGAGCAGAGATAAATCTAGATAATGGGAGTTATGGTGAGATAATGGGAGATAAGGAGAAATATTGCGAGATAAGTCGAGATAAGCCTAGATAATGGAAGATAAGGTGAGATAAGGAAAAATAGGAGATAAGGAGAAATAATGGGAGATGAGCAGAGATAAGCCTAGATAATGGAAATTATGTAGAGATAATGGGAGATAAGGGGAAATAATGGCAGATATTTTATTATGTTAGGTAACATAAGGAATAAGCAGTGACGACAGTAGCGAATCAAGTCCACGCGAGCGGAGCAGCGGGCACGGCTAGTATATATATATATATATATATATATATATATATATATATATATATATATATATATATATATATATATATATATATATATATATATATATATATATATATATATATATATATATATATATATAGATATATATATATATATATATATATATATATATATATATATATATATATATATATATACATATATGCGTGAATTAATTATCCGGAGGAAGATTTTCAGTACGTGCGACATAAGGCTGATCATGAAGTCGTCACAATAAGAAGAATTAGATTTTTTTAAAATGGTAATAAACGTGAATTACAGTCAATCAGATAGTCTCTGACCCTAGTTATAAATGGCGTTAAACAACGATGTTAAAATATCAAGACCTGCTCCCTCTTGTTTTGCAATGATCTTGATTAGTTCAACGTGAATGTATTCTGGGTCAGTAGATTATTTGTTCTTCTGTGCCCGTATTGCATAAATAATTTCGCTCTTGGTAATAGGAGGTCCAGTTTCATTTATTTCATTAGCTGTGGACGTTAGTTCGTTTAGTCTATCGTCGTTAAAAAGCTCTTCGAGATAATCCTTCCACCTACTAAGCTTGGCTTCGATTGCCATAGTAATTTTATTATTTGCATCTCTTAAAACTGTTGTTGGATGTTTTCGATTTCTGTTTGTTAAAATAAACATATCATTTTAATTTAAGATATGCCGTTCATTTTGTTCTATTCCAATAGAGTTTTAGATTTTTATTAGGTGACAAACTTTTGGCGAAGACTGTACTTATTGAATTGGGATTTTCCTTTTAAGAAGAATAGGAAAGTGACTATACGAATCATTGTTTTAACAAAAAAAAACTCATCTCTGCCTCAAGAAAAACCCTACAAGTGGATATTGTCACATTTTTTTCGTTACTGATGTAATTTTCTCTATAAGAGTTCCACCACCCATTACACTTCGATTCTTTATGAGTACACCGAATGTGCCCCATATACCGGGTGATATAGCCAACATGTAACACCCTGTATTTTTTTTATTTTGAAAGTTACATATTTTCATTTTTCGATACCAGAATGAGACGTTATTAGGCTTTGTCATCACTTAAGAAATATTTTTAACTACTTCCGGTTTGACCGGAAGTGACAGCAACTTTTTTTATTTTTAATGGCGCTCTGTATATTTGTTTATCAATTTCAGTTCGCTTTGAAATTCTCTTTCCAACAATGTATCATAAGTTGACATTTGTTTGACAGGTGACCGGCAAAAACTGATTTAAACTCTTAGACTTAGGCGCCATGGCGGATATACTAGCAACTGTTTTTATTCGTTTTATCTCACTTTGGAAAGAATTTAAGACTATCCATTTATCGCGCCATTTTCGTGAGTCTAAGTGGCTCCTACATTCAGTTACAGAATTTTCTCTTTAAATAATGATCAGTATCACCGAAATTAAGATAGGAACACATATTTTTTATTTAACCTAGTTACATATTACAGGTTTTTTGCCAACATACATCTAACAGAACTATCTAACGCCAATTGGATTTATTAGTATTTTCAGAAAATAAGAAACTTATTTATTAAATAAATCCTTAAATGCAAATAATAAAACCAAAACATTTAATAATAAGAATAACACAACAAAACCGATGATTGTAATTAATTAATATTAGAAAGAAGTAATATTTTAACTAAGTAACACAATACAAATAAATAGGTAAAACTATTTTATATTAGATAAAAATTTGCTAAATATTTATTCCAAAGGTTCAAAATGCTGTCCGTTGTTAATCCTACCCAATTTTGTTTTTCTCACTGTGGCTCTCATAACATTCTCCAACTGAATTTCAGTAATTTGATTTACTGCTCTTCTTAAGCGCATTTCTAAATCATTTCAGTCACTTGATGGATTTTTGTAAACTTTCTTTTAGATGGTTCTAATCTGGGCTAGAGCTTCTGTGAAAACAGCCTCCGAATAGAGGTTGAAGAGAAGCGGAGACAAAATACATCCCTGTCGCACTCCTTTATTGATAGAAGCGTCCTCCGATAGACCAGTTGAGTTTTTACTTTTGATGTCTGATGCCAATACAGACCAGATATGATATTGATCTCTTGGCGGTCGACACTCGAGGCACACAGAATCTCTATCATTTTAGCGTGTTTGACACAATCAAAAGCCTTACGATAGTCAAGGAAACACGCAAACACATTTATGTTTACATCATTGCATCGTTGTATTAGAACATTAAGTCCGAAAAGCGCCTGTCTCGTGCCAAGACCATTTCTGAAACCAAACTGTGTATAATCCACCTGAGAATCATATTATATATATATATATATATATATATATATATATATATATATATATATATATATATATATATATATATGCGTGAATGAATTATCCGGAAGAAGATCTTCAGTACGTGCGACATAAGACTGATCATCAAGTCGGCACAATAAAAAGAATTAGACTTTTTTAAAATGGTAATAAGCGTGAATTACAGCCAATCAGATAGTCTCTGGCCCTAGTTATAAATGGCCTTAAACAACGATGTTAAAATATCAAGATCTGCTCCCTCTTGTTTTGCAATGATCTTGATTAATTCAACGTGAATGTATTCTGGGCCAGTAGATTATTTGTTCTTCTGCGCCCGTATTGCATGAATAATTTCGCTCTTGGTAATAGGAGTTCCAGTTTCATTTATTTCATTAGCTGTGGACGTTATTCGTTTAGTCTATCGTCATTAAAAAGCTCTTCGAGATAATCCTTCCACCTACTAAGCTTGGCTTCGATTGCCATAGTAATTTTATTATTTGCATCTCTTAAAATTGTTGTTGGATGTTTTCGATTTCTGTTTGTTAAAATAAACATATCATTTTAATTTAAGGTATGCCGTTCATTTGGTTCTATTCCAATAGAGGTTTAGATTTTTATTAGGTGACAAACTTTTGGCGAAGACTGTACTTATTGAATTGAGATTTTCCTTTTAAGAAGAATAGAAAAGTGACTATACGAATCATCGTTTCAACAAAAAACTCATCTCTGTCTCAAGAAAAACCCTACAAGTGGATATTGTCACATTTTTTTCGTTACTGATGTAATTTTCTCTATAAGAGTGATCGCTTACGATGAATACTTTAACCCTAATAATCATGTTAAAATTTCAAGTTTATCCTTAACTTTAAACTAACTTGCTTCTAATTTGTTTCATGCAAACCCTCGATTCGTTGAAGTAGACCACTCTTACCCAATGAATAATGCATACTCGGTCCATCTTTATAAAAAATACAACAAACGTTGTACACTCTTTCCGTTCCTTTGGCAGAGCACAGCCCAGGGCGCATGGCCTAAAATCAAAGCAAAACGTGCTTGTCGGAAAATTCAGTTAGTATATCTTTAGAGTTCCCTCAAAAAGCGGTGGAAAAGCTCTATCTTTAAAAGTCTTGCAGTTACGCGGCGAGAATTTCAAATTGTTTACCTAAAAACAATAAAAAATACTCTAATTTCAGTTAAAATTACTTTTCTTGAAATAAAATATGATAGCTAGATTCATACTAGTGTTAACAATGCTAAATTGAGTTCTTTCTTTTTTCTAAATGTTTCTTTTTTCAGTTCACATAGTAACGGATATTGTGTAGTATTCAGCAAAAAATTCAGAAATATTTGAACCATATTTTTACTGTAAGTATACTTATGAAAAAACTCCGTGTTGTTTAGGAATATTTGGAATTATTTTGTATATTATACGAGGGTGAATTGAAAAGCCTTTTAAAAAATACGGTCAATACTATTTTTTTGAAAAACGAAATTTTTTTTTCAACATAATTTCCACTGAACTCAATACTAGAATCATTATTAAATGTATTAAGTATCAACTATAAAATCTAAATAATTAAGAATGTACGATGTGATTCATTAAAAAAAAAAAAAAAAATTACAGGCTTATTTGGTTAAAATGGTACATCCCGTAGGAACGACATTTTTTCTTTCTTATCGTTCACATCCCGGCATAAGTAGGGATTTTTTTCCTTTTTCATATCCTGAGGATATCGTAATACCAGTCAACGTTGTCCAAGTGGACGTTATTGCATTTTCTGCAAACAACTACTACTTATGTATAGTATTTTTCACGTTCTAAGAAAGTGACTTAGCTATTTATACCCCTTCAAAATTCAACAAGATTCGAAAGTGATTAATTTATGGCCGTTTAATGACAAGGCATCGTGCAGGGCCGCACTATACCTGATTATAATTGTTGGGTTTAAAATTTTATTGTGATAAGACAGCTGAATTTTAATGTTTTATGTACTGAATAATACACAATATAGTAATTACACAAATATATTAAAACAGTGTACAGTGTCCTGGCATAGATTGGTTACCGTTTTAGTTATTAATTAATATTTAGTTCAATTTCGCTTTCGCTACTATCTTGCAAATCAATAATAAGTTTTCTTACAGGTTCTAAACTATTTATATTTATGTACATACATCTACTTGAGTTTTCAATTTTTTTGACGTGTTGAATACAGTTTCTCCAGTTTTCAACGGTTACATTTTTTACCTCTGTCTTTATCACCTCAATCACACTACAACAAAGTGGATGTATTATTGTGAGCACGTATATTAGACTTTATTTTACGCCATATCAACTCGATCGCATTAAAGATACAATAATATGGTGGAAGCCGAATTATTTCGTGTCCTGCTTCCACACCACAAACATATTCGTTTGAAAAATTGTAACTTTTTAAAACTTCTAACAATTGTTTAACTGTATAACTTTCATGGAAATATATGTCACGTTCGCACAAAAAGGCTTGTATTTCCCTTTTTCTCCTGGTGGAACTTGGTACCTTATTCATTTGGCGACTCTGATAGGATGCATTATCCATCACAATACATCTATTCGCTAGTATATTCGGCATTAATTTGTTTTGAAGCCAATCCTCAAAAACTTCAGCGGTTGTATAAGATTGATAATCCAAGCTGGAATCTGAAATATTCTTGGCTGCTAGAAATAGACATTCTGGTATCCAGCCTTCTTCTGACTCCGTATGTAAAATAGTTATTCTTTTATCTTTATTTGATGGAGCTTTGGTGTGGTATTTTTTGGATTTATCAATCCATCATTTACTGGGTGTGTCGTGGGTGTCATACCAAGTCTCATCTAGATAGATTATCGTTCGATTTTCCGATCTAGCTGTATTTATTTTTTTAAGTGATTCCATTATAACTTTCCTTTTGTCAATTTTTTGAACAAGAACTCCAAACGACATAGAATACGCCATAAAGTTGTAATGGAACATTTTATGTCACAACTATGTTCGGACAGCCTCCGTGAAAGTGACAATAACGTAGGAACTTTTTATTCTGCATACTTTTCGTAAATTTTGCGGCGGATTAAATCTTCTTGACAGAAATTAATACATTTCGACACACCTTTGTCTTTATCGTGTTTTTTAGGCGCTATCGAATTATTTACAATTTTCCAAACTGTACTTTCAGGGATGCTTGTTAAAGCTGATGTCGCTGTCAATGAAAAGTACTTTTCGTAGCCACGCTATACTAATTTTAAATAAACACTTTTAACTATTACTTTTGCCTTAACGGGCAAACATTTGCGGCTTCTTATGGAAAGGGCTTCTGACATTTTAAGACACTATTGAACTTTATAGTACACACTATTTAAGTATAATACTGCAGATAAAATGAAGAATATTCTTTATATTTATAAACACGAAGTAGCCAATAAAATGTTAGATTGAAAGGGAGGTGTATATATATATATATATATATATATATATATATATATATATATATATATATATATATAAAACAGTCGACAATCTATATAGTGAAAGACCAAAATGTTCACCGAAATTTCACTATAGAAAGTTTTTCACTATATAAAGAAAAAATCCGTATATATTGCTATGTATGTATTTTATATTGGTAATCATTTAGTTGTATTTTATAAGGTACAAGAAACAAAAAAAATTGCAAAATTGAATTATTAGAAAAGATTTTATTAAACATTTGAAAGTTTAAACAGGACATAGCATGTACAGGACTAAATACATACATAAAGTCCGTACGTTATATCTTTACCCGTGCGTCATAGTTTTCAGGCCATATAACAGACGACTATTATATTATTTGTCTCTTTTCACCAATAAATCGTAGGTATTGGTAAAAAGAGACAAAAATATATAATAGTCGTCTAGGATATTGCCTGAAAACTATGACGCACGTGTAAAGATATAACGTACGGACTTTATGTATGTATGTACTACATACGAAATAAAAAGAACAATACGAAATCTGTTAATACGTATGTACATACTACGTACATACGTACTAGAAAAAATAATCAGTTATTTTCTGTTGAACATTACTTTTGAAAAATAATTGTTGCTCAACAAAATTCTCGCATTGATTCAATGCATAAAGATTTGATCAGGTACACTTTCCTGGCCCCTGAGAGTAGTTCGCACAATGTCAAATGCATTTCTTATTTCATTTTCACTAAATTTAGCAGGACACTCCCCGGTTTCAGTTTCTTCTTTATGATCTTCTATACTTTTTATATCGTCAATTATGTCTTGGTCAGTTGGGAGATCTGTCGTGCCAACATCATTGTCGATTTCTAAGAAATCTTCAAGTAAAAAATCAGCGTCGACGGTAGCAGTTTTTTGTAGAATATAATTGCCTTTTTAAGGTAGCGAGATCCATTTCGTCTTCTTCTTCCCATTCGTCAATTTTTTCAGTAAAACCTGCTTTAGAAAAGCAGTTTTTGATAGTTTTGTGAGAAACATTTTCACTCCATACTTTAGCGACTTCGGTTATACCCTCTTTAAGGATAATCAATTTTTGGACTGGAAGGTTGTTATCAATCGCATTAACAATTTTGTGAACAATTCTGTTTCGGTAATGATGTTTTATGTTTTTTATAATACCCTGGTCCATAGGTTGCAATTTGGAGGTCATGTTTGGTGGAAAAAAGATCAATTCAATATTCCTTAATTTTTTACTTACAGTAACTGGATGTGCAGGACAATTGTCTATAAACATCACAATGTTTCGCTTTTGGCTTTTCATTTTCGTATCCAGTTCTTTGATCCATCTTTCGAAAATCTCAGAAGTCATCCATGCCTTTTTATTATTGGCGTAATCTAACTCCAGAGATTTAACTCCTTTTAAACAACGGGAATTTTTGCTTTTACCTATGAGCAGTAATTTCAGTTTTTCTGGGCCATCCATGTTCGCTCCAACCATAAGTGTCACCCTTTCTTTACTTGTTTTAACACCAAAACATTTATCACTTTTAAAAGCAAATGTTTTATTTGGCAAACATTTAAAAAACAAACCGGTTTCATCACAATTGAAAACGTTTTTTTTTGGCTCGTACTTTTTCAATGCACTTTTTAAAACAGTTTCAGTCCAAATGTCACAGTCCTCCTGACTAACGCTTGCACTCTCGCCAGACACCGTCTTGAAAACAATTGAATTGCGAGTCTTCCAGGCACTCAACCACCCTTCACTAGCTTGAAAATTAACGCAGTTAAATTCAAATTGTAGAGCCTTTTGCTTTATTAAATTTCCTGATATTGGTACGTTTTGATGCGTACGGGCCACTTGACACCATCGTAAAACTGCTTCATTTACATCCTCGTAAGTACTCACGCGTACTCGTTTTCGACTGCTTGGAACACTAGGTTTCTTGATGATACTGTCGCGACTCTTTATTATCAGAGAGACGCAACTTGGAGAAACACCAAATTTTGCAGCAACATCAATTTTTTTGCAGCCTTTATCAACTTCCTCCAAAACTTTAATTTTCTCAGCTAAACTTAAACACACTCGCTTGGACATCTTACTTGATTCTTAAACAAAAAGAAACTGAACCTGAATTTGCGAATTACTAGGCCTCCACTATAAAATGGGTTTTTCCCCGGGTTTCTATAAAATGGGTGATTCCCCGGGTTTCTCACAGAAATCTACCTGATTTATTGCCAACCATTAGGCGTTATAAACGCGTTAAGAACCTTTTCAAAAGAATGCGTCATAAAAATGGAATTCGTGCTAATGTCAGTTAAAAATGGGAAACCCGAAATGGCCAAGATCTCAATAAATGCATAAAAATTTATACATAAAATTCCGGTAAAAATTTTATTATATAGAGTGTTACTATTTTACAGATTCACTATATGCAGGGCTTTTTACATGAAATTTCATTAAAATATTCTAGGTCTTGAAAAAATTGCACTATAAAGAGTTTTTCACTATATAGAGTTTCACTATAAACAGGGTCGACTGTATATATGTATGTATATATATATATATATATACATATATATATATATATATATATATATATATATATATATATATATATATATATATATATATGTATATATATATATATATATATATATATATATATATATATATATATATATATATATATATATATATATATATATATATATATATATATATATATATATATATATATATATATATATATATATATATATATATATGTAGTAGTGGTTTTTCGGGTATCTCGTGTTAGCTTAAAGTCCCTTGATGGACGGTTTCGCTGACGACATCTTTTTCAAAGCGTTGATCACTGGCCGGTGTCTTGGCGTTGAATGTGCGTGAATGGAATGACATTCAACGCCAAGACACCGACCAGTGATCAACGCTTTGAAAAAGATGGATGAGATTCCATCGAAACGTCAGCGAAACCGTCCATCAAGGGACTTTAAGCTAACACTGGATACCCGAAAAACCCCTATTACATTTCACACCCGTGAGAACATTCGTCAAAACATTATGTATATATGTATATATATATATATATATATATATATATATATATATATATATATATATATATATATATATATATATATATATATATATATATATATATATATATATATATATATATATATATATATATATATATATATATATATATATATATATATATATATATATATATATATATATATATATATATATATATATATATATATATATATATATATATATATATATATATATATATATATATATATATATATATATATATATATATATATATATATATATATATATATATATATATATATATATATATATATATATATAATGTTTTTATTGCATCAATTTGCCAAATCACTTTCTTAGATCTTGAAAAATACTATACGTGGCCAGGCAATATATACTTAAATAAATAAGTATACTGACCTGCCGGCCTTGGACCCGAGACCTTCTACAAGCAAGTACTACGCCACGGACCGCCACCATTTTTATACTATGTGTTTTGTATATTTGTTGATATACGGGTCATTTCACGTTCTGAAATAATTTTAACGCAGAAAATACAATTTTTGCTACAATTTTACCTAATAGTAACAGGCCACTAAATGTGCTTTTCTATCATAAAAATTTTGAGACATAAATTCAAGATTTCGTCTTTCCGGCCATCGCGAAACTTGCATATTTGTTTTCCAAAACACCACTTTCGCACTGACAGGTTTATTTTAAACAAAAAAGTCGGTAGATTTAGTTCAACCTAAATTAAAAACCTCTATTACACATTTCCTGAAAACTTTGTTTCAATAGCAATGCCTCTTTAGCCTATATAAATTAATAAACAGAACACGATCGTATGAAGGCGATAAATTTTTCAGTATTTTCAGCTATTTCAACGTATATTACGGAAAAGCTGAAATATAGTTGAAATATATACCCCTTTAAAACTATTGGGACAAAAGTTTTCGACATGCAAACATAATTAGGGAGTTACACCGAACCAGCTCTAAAAATAGAGCAAAATTTCAACTTTAAAATGAAAATCATGTAAGAACTCCAATTTTAAAGTTAACTAGAGTTAAGCCCTATTAATCTCTACGACATAATAAAAATATAATGGAGTAATTTGTGTAGAAGTTGTAAAAATTAGATGCTAATTATAACGGTTTTCTTCTGTCTTTGTCATATATTTGAGGGTAGTGCCAAAACTTTTCGACCTAACAAAGAAAACGTACGATTTAAGAGAATTTTTCTACATAGTCCTACCTTGCAAACGATTTTCCAACTTTTTAATACACTAATAATATTAAGATTTATGCAAAATAAGCGTTTGTCTCAGCTTTAACTTCATATATGGGAATATTATTTCGAACCAGAAAGCTTTACACTCCACAACAACTGTTAATTCTTTACAAAGCTCAGATTCGACCAACTATGGAATACTGCTCCCAAGCTCCGCTCCCAAACATACACTGCTTTTGTTGGATTCTATTCAGAGAAGAGTTGTTCGTCTGATTGGAAGACCCGGAACTGACCGGCGACTTTGAGAGACTATTCTACAAGTATTTTTATGGAAATTGTTCGAAGGGTGTAGCCTGCTTAATTCCTCCCGAGCGGTGCGTGTTAGAAATACCCGTCGCGCTAATACTTCACATCCGTATGAGGTTCAGCTTGTTACTCCTCGTACAACGCTTTTCAAGCACTCTTTTATAGGGAGAACATCATCCCTTTGGCATAATTTGCCCAAGACTGTATTTCCTACCGAGTACAATATACAGCGATTCAAGAACAACGTGAATCGCTTTTTCTGCACACGTGTCGCTCTTGTAGCGCTTTAGGGATTTCCCTGCAGCACAAATTCAAAGTGAATCTGCATATAGCCGGCAATTTTTTCAGGTTTGGAAACAAAAAGTAATCGCTGGGAGAAAAATCTAGAGAATACGAGGGGATGTGGAAGCCCTTGGAAGCGAAGTTCATGTAGTTTTGGTGCAACAATTCGAGGCGTGTGTGAAGGCGCTTTATCCTAATGAAAAAAACACTTATTTTTCGCCAATTGTGGATGTTTCGTGTAAATAGGACCGTTCAATTCATCCACTAGTTAAGCATGAAACTCCCCAATGATGGTTCTACCTTTCTCCAGGTAGTCTATGACCATAATACCATGAGAATCCCAAAAAACCATAGCCATGACTTCATCCGTATCAGGTCGAGAACTTTTGGAACGACCCTCGTATACATAAATATATACAGGGTGCATCAACAAAATCCGGACAAATTGAACAATTTCTTTAAACAAAATTTGATTATGTAACGCTGTCCATGCCGCTAAATTCAGCCTCAATTGCGGTTCCCGATGTGCGTCCTTTATACTGATTCTCCTGCTCCTTTTACCTTCGAAGAGATATCGCTCAAGAATTATTTATAGGTTTCTTTAACACCGCGAGTATTATATATTCACCGAATTTAAAATCAATATCTCATTTTGTTTAGAAGTTACCCAGGTAAGAGCCGGACAGAAAACTGAAAATATGTTTTTGGCACCCTAAGTCCGTTAAACCATGAAGAAATGCAAAAAACTTACAGGCTTATTTTAAGGAGGTTGGGGCGTTACACGAAAATAATGAAAAATATTTTAATTTGATTTTATCCGATAAATTAAAAAAATCTAGAATTTTTCGTAAACATTTCAAGACATTTAGGAAGCGCTTCAATAAATAAATCAAAATTAAAAAACCGGTCAAGTGCAAGATGAACTTGCGCAATTAGTGTTCCGTACGTTGTTTGCTTTTAAAATAAAAAAGTTCGTTACGGAGGTATAAAATGATCAGTGACTTCACAAAACACACCCTAAATGAGTTTTTAACAAAATTTGTTTCCAATCTTTACTGAAAACTGATGACCTTGAAATTTTTGTTTTTTTCATATACCAGACAAATTATTAAAGGTAATGCACTCGTGATAATTTTCGTTCAATCTACACCCCGTGGAGAATATTCCAGAATTTTTTCAAAATTTTTTGATAGGTACTTTTCGAGAAAAAGAGGGTGGACAGAGATTTTTCGCGATTTTTTAAAAATAATACAAAAAAAAATGCGTGCAAGTAATACATTATAGATATATTTTTTACACGTGTTTTCACAACCTTTCATTTGATACCACACTCGATGACCTAGTAAAAAATTTTTTTTTTCACTTCCGATTTCACCACCCCCCAAAACTAACCCCTCAAGTCAAAATTTAACTTTCAAAACTACACGGCTCTGATGAAGCCATTAATTTCTATATTAGTACCAAATTTCAACTTTCCATGACAAATAGTTTCGGAGAAAATCGGGTGTGACAGACAGACGGACAGACAGACAGACACCGAAGTCATCTTATAAGTACAGAACACTAAAAATACATGAATCCTTATGGGAAATATGTCCATTTAATGCAGCAAATGTATATTTTTTTTTAATATCACAAAAAAAATATTGTCAAAAATATGAAATTTATGCCATATTGACAAAAATATGACGAATACTTTAAAAAAAATTTCAACCAATTAGGAAGTTTTTTATGAATGAAAAATTATAATAATTATCAGTGATTTCAAGCAATAGCCTATATCAGGCGAATGAAGTGGCAACACCGCATTGACAAAAAATAAAGGGAAATTCAAATGCATCTATGCTCGGCGTAAGTTTCATCTATATGAATCGTTAAACGCAAAGTATCAGTATGTAAATTTTTAAACAAAAAGAGTAATAAAAGTAAAGTTTCATTTAGAATGCATTTAATTATTCACGCTAGTAACAATTTCTAGTAGTTATTCAACACATAGTAATAATTTTTAGTGTTCCGTACGGAACACTTATAAGATCACTTCGGTGTCTGTCTGTCTGTCCGTCTGTCTGTCAGTCTGTCCGTCTGTCTGTCACACCCAATTTTCTCCGAAACTATTTGTCATAGAAAGTTGAAATTTGGCAATAATATAGGAATTGATGGCCTCATCAGAGCCATGTAGTTTTGAAAGTTAAATTATGACTTAAGGGGTTAGTTTTGGGGAGTGAAATCGGAAGTGAAAAAAATTTTTTTTACTAGGTAATCGAGTGTAGTGTCAAATGAAAGCTTGTGAAAACACGAATAAAAAATATATATATAATGTAATACTTGCGCGCCACTTTTCTTTGTATTATTTTAAAAAAATCGCAAAAAATCGCTGTCCACCCGCCTTATCTCGAAAGTACTGATCAAAAAATTTTGAAAAAATTCTGGAATATTCTCCAGGGAGTGTAGATTGAACTAAAATTATCACGAGTGCACCTTATAATCTGGTATATAAAAAAAAACAAAAATTTCAAGGTCATCAATTTTCAGTAAAGATTGGAAACAAATTTTGTTGAAAACTCATTTGGGGTGTGTTTTGTGAAGTCACTGATCATTTTATACCACCGTAACAACATTTTTTATTTTAAAAGCAATCAACGTACGGAACACTAATTGTGCAAGTTCAACTTGCACTTGACCGTTCTTATTTTAATCTTAAATAGTATTGAAATATCGCACATATAAAACAAATAACTAGTTTGAAAGAATACTTTTTAAATATTCAAACAGTGGATTCAGAAGACGCGGATTATTATTGTCATCAGAGGTTAGAACCGTCATTATCACTCTTTACCATCAGTCTTTTTTTTCGCCACATTTCCTTAGACTCAATCTTTATCTATAAACTGCTTCGGTAACGTATTCTCTCTTCCAAATATATATTTTTTTTCATTTTTATCACGAAGTTCACATTCTTTGTCTTTATCCATTTTCATAACTTTTAACTCTAATGAAGTGCACTACAATACTGTTTTACCCTGAATATGCCGCAATCTCAAAATGTCAGAATGTTCAACTATTATAAAGTATGCGATGTTGCCACTTTTTAATGAATAAATTAGCTATATTTATTTTAGTTTTTTCGCAAATATAGAGCTCAATAACATAAATAACAGTTTTTTTTAATATGTCTTTAACATATCTACTGTATAAATTTTGTAATGTTAATACGTTAAAATATACTTAGATCTTTCGTTTTTCTTAACTTTGGACTTCTTTTTCTTGTTTCTCTTATATCCTTTTACCCTGCCGGGTGTCGGATAATAATTTGTCTATGTAACTGCAATTGTAGGTTCCATCCTTCTTATCCAGTCCTTCCACTTATCCCTATCCATCAGCAATTTGTTCATTTTTTTATCGTTTTCCCCTTTGCTTCTCCTATCTCTTCAATGCCCCTCATTCAGTTAGTCTTGGTCTTCCTCTCTTTCGCTTCTTTGCTGTTTCCTTTTCCAGTATTCTCTTTGATATTCTGTCGCTATCCAGCCTAAGTACATGCTCATACCATTGCAATTGCTTTTTATTAATTTTTTGTATTATTAACTCTCGCTCTAGTCTCCCTCTAATTTCTTCGTTTTTGAGGTGATCTAGCTAGTCCTTCCTGCTATCCTTCCGAGATATCTCATTTCTGGTGCAATCAGTTTAGGCCTATGTTTTTGTTGTATTGTCCAAGTTTCACTTCTATATAATATCATTGGGTTCACTATTAAATTATATATTTTTAATTTTATTCTTTCGCTTATTTCCTTTTACCCAGAAATTGTCCTGTTTAGGCGAATAATAGATATTGTTTGCCTTTTTAATTTTATTGGCTATTTCAAGTTCTATTCTTCCATCATTCTCTATTATACTTCCTAGATATTCAATGGTGGTCACTTCCTCCGAGGCTTGGTGCTCATATGTAATATTATTTTGTTTTTGCACTTCCCTTTTATTTATATACACTATTTTGCATTCATTTACCTCCAGCTTTTCTATTTCTTCTATCAATTTTTTTTTGCATTTTGGTGTCTCCGTCTGCTATAAGCACTAGGTCATCAGCATATAATAAGCTATCCATTTTGATTGGCATCACATTTCTATATCCCACTGTAGTCTGGACGTTCTTTGTCACGCATTTTTGAGTAGTCTATCCATTACTTTTATAAAAATATACGGACTCAGACTGTCTCTTTGCTTTATTCCCTTTTTGATTGTAAATGTTTCTGATCTATTTCCATTCACTTTTGCTTCGTGTGCCTTCTTATGTTGACTTTATGATTTGTATTAGTTTCTTAGACGCCTCTATTATTTTCGAACAGTTTTCTACGCTTTTGTCTTTGTACTGAGTCAAAAGCCGCCCTTAGGTATATTTAAATGCGAGTATGAGTTCTTTTCTCCTCTCTATTTCCCTTTCTATAAGTTGTCTTAATACAAATATATTATCTAAGGTTTGCCTCTTCTCCATGAATGCTGTTTGCTCATCTTCTAGTTTGTTTTCTAAGTTTATTTTTAATTTGTTTTGTATTATTTTTGTGTAGATTTTGTATACTATTACCGGTGATAGGCAAATTGGTCTATAGTTATCGCGCCGGGAGTTCTGTACCCCCAATTTGAAGAAATGGCTGGCGGGACAAAGATTTTTTGAACTATGGACATTATTTGGATGTTCTTTTTCCCCAAACACATAAGTCACGGACTTTTCAGGTATCTTATTCATTTCCCAAGGCTGTCTGACAATGTTTTATACAGCCTTTCATTTGAACATTTCTGGGTCTACCTCATCTTCGCCACTTGCTTTAGCAATTTTGATATCCTTTATTGCCTCTTCCAGCTCTTCGATATCAATTTTATTTTTGTGCATTTTACCTTCTTGTTGTTCACCAGCTATGTTTACTTCTATTGGCTGAATTCTGTCTTTTTCATCTAGATCAATTTTTTGTTCATAATGTCTTCTCCAGACTTCCATTTTTCCAGCAGAATTTGTTTTAGTTATGTTATTTTCATCCTTTACGCCAGAATCTACTTTCTGTCTTTTCCCTCTTATACCTTTGATTGTGCTCTAGAATTTGTTTGGACTAAACATTCAAATGCTAGTCTATTCATATAAAAACTCTAAGAGATAATACAAACATAATCGAAAAATAACGTCAAACGTGTCAGTAATATATAATATCAATTATTTATTACTAAATACTTCATTAAAAATATAAATGTAGGCTTATAACAAAATACTAATATAAACTAACAACACAATTTACTTTTTTCACCTATATCACCGCAACTTCCTTAAATAACAAAGAGTATCGTCTTTCAATAATTCGAAAGAAATTTAAAGCGCAAGAGATTCACCTATATCACCGCAACCGCTATATTTCAGCAGTCTACCCACTGTTCTCTTATTTGTCAATCCATTCCGTGATGCGTTTCGTCGATTCACGGCTTATCAGTCGGGCTAGGATGGTCAAACAAGGGAACAGAATTTACTAGTCCTTATCTAGGGACTTACGGAAGATAAGGGTAAGTTACGCAGTAAGTACGCGTACCTTATACTTCATCGGAGGCTAACACAGCAACGCCAAGCTGACAGAGTGGTTGACAAAGTCAACACTTCAACTCAGGGAGCGCGATTTTCTAGGGATCCCCCTCAGGCATATGTGGTTTAATGTAAAACTACTGAAAATAGACAAAGTCCATATTTCGGCAGTCTACCCACGGTTCTCTTATTTGTCAATTCATCAATTGCAGTCAGCAATCGCCGCAGTAAAACACCTGTACGACTAGTCATGTTCCCGAATAAAGTTGGGAAAAATTCTCTACGAAAATTTTTCTGTAACAAAGTGTATCAGACAGGCCTACATTATTGAAAATTTATCTGAATGAGGCATTAGAGAGAAGGCGAAGAGCGTGTGGAGGAATGGGAATACAGCTGAAACAACGTTGTACACTCTACATTTTGCCGACGATCAGGTGGTTATTGCTTAGGACAAGGAAGACCTTGAATTTATGATAAGAAAACTGCTTGAAGATTATAAAAACTGGGGTTTAACAGTTAACTGCAAGAAAACCAAATATTTGTATATAGGAGGAAAACAGGGAAGCCTTATTCTAAATATCTTGCGACCGTTGATCCTTGTAAAGTATATATATATATATATATATATATATATATATATATATATATATATATATATATATATATATATATATACATACATATATAATCCTAAGTTTAACTACTGGGAAACGCCCTTATAAGGAGAAGAGATGAGCAATCAAAGATCTAAAGGCTCTAGTATCTGCTTTTTATTTTTGTTATCGAGTTTTCGCTGCCTAATAGTAGCTTCTTCTGGATTCTAAAAATATAAACAAGGTACAGAAAATTAAACTCAAAACTCTCGTTTTTAAAATGTGATTCAATGAATTGTAAGACTGTATGAGAAATTACTTACAAAAATTTAGCAGTTAATTGGTGAAGACAATAAAATTTGCATTTTTGTTGGCCAGATAGTAGGTATGTTTACAGAAACATGATAAAAGGACACTTAGAGAGTTACACAAGTATTAAAAATAAAACGTTATCAATAAACATTAATCAAAAACACATTTTAAGACAGAACACAACTGTAAAAAACACCATGATGTTGAAATGGTACTCCATGGTACTCCATTTTAAAAATCGTTGGATAAACTTCACAAAAGCTCTCTAAGAGATTAGCGTTACACAAAAGTGATAGCAAACATAAACCTAACACAAATAGCTTGAGCTTACACGTAAATAATACAGATCACAGAGTACAATATAACAACAGCTTCATTCTGGATGTTGAGACTAATTACTTCAGAAGAAGTTTCTTGGAAATGTGTTACATAAATACTTGTAAAAATAATCTCAATCACAAAAAAGACATAGAAGGATTGAGCTCCATGTATACCTATTTACTAACACAAAACCATACCAAACCAATGAAAAAGAACGATTTTTATGAAAAAATTAGTTTCCAGTAAAGTTGACGTTTCTCTTCTCTCTTTCTGTTATCCCTGCTTTTTATTACTAATTACTTTTCTGTGTCTTCTTGTTATAAAATTAAAAAAAAAATAATTAAAAATTAAATATGATAAATAATAAATAACATCCAATATTAATATTCTCTTTCAAATATTTTAAATTAGGCTATCAGTCCCTTTGTTATAACATTAAAGAATTAATATAATTAATAATAAATAACTCGTCTAATAGTAACATTCATCCAATTTAAGTCCCTTTGTTATAAAATTAAAACTAAAAAATAAATATTAATAATAAATAATTTGTCTAATAGTAGCATACAACAAAAAAATTTACCACATCCCTAACTTTAATGCTTGTGTGGTTTTTTGTCGACCTGATGACGACATAGACTACCAACAATATCCGGTTCAGACTCAAATATCACTAAATAAGTTGCTAAACTCGATGTCAAAAAAGATTTTTAAAATGAAGTACCATTTCAACATCATGGTGTTTCTTACAGTTGTGTTCTGTCTTAAAAAGTGTTTTTGATTAACGTTTATTGACAACGTTTTATTTTTAATACTTGTGTAACTCTCTAAGTGTCCTTTTATCGTGTTTTTGTAATTATACCTACTACCTGGCCAACAAAAATGCAAATTTTATTGTCTTCACCAGAGATGAATTAACTGCTAAATTTTTGTAAGTAATTTCTTATACAGATTCATTGAATCACATTTTAAAAACGAGCGTTTTGAGTTTATTTTTCTGTACCTGGTTTGCATTTTTAGAATCCAGAAGAAGCTCCCATTAGGCAGCGAAAGCTCGACAACAAAAATAAAAAGCAGATACTAGAGTCTTTAGATCTTTGATTGCTCATCTCTTCTCCTTATAAGGGCGTTTCCCAGTAGTTAAACTTAGGATTGTTTGTTGCCAGTGCCCTGTTACTGTTCTTCCTCATATATATATATATATATATATATATATATATATATATATATATATATATATATATATATATATATATATATATATCAGAAATAACATAAGTAAAGACGATAGAATAGAAAAAAAGTGAAGAGTAGAAAAAGTAACGGAAAGGCGGTCATAAACTCTGTTCTGGGGTCGAAAAACAAACAGAGAAAACACCTCATTTATAATGCAGTATTTAAGAGCATCGTGTTGACGAAACGATTGGAACAGAAACTAATGGCACTCGACATGGATTACTGTCGAAGATCGGCTGGAATATCAAGAATGGATAGAGTTACAAATGAAAGAATAAGGGATGTAATAAAAGCAAAAACCATGATTATTGAGGAAATTCAACAACGGCAACTTATATGGTACTGACACGTGGAACGAATGGAAGAACACCGAACACCAAATATGGTTCTATAGTGGGGGTACCAAGCGAAAAGAGGGGAAGCGACATGGTTTGGAGGAGTTCAGAGGACAATGTCAAAGAGAAATCTAAGACCTGGAGATTGAGAAAATCGAAGAGGATGGAGCCTGGTAACCGGAAGGAGAAGGACGCTATAAAATCAAAACAAACACCAGATTAATGATGATCAGTTTGACAAATAAGAGAATAGTGGGTAGACTGCTGAAATATGGACTTTGTCTGTTTTCAGTAATTTTACATTAATCCGTATATGGCTGACGGGGATCCTTCTAGAACCGCGCTGCCTGAGTTGAAGTGATAGACTCCAATATAGTATTAGGTATTCGTACTTAGTACAATTCGTTGTATCTTACCAGAATAATATTCGGCCTAATTAACACTAGACATTGTATTTAATCGTATAAACCTAGCTATCATATTTTCAGGAATTATATAAGACCTAAGAAATGTACCAAATAAATCTAAGCAGGTACTAAAAACACTATTAAAAGATAATAACATAAACCCCATATTAGCTCTATTTTCCCTTTAAATGAGCAAAATTACCCAGTAAATCATACAAGTGAGAAAATGTGGCTTTCGGAACTTTTTATGTGAGCTCTTTAACGATCAAGCCAAATGAAGGAGAACATAAACTACACCCTCTTGAGGTCGTTTTGTCAACTGTTGACTTGTGTTTATGTGTGTAACGCCTTTCAGGGTGAGTAAAACACGTATATAGTAGTTATAGTAGTATGTGGTTAGCTTTAAGTTGCTTGGTTTGCTTGTTTAAGCTTAGAGAAGGAGTGTGTTGACGAGAGATATCAAGGTTTACTTACACTGTCTGGTAAGAATTTGTAATGTATAGGTGGTTAAATTGAGCATAAACGATGTTGAAATTTAAAGCCTTGTTTTTAGGGGAAGCGAGAATATTGCATACGCCAAACGAGACTTTGGAGAAACGTTTGCCATTTTTCCGTCAAAACAACACTCGCCAACGACTACACTTTCGGACAACAGAATCTAGACCCATATATATATATATACATATATATATATATATATATATATATATATATATATATATATATATATATATATATATATATATATATATATACATATATATATATATATATTATATATATATATATATATATATATATATATAATATATATATTTTTTCAATTTCTTGGGCTTTATGGTTCTTTTGTTTTAAGGATAGAGAAATTACATCATGTTCTAGTTAGAATTTATTGAAAACGTTTCGCCCGATTTTCAGGCTTCTTCAGTTCATCTAAAAATTGAAATTTTCTGTTTTGGATATTCAATAGGACGCACAATTTTTTTTTTTTAATTATGAATATATAAAATTCTTAAACTTATAATACAATGTAGAAGGTGAAAATAATAAAAATACACACAAAATATATATAAAAAATTTACATGTATGGGTTGAAACGAAGAACACACTTAACATTCTTTAAAAGGTGTTACTAAGACGGTCACATTTTTTAAAATAACTTTAGATTTGTATAGGGAACGAAAGTCATCCTTTGGTTTGTTTATGTGTTTTTTTATTTATTATCTGCTATTGAGTTACTATGAGAAGAGTCCGAAATAAATATGACTCAGACCCCTAACGTCGCTTTTGTCGTGTATATTGTTTTTCTCTTTATTAATACAGATCATTTCATGCATTGATCTTTTAAAATAATTTGACTCTTTTTTTAAGATTTTTGTATTTTTAAAATCAAACGAGTGTTTGGTTTGTTTAACGTGTTTTGAGAGAGCTGTTGGGTTATTCTTATCATACTTATGGCCATTCAGTCTAGTTTCTAGATGTTTTTTAGTCATGTTTAGTCCTTGAATATATGGCATGGATATGTATGTTGTAGCTGTTCTTTGTTTTGGTTGGTACATATCCATGCCATATATTCAAGGACTTTCAGAAAAAATTAAAGCCGTCCTCAAAAAACATAATTTAACTGTTTGCCACAAAACTCATAACTCATTAAAACACCTTTTTACCCCTCTAAAATCCAAAACACCCCTACTGAAACAATCAAACCTGATATATTCTATTCCATGTCAAAACTGCAACGGCTGTTATATCGGCATGACTAAACAACATCTAGAAACTAGACTGAATGGCCAACAGCTCTCTCAAAACAATAGACACGACATATAACGACGAAAAATATACACGACAAAAGCGACGTTAGGGGTCTGAGCCATATTTATTTCGGTCTCTTCTCATAGTAACTCAATAGCAGATAATAAATAAAAAACACATAAACAAACCAAAGGATGACTTTCGTTCCCTATACAAATCTAAAGTTATTTTAAAAAATGTGACCGTCTTAGTAACACCTTTTAAAGAATGTTAAGTGTGTTCTTCGTTTCAACCCACACATATAAGTTTTTATATATATTTTGTGTGTATTTTTATTATTTTCACCTTCTACATTGTATTATAAGTTTAAGAATTTTATATATTCATAATTAAAAAAAAAATTTGTGCGTCCTATTGAATATCCAAAACAGAAAATTTCAATTTTTAGATGAACTGAAGAAGCCTGAAAATCGGGCGAAACGTTTTCAATAAATTCTAACTAGAACATGATGTAATTTCTCTATCCTTAAAACAAAAGAACCATAAAGCCCAAGAAATTGAAAAAATATATATTCAATATTCCAAGGTTCAAGAAAGAATTCAATCCAACTTACTTAATTAACAATAAATAATTAATCAAATCATATGCAATTTTAACGTCACAGCTTAAATGATGCAAAATAACAACAGGGGTCAAAACTTATCGCATTGTGAAATTTACGAAGGCGGCGTTGCTTTGATTTCTTAGTGCAATTGTTTTTTGTTTAGTTTGACATTTTTTCATTCAATAAAACGAAATTGTTTATGAATGGGTCGCCGAACTACAATTTCTCAGAGAAATTTAATTATTACTCATTACAGGAATGGATACAGCCAAAGAGACATAGCCAAAATGGTAAATAAATGTCCGTCAACTGTTCGGCATATCATTGAACGTTACCGGAATGAAAATAGAGTCGAGAATAAGTCAAGGTTGGCTCCAAATAAGATCTTCAATGAACGTAAAGAAAGATGGATTTTAAGAGAGGTATCAAATAATCCAAAAAAAGTGCGCCAAGGTTGTGCGCCGAGGTGGAAAGACAGTTTGGAAAAAGATGTAATCCCGAAACAGTTCGACGGATCTTGCGAAATAATAATTTACATGGTCGAACTGCTAGAAATAAGCCTTTCATTAGTCAAAGAAATAGACGCGTGAGATTGGAATTTGCCAGAGAGCATATCAATAAAGACTGGAACTTCTGGAATTCAGTAATATTTGCTGATGAGACCAAAATAAACTTATTTGGGTCCGATGGAAAAATATCAGTGTGGAGAAAGCCTAACGAAGAATTAAAATTGAAAAATATGAAAGCTACGGTAAAGCACGATGGAGGTGGAGTGATGTTATAGGGCTGTATGTCATCTGCAGGAGTAGGTAACATGCATTTCGTCGAAGGAAATATGAACCAATATGTGTACTTGGATATACTAAGGCAGCATCTCGTCGCCAAAAATTAGATATTGAAAACAATTATCGGTTCTATCACGGCAATGATCCAAAGCACATGTCATTTCGAGTCCGCAGTTGGTTGCTTTATAACTGTCCAAATGTTATTAAAACACCAGCCCAGTCACCAGACTTAAATGTAATTGAAAATTTATGGCTGACATTAATAAATAAAATAAATAGTGCCCGAATATCAAATAAATGAATTAAAAGTAAAAATTACTGAAGCATGGAACACTATTTCCCCGGAGTATACTAGAAAGTTAGTTGAATCAATGTCCAGAAGATTACAAGCCGTTATTGATAATGAGGGAGGCCCGACCAAATATTAGCTGGCTTATTTCAAATTCTACAGTTTATTTTCTCTAATAATTTTGGTATATTGAGTTTTGCATCATTTAAGCTGTGACGTTAAAATCGCATATAATTTAATTAATTATTTATTGTTAATTAAGTAAGGCATATTTAAGACAAACAGTAATTCATACTTTTTTAGAAGACTCTTTACTAATTTAATTTCAATAAGTTGTTTTTTTCCAAATAAATAAAGAGGCACTGAGACCAGTTAGTTTTTTCTTATAGCGACTGCCTCATTTAAGCTGTGAGTCACTGTATATATATATATATATATATATATATATATATATATATATATATATATATATATATATATATATATATATATATATATATATATATATATATATATATATATATATATATATATATATATATATATATATATATATTTATTATATATATATATATATACACTCCTGGACAAAATTAACGCAACAATATATTAAATCAAACAAATCTCTATAATGAATTAATTTTAATAATCTTTTATGAACATTGGTTAAACTAAAAGTTAGAAAAAACTTATTCGGATACTTTAAAAGTGAATTAACTACCAAATTTCTCTATAAGATTCGAATTAAAATTATTCTTAAGACCTAAAACAAAATCGTTGAAATTATGTAATAATGAAAAAAATAAACTGGGACACTAGTAGCAAAATTAATGGTGTAACTGGTACACTAGTAGCGTGTGTTGCCGCCTCTACTTCGGATGACAGCGTTTATGCGCCCAGGCATGCTTCTAATTAAATTTTGGACAAAATCCTGAGGAATTTGCTCCCATTCTGTGATAACTGCATTTTCAAGTTCCCTCAGGTTTCTAGGTGCAGGTATATGAGTTTTCACATTTTTCTTAAGGTGATCCCATACATGTTCTATCGAATTCAGATCCGGGCTTTTTGGTGGCCATTGCATAATCGGTATATCAACTTGATTAAAATAATCGAGTACCTCCCTAGCCACGTGAGGTCGAGCGTTGTCTTGCATAAACAGGAAATTGGGCCTAACAAAATGACCGAAAGGCATCACATGTTCTATTACAATATTCTGAAGATAGTAGTCAGCATTCATGGATCTCGAACCGACAGGAACTAACTCTGTGCGAGCATCAAAGCAGATGCCACCCCAGAACATAACAGAGCCACCGCCGAATGGAATCCTTGCAGAGATATTGCAAGGAGCAAACCCCTCTCCTGGTCTTCGACATACTCGCTCACGACCATCTGGATGTTTTAGACCAACCCTAGTTTCATCTGTGAAGAAAACTTGTTTCCAATCATCCACAGACCAGTTTTCGTGATTTCGAGCAAAACGTAACCTGGCAACTCTGTTCTCTCTAGGAAGCAAGGGCGCAGTGGCTGGTATCCTACTGTTTAATCCAGCTTCATTTAACCGTCTTCTAACTGTTTTAGAAGAAATTGTGACATTGCGAACAGCTTCAAGTCGTTTCTTATTATAGAACTAGTGACAGTCCTGTTTCTTAAAGCATATTGTCTTATAAAACGTTCATCTAGGTCGCTAGTGCATCGTTTTTGCCCTTGCCTTAGCCTTCTAGAATAAGTTCCTACTTCATTCAAGCGTCTTACCATACGACTTATTGTGGAACGATGTTTGCCTAACAAATTGGCAACATAACTCTGACAATATCCCTCGTCCAATAAAACTGAGGCTCGCACTACCTCGTGTTCAGTTAAATTCCTTGTTCGATTCATTTATCTAATTCTTCGGGGTCAAGAATAAAACAATCTACCACAAAAAACGTATTACTTTGAAAAAGAGAACAATTTATAAGCTTACTTTTAAAGAAAATCTATCGCATTATTACAGAAAATTGTTTATCTTCTAAAAAATTCTTTAAAATTGTAAATCTAAACGAATTGTTTTGATTTCTGTCATGAACAACGAAACAAAATATGCATAGCCTACTATTCAAATACTCGATAAACTTTAAAACTGACATAAGAAAAAGACAAATTAATTTTCAGATTGTTGCGTTAATTTTGTCCAGGAGTTTATATATATATATATATATATATATATATATATATATATATATATATATATATATATATATATATATATATATATATATATATATATATATATATATATATATATACATATATATATATATATATATATATATATATATATATATATATATATATATATATATATATAGGTTTTTATAGCTTTGAAAGAATATGTTTTAGATATTTTTTTTACTTCTGAACCAATTTTAATTAAATATAGTGGAAAACGAACAGCTGTACCTACATGTGAAAAATAAACGAATTATTCGTTCCCGAGCTATACCCGGGAATACGTACAGAAAAACTTTATATATATATATATATATATATATATATATATATATATATATACATATATACATATATGTATACATACAGTAGATGCTCGATTATATGAACCAATAAATACCAGGGGTTTTTATAAAAACAAATTGTTCATATAATCAAAAAGATATTTTTATTTAAAAAACAGTTACATTTTAGGGAAATATTGTGTAATTTGTTTTTGAATTTTTTTTGCAGCCAAACTTTTCTGCAAAGCCTTATTCCTGCATTTTCGCAATACCAATAAATCATTAGTATTAAATATATTTTTATCACTCCAACTAACTGCCTTATTAAATGCGTCCAAAGCTTCTGACGAATTAATTTCCAACTTTTCATTGTTTTCGTTCTCCTAGTCAGAGTCGCCATTAAATTATCTTCGTCTTCATCATTTTGCTCATCTAAATCATCTTCATTCCACTTCACCATATCCTCTCTTGAATATTCTACCTGAAAAATATATTTTTTTATTAAATACGTAAATGTTAAACAGATTTATGCAATTAACAAAATTACTTCGCTGTTTACTTCTGTCAACAAATTCTGAACTTCTTTGAGCGATTACTCCACCTTATTTTTGTATTTTTCCTTCAAAATGCTGAGTGGAATGTTTTCTTTCGGATCAGAGTCATCATTATTCTTTTCAGTGAAATCCAAAATATTTTTCCAACATTTTTTTATCGTGTCAACCTCAAGCTTATTCCATGCTAATGATAGGTTTATTACAGCATCTTTTATTGTTAAACGCTTTAACAGTTTTGAGAGATCTTCAGATTCTGAAGTTAAAATTGATGACAACAAGCTTGACCTGTAGTAAAGTTTTGTGATTCGAACATTTTGATCCATTGGAATCAGGATGTTACATTCGGTGGCATGTAAATAACAAAGATTTTTCTATCATTGGTTTGTAAATCTTTTGCAGACGGATGGCTTGGGGCATTATGCAATAACAGAATGTCAGTTTCGGGTAAACCTTTTTGTTTTAAAAATGTTTTCACCTGAAAATGTATATACGCGAATTTAGTTAATTCGAACATTTTCATATTGCATATTCGCTGACTTACTTGAGGAACAATGCATCTATAAAACCAATTCTTAAAAATGTCCACAGTTATCCAAGCATTTTTTAAATAATCGTAATCCAGAGGGAGAGTAAAGTTCTTAAAGCACCTAGGGTTTTTTACTTTGCCTAATATGAGAGGTTTAACTTTATGTTCTCCAGACGCATTTATGCAGCTTTCCTTCCTGGAGCGGTTTTTTCATCATTCATTACCAATGTTTTCTCAGGTAGCAGTCTCCAAAACAATGCTGTTTCATCTGCGTTAAAAATTTTATCATTTTAAATGGATCTACTAGCTTAGGATTTGTAGGTAATTTTTCAGATATTCAGATATCTTCAAAAATCGAATGCCAAATCTGCGTTTAAAATTTTGCAACCAACTAACTCGCTTTTTAGCTTCGAGCGGCAGCAGCAGCAAGATCACAGTATCGAGGAGCAGCAGCAGCAAGAGCACTTGAAAATGCCAAATGAGATTTTGGCCAAACGTCGTGCAAATTTATTGTTAGACGAACGGATTGAAACCCGGAATTTTAATGTATTATATTTCACCATCCGTGAAAACCTCTATTGTAACATATACATATATATATATATATATATATATATATATATATATATATATATATATATATATATATATACTAGCTGTGCCCGCGGCTCCGCTCGCGTGGACTTGATTCGCCTTTATCGTCACTGCTTATTCGTTATGTTTATATTATTATGTAGTTCAAGGGGCCTTAGAGGCCCATGGCTTGGTTGCATCCTTGTCTCCACTTCTTTTTATCACCTTTTAGCTTTTCCCAGTGTGGGATTCCCATCAACTCCGGATCTTGCTTTACTGCCTGAATTCATGTAGATCGAGGTCTACCTTGCCTCTTCTTCCGACCACTCCTCTTATTACGGCTTGCTTTGCCTGTCTTTCTTCCTTCATCCTTGCCAGGTGTCCCAACCATCTTAATCGCTGGCTTCTTATGATTTGGCTTATAAGAGGTTTCGTATATAGGCATTTTAATTCGTAATTTGTTCTTCTTCTCCACAATCCCTCTTCTTTCCTTCCTCCGTAGATTCTTCTCAAAGCTTTCCTTTCCCACACCTCCAACGTCTCCTTTTCTCTTGCATTCAGTTTCCACGTATCGCATCCATATGTCACCGTGGGTCTGACAACTGTCGTATTTATTCTTTCTTTTGCTTTTCTTAATACATTCTTAGATTTCAATATTGGATTCATTGCCCCCAAATATCTCTGTCCTTTCGCTATTCTTTCTTGTATCTTTGTCCTTTCTTGTCCACTCTCTGTTATTGTTACTCCCAGCTAATTAAATTTGTCTACTTTTGCAAACGTATATCTTTTCCCTAAGTTGTTTATTATATCTAAACTTTTGTTGTTTTTATTATCCTTCTTCCTTGTAATTTCCATGTATTTTGTTTTTTCCTTGTTTATCTTTAGTCCTCTTATCCTTCCCCTTTCTTCTATCCTACTTATGGCTTTTTTGAGGTTCTTTTTGCTCTTGCAATTACTGCTACATCATCCACATAGGCCAAGCATTGGCAGGTTTGTTGTTATATCGTTCCATTTGTTTTTATTTCTGACCCCGGATTATCTTCTCTATTATCAAATTAAATAGACATGTCGACACTGGATCCCTCTGTCTTAATCCTCTCTTCACCTTAAACTTGTCTAATACCTTGTCCTCAACCAACACTCTATTTTCTGTGCAACCCATGCGAATCAATTTACTTGGAATTTTTAGTTCTTCCATTATCTTGTAGAGTCCTTCTCTATTTATAAAGTCATATGCTTCTCTGAAATCCACAAAGACCAAGTGTAGTGCCAAATTTTGTTTTAAGCTATTATCTTGGATTTGCTTAATCGAAAATATCTGGTCTGTAACCGATCTATTTTTCCTGAATCCACACTCGTACTCTCCCAGAATAGACTCGGCTTTCTCTGCTAGTCTGTTTTTGATAGTCAACACTACTATCTTGTACACGACATCCAGTAAGGCTATTGGTCTATAATAAGCACATATAGTTTTTTTCTCCTTTTTTGTATATTGGACAAATGAGCGACTCTCTCCAGCTCACTGGCATCTTTTCTGTTTCCCATATTTCTTGCACCAACCGGCATATTTCATTTTCCAGATCTACTCCTCCAGCTTTGATCAGTTTTGCTGTTATACAATTTCCACCCGGGGCCTTATTTTTTTTGGGTTGAGTATTTTTCTTATTTCTTCTTTGCAGGGTTTGTTTGTCCCCTCCTGCCCTTCAGTTAATTTTGCTTCCTATTTCTCATTCAACTCATTTTCATCTCCATTTAGTGTTTCTTTAAAGTATTTCCCCCATCTATTCATTCTTTCTACCAAGCTTACTGCTAACCTTCCATCTTTTTTCCTACATATTAGCATTTTGTCTCTGTTTATTCCCTTTGTATTTTAAAAAAAAAAAACACGTAAATCGGATAAGTGATTCTTGAGTGCTAAGCACAGTAATGGATAGACAGACAGACAGAGAGACTTTACGTTTTATATATATTATAGATTTTTTTTGACATATATTAAATTAAGAATTAAAAAAAAATCACGTAAATCAGATGAGTGGTTCTCGAATGATAAGCACACTAACGGACAGACAGAGAGACGTTACGTTTATTATATGGTATATTATATAGATTATTATTATTATTATATAACCTGGCCAGAGAACATATGTATGAATTAAAAAAAAAACACGTAAATCGGATAAGTGGTTCTCGAGTGATAAGCGCACTAACGGACAGACAGACAGACAGAGAGACGTTGCATTTTATATATATATTACAAATATTCTTTGCTACATGATATTGTTCCATATTTAATGATTTAGGCAGTGTATTGCAAGAGAACGCTCTAGCGGCAAACTTTTTTCCGACTTGATTCACTATTATCGTCACTGCTTATTCCTTATGTTATCTAACGTAATAAAATATAGCCTATAACCTGGCCAGAGAACATATGTATGTTTTAAAAAAAAAAGCACGTAAATCGGGTAAGTGGTTCTCCCGTGATAAGCGCACTAACGGACGGGGACAGACAGACAGAGAGACGTTGCATTTTATATATATTATAGATGTAATAAAATATATATCTATAACCTGGTCAGAGAACATATGTATGAATTTAAAAAATCACGTAAATCGAATAAGTGGTTTTCGAGGGATAAGCGCACTAACGGACAGACAAACAGACAGAGAGACGTTGTATTTTACATATATTATAGATATAAATTATTATTATTACTATAGAACCTGGCCAAAAAATATATGTATGAATTTAAAAAAAGACACGTAAATCGAATAAGTGGTTCTCGCGTGATAAACGCACTAATGGACAGACAGACAGACAGAGAGACATTGCATTTTATATATACTATAGATTATAGATATTCTCTGCTACATAATATTGTTCCAAATTTAATGGTTTATGCTGTGTATTGCAAGGGAACGCGCGGCAAACTTTTTTCCGACTTCATTCACTATTATCGTCATTGCTCATTCCCTATGCTACCTATCGTAATAAAATATAGCCTATAACCTGGCCAGAGAACATATGTACGTTTTAAAAAAATAGTACGTAAATCGGATAAGTGGTTCTCCAGTGATAGGCGCACTAACGGACAGACAGACAGACAGACAGACAGACAGACAGAGAGACGTTGCATTTATATATATTATATATATATATATATATATATATATATATATATATATATATATATATATATATATATATATATATATGTATATATATATATATATATATATATATATATATATATATATGTACATTTTAATTAGGAGAGACGTGTAAAGACTCTCAACTCACAAAACTTTTTTTACAACTTTTAAATTCTATAATTCCGAAAAGCGGGTGAATTTTATATGAACAAGAAATCCTGTTGAAATATTTAATCGGCGGAAACAAGTCGGTATTAAATTTTTATGGTAATGGACGATGAAAAAAACATTTTTTACTTCTTGCTTAAAAACAGATCCTAAAAAGTTCCCCAAGTATAAAATTAAAAATTAACATATTTCTTTTTGAGTATTTTTTTCGAGGAAGGATCTACGCAGGCTTAAATGGGATCTAAATGTGAAAGCAGGTTGACGTAATTTATATAAAAAATAAATATTATTTAAATCAATACACATGCTCATGCACGATGGGGTGGTTATGTTGTTTTAGGGGAGGAAAAAGAGAATAAATGGATTCTAAGGATGTCTTAATATATATGTATATATATATATATATATATATATATATATATATATATATATATATATATATATATATATATATATGTATATATATTGTATATATATATATATATATATATATATATATATATATATATATATATATATATATATATATATATATATGTATATATATGTATATATATATATATATATATATATATATATATATATATATATATACATATGTATATATATATACATATATATATATATATATATATATATATATATTATATATATATATATATATATATATTATATATATATATGTACACATATGTATATATATACATATAATATATATATATATATATATATATATATATATATATATATATATATATATATATATATATATATATATATATATATATATATATATATATATATATATATAATATATATATATATATATATATATATATATATATATATATATATATATATATATATATATATATATATATATATATATATATATAATATATATTACAGGGAAAGTCGTTCTAGATAATTAAGGACGTTATAGTTTCTGACCGATTTGACTCTATGACATAATGTCCTAAACTTAACCGTTTTCGAGATATTGAAGTTTAAAGATTTTCTAAAAAAAAACATGTTTTTTTTTGCTTTTATATCGATTTTTTTTTTATTAGAGGTTCTCGGGTGCGATTTTTTGGTTATTTTTAGTTAGTCTGTATGTCAAGTATCAAAAATCATCAAAAAAATTTGAACTAGTTACTAACAGTTTCAAATGGCGGCTTGTTAATATTTCTAAATTACGAATTTTTACCAAAGTGTTTCCTACTTTAAATCAATAAAGAGAAAAAAAAAATGTATGGAAGTTATTCTGCAAATTATTTTAAAAACTTTTACGTCTTTTTAGCTATCAAAAAAGGTATAATACTAGGAGTTTAATAGGAAAACTGTACACAGAATGACACCTAAAGCGGGCTCGGGTAGCAAAAGGTAAATTTTTAGTTCTAGGTGAAAATACGAAAAATACACAAATAAAACAAAAAACCTTGCAATTTAATATTTTTTATTAATTATAATTCATATTCTATATGGTCGCCCCTATTTCTAACACAAATTCTCATTCTTTTTCTTAAATTACTTTTCACAACGCTGGTTGTGAGGTGCCGCCTCATTTCGTCAGCCGCATCAATTATTTTTTGTCTTAGGCTATCCACGTTTTCGATAGGAGTCATCTGGTCGTATACGAGACTTTTCATGTGACCCCACACATAAAAATCCATCGTTGTTAGGTCTGAGCTTCTCGCCGGCCAAGGTATGGGTCCACCTCTTCCAATCCATTTGTTGAGATAATTGTCATTGAGCCATGCACGAACACTTCCTCTGTAGTGAGCTGAGCAGCCATCGTGTTGAAAGTACATGTTTTGTCTCAAACCAATAGGTAGGTCTTCCATCAAATTAGGTAAATCGTTCCGCAAAAAATTGTCGTATTCCTCGCCATTCAAATTATCTGGCAGGAAGAATGGCCCAACCAAATAATTTGAAATTATACCCATCCACACAGTTAAGCTGAATCTTGTTTGTGATCCTTTCGTTCTTTTTTTGTTTGGGTTGCCTTCCTCTTTAGAAGCCCAATAGGGGGCATTGTGGTAGTTTGTAAGACCGTCTTTGTCGAATTTTGACTCGTCAGTCCATAGTATTTTCTTAAAAAAAGATGCATCTTCGACATCGGTATTGAGCATAAATCTGCAGAATTCTAATCGTCGCAACGGATCCCCTTCTTCAATGACTTGCACGGGCATATAGTGGTAAGGGTGTTGTCAAACAGTATGCATTACAAACCATACCTTCCACTGCGAAATATCAAGCTGTTGTGCGACAACATTTGTAGATGTGGTTGGGTCCACCTCAAAGAGACGTCGTATTTCGTTTTCTTCGTTTTCTTCGTCTTCGTCAAAGATACGTGGTCGTCCCATGTCAGTCCACCGTCTTTGTACGGAACCAGTTTCTCGTAGTCTTCGATAAGTTCCATCAAATACGCTAACATCAGGTACACGACGAGTAGGATATCGCAGTATGTATTCATCACGTGCACGCGACGACACTCCTTTGCAAAATCCGTAACACATTAGGATGTCAGCATATTCCTCGTTGGTATACGTTGCCATATTCACAAGCAGAGATCAAAATCCAGTTACGAGCCAATTCACACAGTCAGAAGATGAAACACAGATATTTTTGAAAAGCACGGTATAGCACATCTACCACGGACGAATTGCATGAGCAGACTAAAAATCATTCAATAATGTTTAGTGAACAGAAAATGTCACTCGCACAGAGAGTACCCCGACCGGAAAAAAAAATGCTTACCCAACCCTTTTTATTGTTTGAAGGTGCAGGTAGTAAACAGGTAATTGGTAGTATCTAAATTCTATTATTATGTTACTCTACATTTGGGCCTATTGAAATCTCATTTTCTTAGAATTTTCAATAGATCCAGTAGATAGTATACCGTTTTAGATAGCTAAAAAGACGTAAAAGTTTTTAAAATAATTTGCAGAATAACTTCCATACATTTTTTTTTCTCTTTATTGATTTAAAGTAGGAAACACTTGGTAAAAATTCGTAATTTAGAAACATTAACAAGCCGCCATTTGAAACTGTTAGTAACTAGTTCACATTTTTTTGATGATTTTTGATACCTGACATACAGACTAACTAAAAATAACCAAAAAATTGCACTCGAGAACCTCTAATAAAAAAAAATCGATATAAAAAGCAAAAAAAAAACATGTTTTTTTTTTAGAAAATCTTTAAACTTCAATATCTCGAAAACGGTTAAGTTTAGGACATCATGTCATAGAGTCAAATCGGTCAGAAACGACCTAAACTATAACGTCCTTAATTATCTAGGACGACTTTTCCTGTAACCCTATATATATATATATATATATATATATATATATATATATATATATATATATATATATATATATATATACGAGTATATATATATATATATATATATATATATATATATATATATATATATATATATATATATATATATATATATATATATATATATATATATATATATATATATATATATATATATATATATATATATATATATATATATATATATATATTACAATTGAAGGTTAACTCTGGGAACGCCCTCGTGCGGAAATAGAGATGAGCAATTAAAGGTCTTTAGGCTCTAGTTTCTGTTTTTATTTTTTAATCAAGCTTTCTCTGCCTAAATGGTATCTTCTTCTGTAAATTAATACTGAAATGCAAACAAGCAACAGAAGGAAAATTAAGAATCATGAAGTGCGATAATTAAGTTACTGTAAGTATTTACAAAATTGTATTAGCTTTTTCTCTTAATTAAGTATGTAGGTCAAGCATTTCACTAACCAGGTAACGATATAATCATACAAAACATGAGAACTACACATTTGGCGAAATTACAACATTTTAAGAGGTAAAATAATAATATTCATATTTTCAATGGTTTCATTTAGAACCAAAACTAACTGTGAGAAAAATCACGCTGCCTTAATGGTACTCCATTTTTAAATCTGTATTTGATGTAACATTTAGTAACTTATAGTGATTTTTAGTCCGCCATCGGATATTGTTGGCAACAGAAATTTCGTCAGATGGCCAACAAAAAGTTGATATTTATTAAGGTTATAGTCTACCATTTGAGTAAAATGTTTATATATATATATATATATATATATATATATATATATATATATATATATATATATATATATATATATATATATAAATATATAAAGAAAGAAACACCTTAAATATGAAATTAATTGGGGAACTCGGCAAAGGGCACCACAGGTGTTCACACAATGTTCATTTAGCCAATATTTCGGTCCTCAGTTGGGACCTTCATCAGGGCACAAACTGAAAAAGAGAACGAAGCACCAAAGGAGGAAATTTGGGCATAGAGAAACAATATTAGTTATTTTCTTTAAATAAATTGTTGTAGAAAAACATATGATAATAGAAATAAAAACCACTCACATGAGGAGTGTGACATTAATTTAATAAAAATGGCCGTAAATAACCAATGACATAAAGGCGACTAGCCGGACCGATTGGCGCAGAGGTCAGCGCCAGCGCAGCGGTTCAATTCCGTGTGTCGGCTGGTTGTTTGTGACTTGTCCCATGTGGGAATGTGTAAATTTGTGTGTCTTAACAAAGAGAGAAGCTGGCTAATATGGTATATACTAACGTATTAATTTAAAGAGATGGCATTTACAACAAGGATTCTATTAAAAACCTTGGATGCTGAAAACAATTCAAATTACTTTATTATAATTAACTATCTGTGACCGGCAAATGTATGACATATTTTACACAACGTTGACAGAAAACAGCCATCTGACATATATATATATATATATATATATATATATATATATATATATATATATATATATATATATATATATATATATATATATATATATATATATATATATATATATATATATATATATATATATATATATATATATATATATATATATATATATATATGTATATATATAATTAATATATATAATATATTAATTTAATTTACGTGTTCTTGGAATTAGATCATTAAAACTATTCTTGTATTTGTTATATATTTATTGACGTTTCGACCTAGAGAAGAGGTATTCTTTTGCTCTAAAAGAGGACATGAGAAGATAAGTAATTAATCTGTTTGTCGTGCATTTCAGGGTTAAAATATTGGTAGCTTTTCGTAGTTTTTAATTTAAAACACTTAATTGTATAAATTAATGTAGGCCTTACCTACCACCGACATCCCTATGAGTGAATTTATTCTATTATTAACTAATTCTAAAATCGATGTATTTCCAATACGAAAATAAAATTTACGAACAAATAGATGGGTGTGTAATGGGAGCATCTATTTCTAGTGTGATTGCAGAGTTAGTAGATTTGATGATTGTTTGACTGCTATACCTAAAAAACCAAATTAATTATATCCTACAAAAATTCAACAGATACCACAAAAATGTTCAATTCACATTCGAAACAGAAGACTAAATTTCTTAGTTGTAACTTTACATCACATTAATGGAAATATGAAAACTGAATGGTATACTAAAACTACATGGTCTTCTAGATATCTTAATCATGATTCACACCGCCCGAATTCCCACAAAAAGTCTGTAATCATAGGTCTAGCAGATAGAGCAATCAAGCTTTCTGACACAGAATGCAGGGAGAGTGCAATAACCAAAGCTAAAGAAGCATTAGCACTTAATAAATATCCGATGTACCTTATAAACAAAGTCTTCAAACAACGAATACATAACTTTTACAATACCCTAATAAGTAAAAAACCAACTAATAACAACCATAATACATATATTGCTTTACCTTTTATAAATGGATTATCCTAACCACTCAAAAAACTTTTTGAAAACTACAAAATTCTTTTATGTCACAAATCATATAATCTACTCTCATCCAATTTTTGCAGGCTTAAAACCAAAACCCCAAATAATAAAAAAAGTAAAATAGTCTACCAAATCAAATGTAATAACTGCGAAGGAATATACGTCGGGCAAACAAGCCAATACCTAGAAAATAGAATCAATACGACAAAAAAAACCAATACAGCCCTTACAAATTATGAAATGAATAAAATTCATACCATTAATTTCAAAAACATCAACATTAGCAATACTGAAATAAATACCAAAAAAAAAGAAATACTGGAATCCATACACATACAGATGACACCCACTGCAATAAACGAAAAAAACAGATGTAAATAAGCTAAACCGTTTCTACCTACCAGTCATTTAAAGTCCTTCACGTTAAGTGGTTGTTTGCAGAATGTAAAAATGTGTTTTTGACAATATTTAAAATAAACACCCTAATATAATGAGCTACCTTCATTAATTTATACAGTTAAGTATTTTAAATTAAAAACTACGAAAAGTAAACAAATATTTTAACCCTGAAATGTACGACAAACAGATTAATTACTTATCTAAATCAATTCTTCTAATGTCATCTTTTAGAGCAAATTTTGAAGAAGTCCTCTTCTGAAGGTCGAAACGTCAAGAAATATATAATAATAGTTTTAATGATCTAATTCCAAGAACATGTAAATTAAATATATATATATATATATATATATATATATATATATATATATATATATATATATATATATATATATATATATATATAATATATGTATGTATATACGTATATATATATATATATATATATATATATATATATATATATATATATATATATATATATATAAATATATATATATATATATATATATATATATATATATATATATATATATATATATATATATATATAATATATATATATATATATATATATATATATATATATATATATATATATATATATGTATGTATATACGTATATATATATATATATATATATATATATATATATATAAATATATAAATGATTAAAAGCCATGAAACTATAAGATTGCGCTGTATGATAAACACATATTTCCAAAGCTAATAAATTTCTTGTCAAGAACAAAACTGATTGTTTTATTAAAATTTCAGCATTCCCGGGTTCCCGTATCCAATTTCCTCTGTCAGAGGAGCTAATGTTGAAAATTATACAGGCAAATAGGCTTTCAACGACTATTTATAGGCTAATATTTCGGTTGATTTTAATAATTTAGTCACGTCGGGTAAATGTCTAAATTTGAATAATTATTTCGCGTCCTATTTTATTTATCGTAGATATTCTAGCAAGTTTTCGCAATATTCTGCGAAATAAATATTAAGTTAAGTTCAAATCGCATTTTAACAACCCGCTGCTGTGCTACACAATATTGTGTCATAGTATAATTTTTTATTCGTATCTATCACACCACTCGCAGTTTAAAAAGGCATTGAATAATATAGCGTGGCCTAATAACATATTCGCGTCTATAACTAAACAGTATCACCATTTTCCACCACTGTCAATAAAAAAACGTAGAGTTGTTTATCTTCTTCTTCTTTATAAGTTTCTGTTTCTACACTGCAGGAGATAGGCCTCTTCAAGTTTCTTTCAAGTGTCTCTATCCTGTGCAAGATGGAGCCATATACTTCCTGCTATCAACCTGATATCATCCGTCCATCTTTTCATTGGTTTTCCATCACTTCGTTTGCTCTCCCAAGGTCTCCATTTAAGTAATTTTGTTGTCCACCTTCCATCATTCGTTCTAGCCACATGCCCCGCCCCTGACCACTTTAATTTTCCCCCCTCTTTCACTAATATCTGTAATTCTTGTTTTTCATCTGATATCCTAGATAGATGCATTCTCGTAAATCACCTAACATCTATCTTCCATGGCCTGTCGAGTACGTTGGAGTCGACAAAGACTTTTTTTTGTAAGGGTCATGGTTTCAAGCTCATACGTACTTATTGGAAGTGTGCAGCTCTCTCACAGTTTTCTTTTTAATGTTATGGGAATATGTCTGTTTTTTAGAATGAATCACCGTTTTTAAAATGCAGTCCAGTTGAGACCAATGTGTCTTGGTATTTCCGCTGTTTGATTATCCTTATCCAATCTAATCTTATGTCCTAAGTATAGATACTCTCCCACTCTCTCGATCTGTTCCGTGCCGATTTTAATTTTTGTGTTTTGTGGGCTTAAAAATTTTGTTTTCTTGATGTTCATCTGATGATGTTTGTGGTAATCAGAATTTGCCGGGATTAATTATCTGGTTTGATTGATCTTGTCAATCCCACCAAATTATGGTTATTGTGAACATCCTTCCTGAACCCTTTTGTTTAAAATATTATTAAATTAGTTTTTCTTAAATGCAAGCGCTCATACTACACTGAGGTAGTGTTATAACTTACGTTTTTCCTGGCAGATCGCAGCAGAAACATTATGAGTCCTATTTATGTCCAAAGATCGTTGCCTTAATTATCGTGAGGCTCCCATGTGTACACAACAGGGAGTATGATGTTAAAAATGTATTTATTTTGGACAGGCAAATTAGTCACAATTGTTGAAATCCTCACAATAGAGGACAATTGAAGTCAACACTACTATTTAATATCTTCACGGCCGACACCAACCTGGAGTCACATGCAGACAATACTGTCGTAACAGCATCTTCAAAAAGGCTCGGCATAGTAAATCCTAGACTTTAGTGGCGCCAGTGGGTTAATTTTCTTCGTCGACCTGGTTAGATTTCATCACATGAACTTCTTACACTTCGAGGAAATAAGTTAAAATAGCGTTAATGCCTCTATGATCTCACCTCACGATATGATAAAACGTTGATGTGAAAGAGCCAGATTGCAATTGCAATCCCTGAAGCCTGAGCCTTAACATCGAGGCGAAACAAACTTACAGTCTTCCAAAATGCTAGCCGAGGCCCCTGGGCTGCTGCAAGACATTCGCGTGTGTAAAACTCCGCGTTCGCTGAAACTAATTTCCAATTCTTGGTTCTTTAGCCATAATCAATTAAATCAGGATCAGGTAAAAACGGCAGTTCTTGGAGAAGGCAGCCCAGTAGGTCAATTTAACTATCCACGAAACATTAAGATCCGATGCAAAAGTGAAGGCCAGATACCTGAAACCTAGAGATCCTCTCTCTCTCTCTCAATCCTTTCACTCCAATAGAAGTATTGATATCACTATGCAGCTGCTGCCTCAACAGTCATCCTCCAGGCATCTTGATCCTGGGCGACCTGACTTATCTTATTTGGTCGGGCCATTTTGTTGGAGACCATCCCCTTGATTTTTTACCTTCTGTCTTCCCCATTACTACAAGCTTTTCCATGGCATCCATTTTCCTCATGATGTGTCCAAAATATGATATTCTGAGGATACTACGATATGCCCAAATCTCAAACGCATCGATTCGTCTTTTGTTTAATGGTCCATGTTTCCGACGCGTAAATTGGTATGGGGAATATAAGGCTGGATAGCGATCTTAACTTTGTGTTTTTTGTGCAAGCTGGATCTTTCCAGACCTTAGTGAGTTTGATGGTCGAGTTTCTAGCCACAGGCAAACGTCTTCTTACTTCCGCTTCACAGCCACCATTGTTAAATATGAGGGATCCCAAATAGTTGAAATGGTCTACAATAGTGAAACCAGCAATTTCATTTATGTGTGACAGACCTTCATTACGACTAAAAATCATTACTTTGGTTTTCGCTATATTAATTGTCAATCCATAGTTTTTGCAAATGCGCAGTGCAAGCCCTACATAATTGATTCTAGGTCTTGTATTGAAGTTGCAACTATAACAGTGTCATCCGCATATCTAAGGCTTTTTTCCACGATCCTGTACCAGTGGCATATTTTCGCCAACTCATGTATTTAAGCACCCTACAGGAAAATGTCAAATCTGACATTTAAACAAAACACAAACGTCAGTTGTCTAGTTTTACTTTAAGACACTTATAGCGGCTTAGTAGCGAAACTATAGCCTAAATACCTAAGTCAGCAGATTGAACTTAATGCAGTCAAATCCGAACTAGATGGTAAGGGCAGTTAGAGGGCATTATCATAGCTAAAAATCAGAGCAAGCAATTAAGTGTTAAAAATATGAATCTAATTTCAAAAATGTTAATATCTCACACATTTCGAAAGATTCTGGTGGCTACTAGTTGATGGAGATTCGGAGATCTATTAAGAATTTAGGAGTATCAAGCTTACTCATTCAAAAATTTACCAGACAGACTACCGCCAGAAAGTATTTGCCCACCTAGAAATTTTAATGTAACTGCCAAAATTTAATACCTAATAAAACCCTTATTAGGTAAATCTAATTGTTCTTAACAAGTGTTCATCATAAAATTGTTTAGATAAGCCTTTTTGGTAAAATCGCAAATTAAAAACCATTTAGAACAATAATCATTTTGAGGCTATTTATGATAATTCCAGTTGAAGTAAGAACTCATTTCAAGTTTCTAGAGATTATGGCAATTCCTAGTGACATTTAATGATAAAAACTATGCTATAAATACCATTGCCCTTTTGGAAATTAACCATTCGCAAATAGTACTTTGTCATTGATACAAGCTCAATTGTTTTGTGAAAATGCCAAAAGCGAAAGAAGTTTCCGTTGAAAATTGGGCTCTAATAATTGCGTGACATCAAAATAGTCACTTGAGTGATATACCAAGGAAAACGGTGGACTACATCTTAAAAAAAATTTCTGCGGGACATGGAATTCCAACTAAAAACGTTCAGGAAGGCCTCGAGAAACGACTCCTTCTGAAGACAGAGCTATAACAATGTCCAGCAGACGTAATTGCTGTCTAACCGCACCAGAAATCACGACTCAAGTAAAACTGGCGCTGCCCATCCCCATCAACGTGACAGAACAGGTTAGCACAAGGTGAACTGCAGTAAAACATGGTGGAGCTTCACTAATGGTTTGGGGTTGTTTTGGCAAATGGTAAAGTTAGAAAAATCTTTAGGATAGAAGGAATCATCCGAAAAGAACAGTATCAAGAAATTTTGCTAACTCTGCTAAGAGATATTTTTCAGGAAAAATTTATTTTTCAGCATGACAATGACCCTAAACATTCAGCTAAACAAATTAGAGAACTTTTGGACTAATGGAAATCCGATGACGTCTTGGAAGTGATGATTTGGCCTCCGCAATCATCCGACTTGAACCCCATCGAATTGCTGTGCGACCATTTGGACAGATGTGTTCGAAAACTCAATCCAACATCAGAAAATCACTTGTAGGAACTTTTACAAGCAGAATGGGTTAAAATAACCGAAGAAACTCTGAAGAAACTACTAGACAGAATGCCGAAACTCTGTAAAGCGGTAATTAAAAACAAAGGAGGTCACATAGATGAGAAAAATCCTGGAAAATCATGAATATTTTCCTGATTTTCTAGACTGTAAATAATGTGAAAGTAAATAATAATTCATTAAAACTAAAAAAAAAAAAAAAAAAATATCATATGTGTTTTTGTTGTCTTGAGACTGAAATAACTAGGTGAGTAAATATTTTCTGACGGTAGTGTATAACAGTTTAAATATCGGAAAGATAAATTCATCCTAAAACCCACGTGCAGCCATATTTTCTTTAGAATTAGTTAGAAAACTTCGGCCAATTTCCTTACGAAACAAATACGCTATTCTTACTGGAAATCTTTTTGAGTTTTATGAGACGTAGTTTTATTTTAAACAAATACGACCCGGAATATATTCCTGCTTATTTACATGTCATGCCCCAAATTGTTTTTTAAAGTTTGTTGCGACTGAAGTCGATCAGTTTTTTTTTTCTTGCAATTGTTTAGTTTGTTCCTTTTGGTTTAGGGACGTGCACAGATGAACGAACAAATGTTTGAACAAGTTGATACTAGCATTTACTGGTTTATTAGAACCATTTTTATTTACGCGAACGTTCAGAGCTTCACTTACTCTGGCGAAATCCTATTCAAAGCGAAATTCGTTGCGTGCCGTTCAATACTTGCGACAGAGTTATTCGTGTGAAATATTTGAAAACAAAAGCCACGCTTTGCTCCGCTGGAACGCTCAGGAGCAAAGACCGGGATTACGCTCTGCGCTTCCACTTTCCTCACCCGCTCTTTGCATTCGAACAATAAACCAAACAAATTTAAACTTATGTGTGAAATACTCTGTATATCAATATTTAGATTAATTTTGCTTCTGAGAGGTAACACTTGACTGGCTAAGCAGATAAACCTTCCTTTGTATCTCGTTTAATCTCGTTAATTGTCACAGTACCTGAGTGCTTACTAAAAGTAAAGTTTAATCCGATCCAACTTGAGAGCATATCAGAAATCTTTCCACAGAAATAATTGCCAGAATGTAACTGCTTAACTTTCGCAGACATAGATTTGTCGCCTAACTTTGCAATGTAGAGAATTTCAGAGCTGGTCTTTCATTGTGCCATTTATTGAGCTTAAAGTTTATCTAATAGAGATTTAGTTTCTAACTTGTAGGAAGATATCTTATTGTTTCTGTAAGAGATGTTTCAGATATATTGTTATACTTTATAAGAATGGTTCTAAACTAAAAATCAACTAGCAATATATTTTATCATAAACTGTAAGTGTTTATTTTAAATTTAAAAATAAATACAGTAGAACCCCGATTAACCGAGTCGCGATTATCCGAGAACCTGAATATCCGAGGTATGTGCGTCTATGCTGCGTATTAACCGAGCTTCTAAAATATGTATGTACATATTTCCATTTAAAATCATCGGGGCCTTCGGGGAATCCCACTGACCCGTGTAAGGGGTTCCACTATTTATGTTTTTGGACTCTTTCAGCATGTAAATTTGCATGAATGCAGTGCGTTATAGCGTTTACTGCGGAGAAGTACGAGTAGCTGTAAATTGTACTCGGTGGGAAACACAGCGCTGGGCAAATTATTCCAAAGGGATGACGTTCTCCATATAAAAGATTGCTTGAAAAGCGTCGTACGCGGAGTAACAAGCTGAACCTCATATGGATGCGAAGCACCAGCGCGACGTGTATTTCTAACATGCACCGCTTTGGGAGGAATTAAGCGGGCTACATCCTTCGAACACTTTCCATGAAAATACTTGTAGAACAGACTCAAGTCGCCAACCGTTCTTCGATATTCCAGCGAATCAAGGCCGCCGGTCAATTCCGGGTCCCCAATCAGACGGACCGCTCTTCTCTGAACAGAATCCAACAAATGCAGTGTATGTTTGGGAGCGGAGCCCCAAACGTGGGAGCAGTATTCCATAGTTGGTCGAATTTGGGCTTTGTAAAGAATTAACAGTTGCTGTGGGGTGTAAAGCTTTCTGGTTCTAAATAATATTCCCAATTTTTGAGAAGCTCTCCTTGCTATGCCTGCAACATGTTCATGCCAAGACATATTTGCTCCCAAACTAACGCCCAACAAATTGAGCGACGATGCTAGGGGAATGGAGTGCCCTGACATAACTATGTCGGGTTCAGCAACGTTAACTTTTTTAGAAAAAACTGCCGCTTGGGTTTTTGTAGCGTTAAATTCCACTTGGTTACTGTCACCCCAAGATAGAATTTCTTCCAGGTCTTTGTTAAGTTGAACGACCTCCTGCTGTCTGCGGATATTCGCCTGAGCAGCCGATGTCCGAGCGTTCAAGGTGAATGAAGAGACAAGCGTACTGTCATCTGCAAAGCTATAGATTGGATTCCCGGTCTTTTCCAGCAGATCGTTAATGTAAATGAGAAAGAGAGTAGGAGACAGTATGGAGCCCTGGGGCACACCGGCGTTGATAGTGAGGGTGTTAGAAAGAAATCCGTCGACCGCCACTCGTAAAGAACGCTCTCTGAGGAAACATGAGAGCCACAAACAGAACCTTTCAGACATACCATAAGAGCGCAACTTAGCCAACAGTCCATCGTGCCAAACACGGTCGAATGCCTTGGATATGTCAAGAGCAACCGCTCGAGATTCTCCAAAGTGTTCAATTGCGTTGTTCCAAACATGTGTTACATAAGTCAGAAGATCTCCTGTTGATCTATGTTTACGAAAACCATATTGGTGATCGCTAATAATATTGAATCGTTCAAGATATTTTAGAAGATGCTCATTGATAACCTTTTCCATGACTTTCGATATTATTGAAAGCAGTGCAACTGGTCGGTAGTTATTTGGCAAGGTCTTCTTACCTTTTTTAGGTATCGGCTGAACCGTGGCACATTTCCAGCAGGACGGAAATATTCCCTTTCTGTAGGATAGGTTAAAAAGTCTACAGAAAACTGGTGTTAGTTCCCTTGCACAGTTTTTTGAGAACTATGGCAGGTATTCCGTCAGCGCCAGAAGCCTTCTTGGTGTCTAGCTTCATTAAAATACGCTTTATGATGCGCTGTCTGTACTCACATAATTTATTTGGTTGGAGTTTTGTAATTAATACGAACTGCTTTGTTTGAATTTTTGTTTGTCGTATTATAATGGAGCAAAACAAGCGTAAAAGAATCGTCGTTCCTATTGAAGAAAAATTAAAAGCCATCAGAAGAATTGAAGCAGGAGAGACAATTAAAGTTGTTGCACGAGATTATGGAGTAGATGAGGTAACAGTTGGAAATTGGAAAAGAAACCGCACAAAAATAGAAGAGTGGTGTATAAATCAAGCCTCCTCGTCCTCAGGAAGAAAATCAATGAAAACTGGCGACTATGAAAAGGTTAACGAAGCTTTATTCATGTGGTTTAACCAACAGAGATCAAAAGGTGTGCCTCTGTCAGGTCCAATTTTACAACAGAAAACAATAATGATTAGTGGGCAATTCCCAGAGATATATAAGTTTATCGCCAGTTCTGGATGGCTTGACCGCTGGAAAAACCGGTACGGTGTACGACAACTGACTGTATGTAGTGAAAAACTTTCTGCTGATGTGTCATCAATTGAGAAGTTTAAGCAGAACTTCAAAAAGCAAATGGAAGATTGTACTGGTCTGAAATATAAAATGCTTCCATGAAAGTCAGAAGAGCGCATGGATGGATGCAACCTTATTTACTAACTGGTTTGAAGAAGAGTTCTTGCCATCTGTGACTAAATTTTTGAACAGAAACCGTCTTCCTATTAAAGCAATTTTGTTAATGGATAATGCCCCCTCTCACCCTAGAGAAGGACTTCATGTAGGCGAAATTGTTGTAAATTTTTTTCCTCCAAATGTAACCAGCAACAAGGCATCCTCGAAAACATTAAAAAAATTATAGGCGTTTATATCTTAAACATCTGTTAGAATACACAGAAAAGGAGGATATTATCAATGGGATGAGAAAGGTTACACTGAAAAATAATATTTACTGGGTAAGTCAAGCTTGGGATTCTGTGTGTACTACTACTATTCAAAAATCTTGGTCAAAAGTTATTGATTTTGAGGACTATAATGACAGTGAAGATGATGCTCCATTAATTGAATTCGCTTTGAAATTGAGAAGCCATGGAGAAATGTCCTGTTCAAATTTTGTCAGCGAGATGGAAGAAAAAGAAAAAAGTTTATTTGAATTAATGCAAAAATTAAAAGGTTGCGGAAATGTGACAAAAGAAGATATTGTTGAATGGATTACAGCAGATGATTTAGAAGAAGAAATGAGTATTGAAGAAATAACGAATGCTTTTCAGGAAACCGAAAAATCAGATGACGATGACGATGACGAAGCGGCGGTGGATGAACAGTTTCCCACTAAGATCTCTCATCAAGAAGGTTTTGCTTCTTTGGAAAAAGCTTTGAGGTATATCGGACAACAACCAGAGGCAACCCCAGCGGATTTGCTTCTTCTTAATAGATGGAGAAACATTGCAGCATGCAATATGAATCAGAAGCGCATAGATACCTATTTCACTGTTTTATAATGTATGTACCTATTTATATGTTAAAAACGTTAATACATCTGTTTAAAGTATTGGTATTTATTTTTTGAATGAATAAAAAACAAATCCGGATTATCCGAGTTTTCAGTTATCCGAGGAGGGTGCCCCCCACGTTACCTCGGATAACCGGGGTTCTACTGTATATACGAACGGGTTTTTTTTAAGTTCTTTAAGACTATCAAAGCTTAATATTTTTTTTTCTGCATAAATACCATTTATTCTCTATTTATTTTAAAGTGACAGCAATAAATCATCTAGAATTAAGCAAATTAGCATCAAGAAGTAGTAAGGGCCCCAGAGTTTTACCTACATTTTACCTGTAATGCAGGAGTTCAGTACACCTTTATAGAAATACCATCTGGTATCGGTCTAATATTCGCAATCTCTTATGTTTGAATCCAATAGGAAAACGATCCTTTTTTTGTTGTTTGGGGCCTAAATAGTATAAAATAGTTCTGGCCAGTGGTGGTGCGTCTGGGCGTATACGTATTATTTGCGAATAGTATGAATGAAACAGTTTTATAATGTTTAAACATTTATTAGAAAAAAATAACATTTTATAATGAAACATTATTAATTAAAAAACATATATACACATAAGGAAGTCAAATAACAATAAAAACAGTATTACCAATCTTCTATCTCCGATATGCTTGAAGAACTATCATGACTCATTTGAATTTACATGTATAATTAAAGGTTCAACAATGACATCCACTGCCATGTCCACAGTCTACATTTTATCTTCCACCTTCAATATATACTTGGTGCATTTTCGCCAATTTTCTGTGGAAACATTGGATATGGCCCTGTGAAAGAGGTTTTGTACGTCTGCTAATTTATAAGTCGTATGGTTCCTGGCGACGTTATCTTTAACTTGTGCCCATATAAGTTCTATCGGATTGAGCTCACAATGATATGGTGGCAAACGATAAACAGTAATATTACATTTTTTTGCCATTTCGTCGATGATGAAACTTGTGTACTTTATTTCTGAGAACTTCAAGCTTTACAAGTTCTAATAATTCTCTCTTAACGCTGTCTTTTGGAAACAAAATATTTTTCTCGGTCTTCCAAAATTGGATGTCCTTTTTCAGTCAACCCAAGACTGGAACTCGTTCTAATTTTTTAGAATGATAGCTGGAGTTATCCAGTACTGCAAGCACCATTCTTCAAATACATCGGAATTGATATCCTCGAGATAATCTCCTGCTTTCTTGGGTACGAATGTTAAAAGACCTCCGTCTACAAAACCACTTTCGTGGTTTTGTAGACGTACTTAGATGTACCCTGTAGCATCTAACTTAAATTTCTTTACATTTACATTTTTTTTTTCATCTCTATAGAACGCTCGTACCAATTATGAGTATTCCACCTTCAGAAACAATGGCACTGGCAATTTTTTACAAAACTGAAAACTAGTATTTTAAAAAAAAAAATTAAAATATTAGAAAAACTACTAGGTTTAGGAGAATCTCGAGCGGTTGCTCTTGACATATCCAAGGCATTCGACCGTGTTTGGCACGATGGACTGTTGGCTAAGTTACGCTCTTATGGTATGTCTGAAAGGTTCTGTTTGTGGCTCTCATGTTTCCTCAGAGAGCGTTCTTTACGAGTGGCGGTCGACGGATTTCTTTCTAACACCCTCACTATCAACGCCGGTGTGCCCCAGGGCTCCATACTGTCTCCTACTCTCTTTCTCATTTACATTAACGATCTGCTGGAAAAGACCGGGAATCCAATCTATAGCTTTGCAGATGACAGTACGCTTGTCTCTTCATTCACCTTGAACGCTCGGACATCGGCTGCTCAGGCGAATATCCGCAGACAGCAGGAAGTCGTTCAACTTAACAAAGACCTGGAAGAAATTCTATCTTGGGGTGACAGTAACCAAGTGGAATTTAACGCTACAAAAACCCAAGCGGCAGTCTTTTCTAAAAAAGTTAACGTTGCTGAACCCGACATAGCTATGTCGGGGCACACCATTCCCCTAGCATCGTCGTTCAATTTGTTGGGCGTTAGTTTGGGAGCAAATATGTCTTGGCATGAACATGTTGCAGGCATAGCAAGGAGAGCTTCTCAAAAATTGGGAATATTATTTAGAACCAGAAAGCTTTACACCCCACAGCAACTGTTAATTCTTTACAAAGCCCAAATTCGACCAACTATGGAATACTGCTACCACGTTTGGGGCTCGGCTCCCAAACATACACTGCATTTGTTGGATTCTGTTCAGAGAAGAGCGGTCCGTCTGATTGGGGACCCGGAATTGACTGGCGGCCTTGATTCGCTGGAACATCGAAGAACGGTTGGCGACTTGAGTCTGTTCTACAAGTATTTTCATGGAAAGTGTTCGAAGGATGTAGCCCGCTTAATTCCTCCCAAAGCGGTGCATGTTAGAAATACACGTCGCGCTGGTGCTTCGCATCCGTATGAGGTTCAGCTTGTTACTCCGCGTACGACGCTTTTCAAGCAATCTTTTATATGGAGAACGTCATCCCTTTGGAATAATTTGCCCAGCGCTGTGTTTCCCACCGAGTACAATTTACAGCGATTCAAGAACAACGTGAATCGCTTTTTCCGCACTCGTGCCGCTCCTGGAGCGCTTTAGGGACTTCCCTGCAGCACGTGTGCTAGACCAATAAAAAAAAAAAAAAAAAAAAAAAAAAAATATAACATTATTAATAAAAAAACGCAGAATTTAAAAATAAATTAGTAAATAGGATGTTCCATTTTATGTTAGATCAACCACACTTTTTTGAAGTACCCTGAATACTCAAAAATAATTTTAAACTGTGCACCTTAATGTTCCTTAAACCTATTATATTTGACATTTTTTCGTCATTCCCGAAACAAATGAAATAATGAACTTTACTCTATCGTTGCAGATCTTAAGTTGCATGCATTTAGATGCTTCTTGAACTATAAATACTATTTTTTTTGTTTTACGAAGTTGTTTATTAACATTGTTTGTTATTTTTCAGAGGAGTGGATGATACCAATTAAACCCAACGTCACTACGCCTATAGGAAACATCACAATATCAGCTGGGAGAGAGGCAGTTTTCAATTGTGTAGTGAATATCACTGGACGATACAAGGTAAATCAGGTTATTTTCCTTAATATTAGGGCGTCGAAGAGGTATCGAGCCTGTTAAACTCAAAAATGAGATAATTGTTTTTTATATTTCTAAAGAACTGTATTAAGCCAAATATGTGTTATTTTGTTCAGTGACTTTCTGCTATTTTTCTGGCAACAGTATAATCTCGCCACTGTAGTATGGTTTCTCGGCAAAAAATTGTGATAAGTGATTTTTACAGGTCTCTTTTGAAACTAATTTAACATCACTAAACAGGTTCTGTAGAGACTGAAACAAATGGTAGACTGGCGGTGTAACGTCCGAATGAATGCATTAAAACTTCCAAGTCAAGCTCTGTCAATTTTTTGCTGAGCTATCAGAGATGTGTGTGGTCTGACGTTGCGATCAATCGCTTCAGAAATGTCTCGGTTTCGTTGTTTCAGTAGAGATTCGCAGATGGAAATTCGATCGAATAAATTTTTTAGCGATATATCATGTGGCACTTTTTGTAGCCAGTTTTCTCCAAATTATTTGCAACTGCGTTGTGACGTCATGGCTACTTACATGCTGCTCTTCCTTACCTTTTCTGCCTTTGGTTGACCAGTGTCTTGAAGTATTTTGTCATCGAAATTTCCAGAACGAAAGCGAATGTAAGTAGTAGTCACCGAAGTAATCTTATAAGTGTTCCATACGGAACACTAAAAACAACTAAATTAGTATAAATAGATAAACAATATGTAATATAAACGCAATCCTAGATTGCAAAGTTGTAAATATGTACATGTTATTAGAAATTAGTAAAAACTGTAAATGTATAATAAAGAATGAATGAGACTGATGAATGAACAACAGAAAAGAGAGAGAGAGAGAGAGAGAGATACTAGATAACATGATAAAGCCAATAGTGGATTGTCCCCGACCAATTCAAGCAGAGTTTTTTGGAATTATTTTTTCTCTACAAAAACAAAATCAACTATGAATAAATAAAAAACTAAATCAACAAAATATATTCAAGTTAAAAACAAATTTTGTCCCATCATTAAGAATATATTTGGAAATGATACTGGCAATACAAATAATTACCACAGGGCAGACCATCGGCCAGCAGCAAGGCTTCAATACAGACGAACAGACGAATGTGTCTTTAGGCATATTGTATCTGTAAGACTTTAAAGAGAGTTTCACTCAGTGTAAATGGTAATAATTTTGCAATAGTAAAGAGATCTTTGACTTTGACTTTATGTTTGAACTATATAGCTTCAATGGAAGCGGATGAAAGGGGTGGGTTATAGAGATATTAACAGACTTTTTCTGGATTTTAGTTAGGGTAATGAACAAAGTGTAAGCACTATTATTTGTAGTCAGAGATTAAAGGGACGATGAAGTCGATTTTATAATACTACTAGCCGTGCCCGCGGCTCTGCTCGCGTGGACTTGATTTACTACTGTCGTCACTGCTTATTTCTTATGTTACCTAACCTAATAAAATATCTGCCATTACTTTACCTTATCTCCCATCATTTTTTCTTAACTCCTATTACCCCTACATAATTTTCATTATCTAGGCTTATCTCTGCTCATCTCCCATTATTTTTCCTTATCTCCCATTATTTCTCCTTATCTCACCTTATCTCCCATTATTTCTCCTTATCTCACCTTATCTCCCATTATCTAGGCTTATCTCGACTTATCTCGCAATATTTCTCCTTATCTCCCATTATTTCTCCTTATCTCCCATTATCTCACCATAACAGCCATTATCTAGACTTATCTCTGCTTATCTCCCATTAATTCTCCTTATCTCCCATTATTTATACTTATCTCCCATTATCTCACTTTATCTCCCATTATCTAGGCTTAATCGAATTACATCGAATTATATAGAACATATGTATAAATTTATAAAAACACGTAAATCGGATAAGTGGTTCTCAAGTGACAAGCGCACTAACGGACAGACAGACAGACAGAGATACGTTACATTTTACATATATTATATTCTTTGAAACATGATATTGTTCCATATTTAATGGTTAAGGCAGTGTATTGTAAGAGGACGCGCTAACGGTAACCTTTTTTCCGACTTTATTCACTATTATCGTCACTGCTTATTCTTTATGTTACCTAACGCAATAAAATATATCCTATAACTTGGCCAGAGAACGTATGTATGTTTAAAAAAAAAAGCACGTAACGCACTAACGAACAGACAGCTAGACAGATAGAGAGACTTTGCTTTTTATATATATTATAGATAGATAACCTGGCCAGAGAACATATGTATGTTTTAAAAAAAAAGTACGTAAATCGGATAAGTGGTTTTCCAGTGATAAGCGCACTAACGAACAGACAGACAGACAGACAGAGATATGTTGCATTTTATATATATTATAGATGTAATATCTATAACCTGGTCAGAGAACATATGTATGAATTTAAAAAAATCACGTAAATCGGATAAGTGGTTCTCGAGGAATAAGCGCACTAACGAACAGACAGAGAGACATTGCATTTTATATATATTATAGATATAGATTATTATTATCATAAAACCTGGCCGAAGATATATGTATGAATTTAAAAAAAGACACGTAAATCGGATAAGTGGTTCTCGCGTGATAAACGCACTAATGGACAGACAGACAGATAGACATTGCATTTTATATATATTATAGATTATAGATATTCCCTGCTACATAATATTGTTCCATATTTAATAGTTTAGGCTGTGTATTGCAAGGGAACGCACTAGCGGCAAACTTTTTTTCCGACTTCATTCACTATTATCGTCACTGCTCATTCCTTATGCTACCTATCGTAATAAAATATAGCCTATAACCTGGCCAGAGAACATATGTATGTTTAAAAAAAAAAGTACGTAAATCGGATAAGTGGTTCTCCAGTGATAAGCGCACTAACGGACAGACAGACAGACAGAGAGACGTTGCATTTTATATATATTATAGATTTTCAGTTTCCCTTATTAGCACTATTTTATTAATTAAGAGAACTCCGTAAAATCCAAAACCTATTAAACTTATTTTATTAAATTCGTATTAAACGCTTTATCCAATGGGATAACTGGTAGAGCTATACAGGGTGTTTCACTTTAGGAAATTAATTGATTACTATATATTAAGAAAGAGAAGCCAGAGAAAAAGGAAATCGCTTTTGTACATTCGCAAAACATTACTTTATGAATCTTGTCAAACGTAAATAAACTCGCAATATAAACAGGAATAATTTTAATTTACCTCTACCATTGCCGACTGCTCCAGGTAAAATTTCTGAACGTTGTTTTTGCTTAAATACAATCTAAATATTTGCATAATCTCAGGTGCATACTCTAAGCAAAGGTAAAGTTTACATAACTTAAAGTCTGTTTGAAAGGTATTTTATAACCTCAACGTTCAGAAGAGTAAGAAGAGATGGTAAACCTAAATTAATATAACCAAATATATGTATATATATATATATATATATATATATATATATATATATATATATATATATAACATGTAGGCTAAAAAGTTTTTGGTCTTACACATAGATGTCGCCCTTTTCAAAAAATCCATATGATTTTTAGGAAGTACGAACCTTCAAATGATACGTGTCAAAGTTTCGTGACATTTCAAGGATTAGTTTACAAGTTACAGTGGTTTTAATGACGCTACTTTTGATATTTTTAAAACAATGGAAAAAATCGAATTTCGTGTGTTGATTAAACACTGTTTTTTGATGGGAAATATACCGTTCAAACAAAGCAATGGCTTGCTAAGTGTTACGGGGACTCAGGGGTGCTGAATTTAAACGCGGTCGTACAAACACAAATGACGCTGAACGCTCTGGACGCACAAATGTGGTGGTTACACCGGAATACATCAAAAAAATCCACAAAATTGTTTTGGATGACCGTAAAGTGAAATTGTGTGAGATAGCTGACACCCTAATGATATCAAAAGAACGTGCTGGTTCATCTATCTGAACATTTGGGCATGAGAAAGCTCTATTCGACATGGGTACCGCGTTTACTCACAGTGGACCAAAAACAAGAACGTGTTGATGATTCTGAGCGCTGTTTGGACCTGTTTAAGCGCAATAAAAAGGATTTTTTCATGCGATATGTGACAATGGATAAAACATGGATCCACCACTATACACCGGAATCAAATCGGCAGTCAGCTGAGTGGAAAGCAGCCGGTGAAAGCCGTCCGAAGCGACCAAAGACACAACAGTCGCCTGGGAAGGTTTTGGCCACTGTATTTTGGGATGCACACGGAATAATTTTCATCGGTTATGCTGAGAAGGGAAAAATCATCAATAGCGAATATTATATAAAGTTACTGGTGCGTTTGAAGACAGAAATCGCAAAGACACGGCCCCAAATGAACAAGACAAAAGGGGTCTTTCATCAAGACAATGCACCGTGTCACAAGTCAATGGTTACGATGGTAAAACTGCATGAATTGAAGTTCGAATTGCACCCTCATCCAACATATTCTCCAGATTTGACCTCCAGCGACTATTATCTATTCGCGGACCTCAAAAAAATTCTTGCGGTAAAGAGATTTGGCTCCAATGAAGAAGTTATCGCGGCTGAGGCGTGTCTTGAAGGCAAAGACGAATCCTTCTAAAAGAAAGGTATAAAAATGTTTGAAAAGCTTTGGACTGATTATATCGCTCTTGAAGGAGACTATGTTGATGAATAAAGTCGCATTTCGGAAAAAAAAAATGTTTTAGTACATATATATATATATATATATATATATATATATATATATATATATATATATATATATATATATATATATATATATTTATATATATATATATATAAATTAATACATTTTGCATGGTTGTAGCTTCTACTTGATGGAAATTCATTGTAAATATATAATAAAAGACTGTTTTTAGTCAATTTCCACCGGTTTATTTATAATTG